>NDFG01000036.1:271178-286631 GCA_002167245.1 Sporophila hypoxantha
GTCTGGGGGGCAGAGGGTGGGATCAGMGAGGGAACAGAGAGCAGACCCCTGCCTTAAGGATTTGGGCAGAAAATGAAATCTGGGGGCTCATGGAGGGGGTCACAGGGGGAAAGGCAAGAGCTCCCCACCCAGCTGGGGGTCTGGGGGCAGGGGTTGTGCTCAGGGAGGGAACAGGGAGCAATCCCCAGAGCAGGGGTGGGAGGTGAGGTCTGGAGGGATAATGGGTGGGCTCAGGGAGGGAACAGGGAGAAATCCCCTGCCTTAGGGATTTGGGCAGAAAATTAAATCTGGGGGCTCACAGGGGGGGTCACAGGGGGACAGACAAGATCCCCCCACCCAGCTGGGGCTCTGGGGGCAGGGGGTAGGCTCTGGGGGGCAAAAGGGACCAGCCCCCTGCCTTAGAGATTTGGGCAGAAAATGAAATCTGGGGGTTCACAGGGTGGGTATAGGGTGGGCTCAGGGAGGGAACAAGGAGCAGCCCCCTGCCTTAGGGATTTATGCAGAAAATTAAATCTGGGGGCTCACAGGGGGATAGAAAAGAGCCCCCACCCAGCTGGGGCTCTGGGGGCAGGGGGTGGGCTCTGGGGGACTCACCAGTGGTGCTCCTGAGGCAAACCTCTCGCAGGAACTCCTTGTGCTTGGTCAGGTGCTTGTGCAGGGCTTTCTCCCTGATGCCACGTGGGTGCAGCGCCCGTGCCACGGCCTCCAGCTCCTCGGGGTCCCTCAACCACCACCAGCCACTCTGCATCTCTGCAAGGGCAGTGCCACAGCTCAGCACCGTGCCAGGGGCACCGGGGGGGTCCCGGGGGTCRCGGCTCTCACCGGTGGGCACCGGCTGCTCKGTCAGCTGCGTCAGGTATTTCTGCTCCATCTGCTTGAAGAATTTGGTGGGGGGTCTCCCTCGGCGTTTGGGCTGRCCTGGCACATCCTGGAGCTTTTCCAGGCTGCCCTGGCTGCGGGGGCAGGCGCCGTGGGCCCTGGGGCCAGCGTGCACCGGCGTGGAGGCGAGCAGGGGGGCTGTGGGGTCGTCTGAGGGGAGGCCGTTCAGCTGGAGGGACAGGGTGGAAATGTCACAGAAACAGACAGGAAATTATAAAATATTCTGCTTTGGAGGGAGACCCACAAAGATTATAACAGCCCCTGAATCCTGCACCCCCACCAATCCTGCAACCCCTCAATCCCACAGCCCCCTAATCCTACAAACCCCAATACTTCAGTCCTCCAACCCCATAGCCCCTCAATCCCACTGCCCCCAGTCCTGCAGGCCCTCAATCCCACAGCCCCCAGTCCTGCAGCCCCTCAACCCCACAGCCTCCTAATCCTACAAACCCCAATTCTTCAACCCCTCAACCCCACAGCCCCCTAATCCTACAAACCCCAATTTTTCAGCCCTCCAAACCCACTGCCCCCAGTCCTGCAGCCCCTCAATCCCGCAGCCTCCTAATCCTACAAACCCCAATTCTTCAACCCCTCAACCCCACAGCCCCCCCAAACCCTGCAGCCCCCCCACCCCTGGAGCTGTTTCCCTTCTCCCCAGCCCATTGAGGGCAGCAGGACTGAGCCCCCCTGTCCCACCAGCTCACACAGAGGGTCRCACCCCACACCCTGCAGCCACCCAGGGAGAATCCCCCTCCCCATCCAACCCCTCGGGTCGGGGTGCAAGTGCTGGGTGCAGCGCCCCCAGCCCTGTACCTGCCGTGCTGAGCCCTTGGGGGGCTCTCCCCTGCTCTGGCTGCGGGGGGCTGCGGGGGCTCGTGGCGAGGGCTCGGCCGAGGAGGTAGCGAGGGGGGCTCGGTCGTCACAAGGRGTGCGGGGCAGCAGGTTAAACCAGGGCCCTCTCTTTGCCACAGCCTCCGGGGCTCTCTCCTCTTCCTCCTCCTCCTCTTCCTCCTCCATGGGGTCCGAGGGGGCTTCGGGGAGCCCCGTGTCCCCTTTGCCAGGGCTGCTGGCCGGGGTGAGAACAGAGTCCTTGAGCAGGGACGACTGGGTCTGGCTCAGCCAGGACAGGAACGCCGACTGGCTGAGGTCGTGCTGGCTCTGCCCCAGGGGCTCTGGCTCCTCCAGGACGCCYTTGATGGGCACTGGGCAGGGCTGGCAGTGCTGGGCCAGCTCCTCTTTGCTTTTCCGGGGCCTCCCACGGGCACGGGAGGCCGAGGTRGGGCAGCTCGTCCGGCTGGCGACAGGCACGGCGGCCGGCTCCTCCTTCACCGGCGACACCAGCGGGGACATCTTCTCCTCGGGAGGCTCCTGAGCCACCACCTCAGCTGCTGTGACAGCAGGAGGACGAGCAGGTGAGACGTGGGCTCCTCTCCCAGCTGTTACATTTGTTTTTCATCCCCCCAAAAAGCTCCTTCCCCACTCACCCTCCGCGCCCTCCACGAAGATGCCGCCCAGGTGGGGCAGGACCCAGTAGCGCCTCCGGAACCGGTCCTGGCCCAGGGAGGCTGCACGCAGGGTCTGGGAGGAATGCAGCAGCTTCTTGCGGAAGAACATCTGCCTCTGAGGAGAGTAGGGGGTGGTGAGGGGGCTGCAGCCCCCCCACCCAGCAGGGCTGAACCCCAGCCCTCCAGCACCCGCTCACCTTGGCCAGCTTCTCGATCTGCCGCTCCAGCTCCGGCACGCTGGATGCAGACGTGTCAACCTGGGAAAGTGTCTCAGTTTATCCCGGGTGCTTCCCCAGGTGTGTCAATCACCTCTCCTTTCCCCCTCCCTTGCCCTTGCTGAGTGCTGTTCATCAATCTTGGCATTCCAGAAGGGCGTGGAGTGATTGGCAAAGTTTAAAAGATGCTTTCCACCCCTGGGGGGACATTGGGCCATCCAGGTGTAATTTGTCACCTGAGACTCCCGGCCCTTACCTGGTTGGTGGGATCCCTACCCCTTCCCTCCCCCTCTCCCCGGGGTTAAAAGACACAGCAACCACGGGGTTCGGGGAGTTCTGTTGGAGCTGTTGCTGCATTCAGAGGCCTGTGGGCCAGAATAAAGCTCTGGATCCAAACCCTCCAGCAGAACCGACTCCTTCCCTTCACCATCGCTTTAAAGCTTCTCCACCAGAGGTAAACCTGAGCTCCTGCAAGCCTGGACTTGTCCCAAGCACCTAGCTGCAATATCCAGCTGACCAAGGGTGTCTCTGAGGTGAAACCACCACAGCTGCCGCCTTTGGTCAAGCAGCAAGGGCCGGACGAGCCCAGGCACATTCCATTCAGCTATATTGGTATTTAATTCCAATATATTGGCGCCCAAMGTGYGGCASCTKSATRCTGGGGATGGATCAGTCAGGGAAGAGACCCCTGAGGTGGCACCCTCACTTTTGCTGCAATATCCAGCCGGCCAAAGGTGTCTCTGAGGTGAAACCACCACAGCTGCTGCCTCTGGTCAAGCAGCAAGAGCCAGATGAGCCCAGGCACATCCCATCCGGCTATATTGATATTTAATACCAATATATTGGCATCCAACATGTGGCAGCTCCATCCTGGGGATGGATCAGTCAGGGAAGAGACCCTTGAGGTGGCACCTTCACTTTTGCCCCCCACAACAGAGCCTGGAGCACCCCACCTCCTCCTCCCGGCGGGATCTTCGCCCTCGGGTCTCCTCCTCCTCCTCCATCTCCAGCCCCACGTCCTCYGTCAGGCGGGAGCTGCGCCGGCGCCGGCCGTCCTCCAGCCCCGTGATCTCCGACTCAGGACGGCCTGTCTTCTTGGCCAGGGCGACCTTCAGCCTGCCAGGACACAGGTGGAGGTGTTGGCTACCTGTTCCCCCTTATTTTTTAAGATTTTCTAAGCCTTCTGATGTTTACATTCTTGTAGCAAACTTTCTCACACAGAAAATGATAAAATATTCTGCTTTGGAGGGGACCTACAAAGATTATCATACCTGGTTCTCAGCCCCCTAATCCTACAAACTCCAGTTTGTCAGCCCCCCAACCCTGCAGCCCCTCAATCCCACACCCCCCTAATCCTGCAAACCCCAATTTTTCAGACCCCCAACGCTGGAGTCCCTCAATCCCACAGCCGGATTCTCACACACTTTCTGTAAATAAGTTATTGTTTTGCATTCTTTTATGGAAGAGGAAGAATTTGATGGACTGTTGGTTTGTCCAGTGTCATTGGAGAGATGGCACTTTCACCCTCCAATCCACAGTCACTTTTGCAAATCTATAAATGTTGGGAGTCAGAAAATAAACTTCCCTTTTTCTTSACCTTGAGAGCAGCGGTGTGTGCGCTTGTGTTGTTTCGTGTCCTGGTGACATCCCCCTAATGACATAGTGACCTCCCCCTGCCCACCCTGAGGCACCTGGTCACTCAGAGGGGATAATGCTGAGGCTGAAAGCAAAGCCCCTTCCCCACCAACCTGCGYAGTCGCCCCTCAATGATCCACTTGCTCTTCCTGTAGTTGGCCATGCTCTCCAAGGTCTTGTCGATCTCACTGCACAACAYGAGATGGGGATGGCTCCAGCGAGCAGGATCCACTCCAGCACCCCAAACCAGAGGATTTTCCTGCCCTCCCAGCCAGCCCCACCTGATGATGAGGGTGCTGCTGTTGAGCTCGTTGATGAGGAAGACCAGGATGGAGGCTTTGAGCTCGGGGGGCAGCGCCTGGAAGGGTTTGGTGCGCAGCCCCTCGCACAGATCCGCGCCCGCCCCGTGCGCCGTCAGGAAGCAGCGCAGCACCTCCGACACCGTGTCCCTGTTCAGGCTGATCTCRGACACTTTCTCCCCCAGGATCTTCAGGGACTGGGCCAGAGCAAAGGGAGAGGTTTGGGGAGTCTCCTCCTTGCTCCCACGGGGGTTTGTGAGGAGGGGGTTACTGCCCAGAGATGCTCCCACCACAAAGATAAATGGGGAGACACCCCAAAAGATGGTGAGGAGGGGAATGGTCACAGGTAAGAAAAGGGAGAGCCCTTTTCTTACTCAGGACAAAGAATCCTAAATTTTAATCCCAAATTTAGGATTCTTTGTCCTGAGTTTTGCAGGCACTGACAGCCTCAGCCAGGGGAGGGGAAAAAGGGAGAAAGAGAGAAAAAAGGAAAGGGGAGGGAAGGAAGGTGAAACTAGAAGTAAAAATAAAAAAAGTGGTGGGGAAAAAAGGGAAGGAAAAGAAAGGACAAAGGAGTGATAGGAAAGGGAAAATGGGGGGAAAGAAGAGAAGGGGAAAAGAAAGGTGAAGGTGGGAAAAGGATTGAAAAAAGGAAAGGGAGGGAAAGGAAAGAGAGGGGAAGAAAAGGAAAGTGGGGGGAAGAAAGAGGAGGGAAGAAAAGGGATGGGGAAAATGGGAAGGGGAAAAAGAAAGGGAAAAGAAGAGGGAGAAAGGAAAYGGGAAGGGAAAAAAATAAGGGAAGGGGGGAGAAATAAGGGAAGGGAAGAAAGGGAAGGGAAGGAATTGTCTGATCTGGTGGGGAAGATCTCACCTAACAGGGGGGGTCTCACCTGGTGGGGAAGGGGGTCTCACCTGGCAGTAGGGTGGCAGGGAAGGGGGTCTCACCTGGCAGGGAAGGGGGTCTCACCTGGCAGTAGGGTGGCAGGGAAGGGGGTCTCACCTGGCAGTAGGGTGGCAGGGAGAATACCTCACCTGGCGGGAAAGGGCAAGGTGCGTGCTCACCTGGCAGGTGGTGGCAGGTGAAGTCGGCAAACGGTACATCAAACCATACATATACGTCTCCCTGCTTCAGGGCTGCGCCATCGCCCGGGGTCGCAGAGTGCCGCCTGCAGCAGCCTCACCAGCAGGTCCTGCAGCTGCCCCGTGCCAGGGGCCACCCCCAGCAGCCCCTCCTGCAGCGCTCCCAGCGTGGGCACGTCCCGTGCTGGCTCCAGCCCCAGCACCTTCCCGTAGCTCTGCAGGAACTCCACCACCGTCAGGCAGTCAGAGAAGGCACGGCTGGGCAGGACCAGCCCCGGGATGCGGGAGAAGGCTGGGAGGGGCTGTGGATCAGGGAGAAGAAAGAGYGGGTCAGAACCAGCTGGTGGCTCCTTGAGGTGACATTTCTGAGCCCCCCCAGCACAGCCCACCTGGTGGTCCCCCAGGCACATGTCCTCTGTGGGRTTCTTCATCTCCTCCAGGATGAGCTGCTGCCGCCGCCGCTCCTCCAGGCGCCGCTGGGCCAGCAGCCCCTTGTCTGCCTTCCGAGCCCCCTTGGCCTTCTTCTCCTTGGGCCTGGCCTTGTCCTTGCCCTTCTCTGCCTTCCCCTTCTTCTCCTTGGCCTGAGTCAGAGCCCGGACGTGTTGGGGAAAAAAAAAGTTAAGGGGGAAAATCCATTTTTCATTTTTCATCTCCTCCRTCTGCCTGGTCTACTRATGCRTARGGACTCACCTTGGATTTCTTCTTYGCCTCCTTGGTCCTGGGGGCTTTGGCCTCCTGCTTCTGCTTGTTCTTGGCCTGAGGGGAGGACAAGACCCGCTCAGAGACCCTCTCCACCAAGGGAAACCCCCCCACCAAGCCCCATACCCMCACCTTCCGCCTCATTTTCTTCTTGATCTTGCTCATTTTCAACTTGTCCTCCTCGCTGAGCACCTCTGGAAGGGAGCACAGAGTGGACATGAACCACGATCCCACCAAGCTGTGAGGAGCTTCCCACGGGGGATGGGAAGGGGGGGTACCTTGTGCTTCCAGCCTCTTCAGCAGCCGTGCGTCCGTCTTGCTGAGCAAATCCACCATCCTGACCTTGGGTGGGCGGCCCCTGCCCCGTTTGGTGGCCGGGGGCTCCTTGGCTTTGACCTTCTCGGCGTTGCGGGGCCGGCCGCGCTTGCCCGTGATGGCCTGGATGCGCCCGGGGATCTCCTCGGGGCTCAGCTTCACCCACTGCACGCCCTGTGGGGCACAAGTTGGGGTCACCCGTGGGCACAGCGAGGGGTTGGGGGGCACGGGTGGGGGCTCAGCAGCCCCCAGACCCACCTCTGGCGTGTCTCTCTCCTCGTAGAAGTCTCCCACGGGCATGCGGGGGCTGAAGCTGAAGTGCTCGCGCCGCACGTCCTGCACCATGTTCCTGCTCAGGTACTGGGGACAGGGAGGAGGAGGAGGAAGGTTGGGAGGAAGCTCAGTGCTCTGGGTTCACCACAGCCTCCATCAGCTGCGACCCCAGGTTTTTGGGGGGGTTGTGGTGGGTCAGAACCGCCTCCCTCCTCACAACTCCCCCAAAATGTCCCAAATATTTGAAATAGCCCAAATACCCTAAAAGTCCCAAAATAACTCAAATACCCCAAATATCCCCAAATATGTCTAATATGTCCCAAATACGCTCATTGGATCAGACATACCCAAATGCCAATATCCCAAATCCCAAAATATTCCAATACCTCAAATATTCCCAAATCGATCCCCAAATACCCTAAATATCTATTTCTAAATTTCTCAAATCAATGCCCCATACCCAAATGCCCCAAAATATCCCAAATACGCCCAAATATTCTAAAATATCCCAGATACCAATCCTAAAAATACCCAGATTCCATCAGGGTCAAATCCAATACCCCAAATACCTCCAAACATTCTAAATGTCCCAAATACCCCAAAATTCAATCCCTATCAAATACAAACCAATATCGATCCCCAATATCCAAATAGCAATTCTAAATCCCATATTTAAATTCCATCCAAAGTCCCAAAATAGCCAACCCCAAATGCCCAAATAGTCCCAAAGTGCCCCCAAATGTTCCAATCCCAAAACCAAAATACCCTTCCAAATATTCTAGTTCTCCCAAATCAAAATATTGTAAATCCCAAAATTCCCCCAAAATATTCCAATATCCCAAAATATCCCAAGTACCCAATATTCTCAACATCTGGATTGTGTCCCAGGTGGTACCATTGATGACTCCGGGAATTGCTTCATCCTCATTCCCGCAGGAGGCCGTAGTACAGGTCTCGCCCTGCCAGCGATGTTCCCCTTTCTTGATCGCGACCTCCGCCTCCACCGGGCACGGCAGCGTCAGCCCGCGGCCTGGGCAGCATGGGAGGGAACGCGCCAAGGGACAGGATGGGGTAGGGGGACAGACGAGGGACAGCGCCAGGAGACAGGATGGGGAGGGACAGCGTCGGGGACAGAGCAGTAGGAAGGGTTGGGATGGGGACGATGAGGAACAGGGATGGAGAGAGGGGAGGAGGGAAAGGTGGGACAGGAGGAGCGATGGGGAGACCGCATGGGGATGGGACACGGACATGGGACACATGGGACAGGGATAGTTTCAGGAGCAGGATGGTGGAAGGGGACGGTAGTTTTGTTGGTTTTAGGGCAGGATGGGGAGGGATGGGGATGGGGACACGATGGGGACAGGAGGGGACAGTTTCAGGAGCAGGATGGCGCATAGGGACGGTAGTTTTAGGGGTAGTTGGGAGGGACAGGACGAGGCGGACAGCACCAGGGACAGGATGGGAGGGGACAGTTCGGGACAGAGCAGTGGGAGGGTGGGATGGGACAGGGAGGGAAAGGGTGGAGAGGAGGGGGAGGATGGGAAAGGGTGGGACAGGAGGAGGATGGGACACGATGGGGACAGACAGGGATAGGCTTTCAGGAGCAGGAATGGTGGAGAGGGACGTAGTTTGGATAAGTTTTTGATGGCAGGATGGGGAGGGGACGGTTGGGAGGGTCCAGAGCTGTGGGCAGACGGCTGAGGGACGGGAACAGGACAGGAAGTAAAAGGAACCAGGATCGGGGCAGGACAACCGGAGGGGGACGGGAACAGGACAGGGAAAGGGAAAGGATTGGGCAGCATGGGCCGATGAGAGTGACGGGAACAGGAGAGGAAGAACAGGTCGGGGTTGGACAGCAGGAGGGAGACGGAGCAGGAGAAGGGGAAGGAAAGGGTTGGGAAGCAAGCATGGAAGATGGAGAGGATGAGGAAAGGAGGGTGGAAAGGGAAAAGAGTCGGTGGCAGCATGGCCGAGAGGGGGACTGGACGGACAGGAGTAAAAAGAACAGGATCGGGGGCAGACAACCGGAGGGGGACAGGAATAGGACAGGGGAAAGGGAAAAAGGCTCGGGGGCCACCCCACGTACCCGTGCTGCAGCGGGAAGCGCACCTCCTCCTGCGTGGCGATGCGCCGCCGAGGGACATCACCTGCGGGGAGGGGACAGAGGGGACGATGGGCTGGCGGGCGGGGGGCACCGGGGGGGGGTCAGCCCGGGGCTGGGGGGCGGCCACACCTGCCCCCGAGGCACTCAGCAGGGCGGGCTCCTCGCTCTCTCCCTCTCCTGGCGCGGCCGAAGTCTCCGGGCAGCTGTCGGCCCCCTCCTCCTCCTCCTCCTCCTCTTCTTCCTCCTCCTCCTCCTCCTCCTCCTCAGCAGACGGGACCGGAGACTCCGGTTCCAACGGAGGGTCGAGCTCCAYYGACCCCGAGTCCCGCAGCCCCGCGTGGTCGCCGCTCTTCAGCTCGCCGTTGTCGCCTGAGGAGCCAAGGTCAGGAACGTCACCGGACACGTCACCGGGGCCGCGCGTCCCCTCCCTCCCTGCGCTGCCCGGGGGCCTCGCCGGTGCCACGGAGACCCTCACGGTGCATCCCTCGTGGGGAACGGGGCCGGTAGGGTGACCCCCGTGGGGCTCACGGTGCATCCCCTCGTGGGGAACGAGACCGGTGGGGTGACCCCCGTGGGGCTCACGGTGCATCCCCTCGTAGGGGAACGAAACCCCCATCCCGTCCCGGTGTGGGGGGCAGCACGTACCGGGCAGGGCGGGCGGRGAGCCGGGGGCATCGAGCAGCGGGGCGGGCGAGGGGCTGGCGGGCAGCAGGCTGAAGGGGCCGGCATGGAGTGGGGGGCTGGCGGCCAGGTCGGGGGGCTCCTCCAAGGAGGACTTGTCGCTCACCAGCTGCGAGTCGTCCATCGCGTACAAATCGCCGGTGCCGGGGTCTGGGAAAGGGGGTGAGCACCAGGGTTGGGGGCGCACGGAGCAACATCTCCGCTCGCGGGGAATGGGGTGTGTGTGGAGTGGATGAAAAGGCTCCGGCAGCAGAGGGGTTAAAAGGGGTTTGGGTCCCCCCCTCCTCTCCTCTCCCCCCCCCAGCTCCGCCTCCTCCTCCTCCTCCTCTGGGAAGCGGAGGAGCCCAAAATGGCCGTGGCGATGCTCAGCAGCGCGGAAGTTCAGGCGCTGAGTAACCGCCTCGTCACGGAGCTGGGAAGGACGGGAAGGAAGGCAGGGAAGGAAAAGCCGGCAGCGAGCCGGGGACGCGGGCCCGCCCCTGCCTCGGGAGAGCGCCAGGGCCACCGCAGCATCCCCACGGCCACCACCCCATCCCCACGGCCACCGAGCATCCCCACGGCGCACCAGCCCATCCCACGGCCACGCAGCATCCCCACGGCCACCACCACATCTCCACAGCCACCACCATCCCCATGGCACCGCCGCATCCACGGCCACCACCATCCCGACGGCATCGCAGCATCCCCACGGCACCACTCATCCCCACGGCCACCACCCATCCCAGGGCCCACTCCTCCCATGCCCCACGCAGCATCCCACGGCCACCACCCATCCCCACGGCCACCACTCATCCACACGGCACGAGCATCCCCACGGCACCACCCATCCCCACGGCCCACCCCATCCCACGGCCACCACTCCATCCCCACGGCACCGCAGCATCCCACGGCCACCAACCCATCCAGGGCCACCACCCCCACCCCCCTATCGCACCACCATCCCACCACCAACCACCCATGCCACACGCATCTCCACCACCACATCCCCACGCAGGGATGGAAAAGAGCTGGCACTGCCTCCGCCAGGGAATGGTTTGTGTCCCCTCGACATCCCCCCTACCTCTGGCCAGGGACTCGAAGGCTCCAGGGGGTCCTCGCTGAGGATGTGGGTGTCCTCCAGCCTCGGGCGATGGGTGATGCTCCCCAGGCACCCGCTGGCCCCCTCTGCCCAGTGACCCCATGCCAGCAGCTGTGGCCCCGTTGTAGCTGCAGATCTTCAGGTGAAGGGAGCAATCAACCAAAAATGACCCTGAGGTGTGGTGGGGACAGAGCTGGGGGATATCCCACTGCTGAGCCCATGCTGGGACACCCAAGCCACCTTCATGGCATGGGGTGTGACACCCAGCCTGGTTTATGAGATCCCAACGCCTACTCCAAGCTGTGACCGGCAAACCCATCCAGGACACTGGGCAGGGGGTCAGAGCAGCTGGATTCTCCAAGAACACGATGCCCAACTCAACCAGGATTTACCACCCCACCTTCCAGGCCCCAGCGCACATCAGAGCATCTGCAGCCCTCAGGGTTCTTACCTTGGCTGTGCCTCCTCCAGCTCCTGGCTGCCCACCAGCCACCCCCCCTTCTCGTGATGGTGCTGCTGGTGGTGTTTGTGTGTGCTGGCATCTCTTTGGCTGCACCTCAGCGTGTCCCTGTCGTGGCTCTGGCTCGTTTGGGAAGGGCTGCGTGTCCGAGCTCAGCACGGGCGAGACTGACCCGCGGCGTAGAACCCTCAGGCCCGTTCTGCATCAAACTCAAAGCTCTGCTCGTGGAAGGAGTCGTAGAGCTCCTGCGAGTCGAGCTCAGCCCATGGCCCCGCGGGCCGTTGCCCCACAGCTCCTGCCCGCTTGGCCGCAGGTTGTGCCGTGCCCGCGCGAGGCCGGCCGGGACCCCCGGCACCGCGTTGAGGGGAACTGTCCGAGTTGGAGGGTCTCCCCTGTCTTGAGGCCACCACCACAGAGCAGGCGATGTGAGGTGAGTAGTCCCACAGGCAGTCGTAGGTGCGGAGGGGCTGGCCCGCGGGAGAAGAGCCGGGTGAGAAGGTCCTGAAGTCCCGGGTGCGATACAGTAGAGAAGCCATTGACATTCATGCCCCCGTTCAGACCTGAGGGGGGAGCACAGGGAGGTCAGCGCGTTGGGTTGCTTCCCAGTGGGGTTGAGGATGTGATCAATGCTGGGCAGGGCAGCTGCCAAAGCCCTGCTGGTGTCCCCCCATCCTCCTGGAGAGAAGGAGGAAGAGGGGGGCTGCACGATCCCCAGATCCCGTTTGCCAACTGGCTCTGCCACAGCACCAGGCCGAGCGCTGTGGGGTCTCTCCAGTGGGTTTGAGGTGGATCAACGGCCAGGTGGGGCAGCTGCCAAGCCCTGCTGTGTGTCCCCCCTCCCATGGCTGGAGAGAAGCAGGGAGGGAGGGGGGGAGCTGCACGGTCCCTGTTTGCCAAACCAAGCACGCAGGCCGGGAGATTAGCCGAGCTTGCAGGGCTGTGCGATCTGAGCGGCAATATCCACCGCAACGGCCCCGGGGCTGCACTGGCGCTTTTCTAGGCCAGGTGGCGCAGGGATGCACAGACCCGCGCCTGGCCCTCGTGCTGGAGCTGCTGCTGCCTGGCCTCCCTCTCTGTCCTGCAGCCATCCCCCCGTCCTGTGTCCCTCTTGCTCATCCTGCAGCCCCTCCATCCTGTGTCCCTCTGGCCCACAGCCCCATCCCTGGCAGCTCCCTCCCTGGTCCCTCTGGCCACACACCCATCCTGCAGCTCCTCCATCCTGTGTCCTCTTGCCCTCTACTCCCTGTGTCCCTCTGGTTCAGCCCATCCATCCCTGCAGCCCTCCATCCTCTGTCTGCAGTCCTCTCCGTGCTTCCCTCTGTCCCTGCAGCCCTCCATCCCTCTGGCCCCCATGCCCCATCCTGTGTCCATCATTCCCTGTTCTGCAGCCCTCTATCCTGTGTCCCTTTTGGCCCCAAGCACCCATCCTGTGTCCCTCTAACCCCCAGCACCCCAATCCCTGTGTCCCCTCTTCCCTATGTCCCCTCTGTCCTGCAGCCACCATTCTTGCAGCCTCACATCCTCTGTGTCCCTCTGTCTGCAGCACCCATCCCGTGTCCCCTCCATCCTGTGTCCCTCTGTCCTGCAGCCAACCATCCCTGTGTCCCCTTCATCTCCTGTGTCCCTCTGGCCCCATGGCACCCCATCCCCTGTCCCTCTGTCCCGTGGGCTCACTCACTTTTTCCTTGCTGGGGAAGCTCAGCGGGAGCTGTGGCGAAGGGGAGTCCCCTGAGGCAGCGTGGGTTTCGGTCTTGAGCACGCGGTGCAGAGGAAAGGCAGTGAAGTTCAAAATGGTTGTTTGGTTTCATTTCTGCACGGGGACAACGATGGTTAGTCACTGGTGTGGACTGGGGGTACACTTGTGGTGACCACCACCACTGACCCTTTGTGGTCCCCAGCCTGGGAGTGGGACAAGTGACACTCGAAGCCCCCAGGACTGAGATGCCACCTGGCCCAGGCCCCGCCACCCCAGCTGGACGAGCTGCACACTCTTGAGATCACAGCCGTCCCCCAGGGACAGCCATCACCAAGGTGTGACCACCATGTGTGCCACATCCCGTGGCTGTCTTGGCTCCCAGCAGGACCACAGAGACCCCAAACCAGCTCAGTGACCCCCAAGCGCAGCCACACAACCCAACATCCTAGACAGGAATGACCCTGTGGTGACACACAGTGTCCCTGCTGTGCTCCACAAGGTGAGGGGACGCCACCCCCATTCTCCAGGCACAGCTCCAGGTTTAAACTGGGCTTTGCTGGGAGCTTGAAACCCAGTCTGGCTTGGCAAGAGCCTGTACCTTCATCCCCAGGAACCAAACCCGAGCCACAGGAGGGATCTTGTGATCCTGTGTGGGTCCATTCCCAGGAACCCCAAATGCTCCCTCAAACCCGAGGCCTGTGGTCCAGGAGGATCCTGGTGACCTTCATCCCCAGAACCCAACGTTCTCTCAAACCCGAGGTCACAAGGAGCATCTTGGCGGGTCCATCCCCCAGGACCCCCAATACTCCTTCAAACCGAGGCACAAAGAGGGATCCTAGTGACCTTCATCCCCAGGAACCCAAAAGCTCCTCAAACCTGAGGCCTGTGGCCCAGGAGGGATCCTGGTGAATTCATCCTCCAGGAACCCCCAAATGCTCCTCAAACCGAGGCCTGGGTTCAGGAAGATCCTGGTGGCTTGCACTCTCCAGGAACCTCAAACACTCCCTCAAACTGAGGCTGTGGCCAGAAGGATCCTGGTGACCTTCATCCCCCAGGAACCCAAACATCCCTCAACCCGAGGCCTGTGGCCCAGGAGGGATCCTGGTGAATTCATACTCAGGAACCCAAATGCTCCTCAACCGAGGCTGTTGCCCAGAGGGATCCTAGTGACCTTCATCCCAGGAACCCCAAATACTCACCTCAAACCGAGGCCTGTGGCCAGGAGGGATCCTGGCGACCTTCATCCCCCCAAAACGCCCCAAACGCTCCCTCAATACCCGAGCGCACAAAGAGGGAACCTGGTGAATTCATCTCGAGGAACCCCAAACACTCCCTAAACCTGAGGCCTGGGTTCAGGAGGATCCTGGTGACTTCATCCTCGAAACCCCCCAAACGCTCCTCAAACCGGAGGCTGTGTCAGGAAGGATCCTGGTGGGTCCTCTGGATGGATCTGAGGGACTGAGGCCCTGCAGAGCCAGCAGATGAGGAGGAGCCCAGTGCTGGGGGACCCACAGGGACACCTCAGAGGCTGACCACCGGTCTGGTGCCACGCTCGCCGGCAAGGCGGCGCCGGCCTCTGCCGGAAAGGCCAAAGGCCGCCAGCGCTCGCACTCAGCAGCAGCCGCTCGGTTGCAACCCGTGTCGAACACCCCCGGAAATTTTTCATCACAACTGACCTCAGCTGTGTGGTGCCTGGCAGGGCCACAGGGCACACAAAGCCTGCCTAGGGCCACCGGGTGTTCATATGCACCGGAGGAACCCGTATGGCAGGTGACGACGCCGCACCACAACTCCCGGATGAACTGGAGGCCGCCCTCCCTGAGGCCTGAACCGCCTCTGGCCTTGACCCAGCCAGAACACCCGGCGTGGGGACAGCGTGGGGACAACGCCGGGCGGATAATGGAAAAGCACTTTGGGGTGGATAGAGGAAAGAGCCTTTTGGGCTGAAAGAAAGAAGCGTTCCGGTCCCACCCGTGGGGTTTGGGGAGGAAAAAAGTGGGGCGCCGCCCCGCCAGGGGAAAAGCGCTGCCGGCTCTGGAGGTCATGAGCAGCCGAGGATGTGCAGGGCCGTCCAGGGCACACGAGGGGAATGTTGCCAGGAAGCACTGAGGGATGTGCGCAGGCCATCCGGGGCAAGGTGGATGGCTGTTCAGGTGGCACATGGAGTGGACTGGGATTTGTGTGGAATTGTGGGGAGGGTTGGGGAAAATGAAAAGCAACAGTGGGAAATGTCACCCTTGCTCCAGGAGCAGGTCCTGGCAGAGCAGAGCCGGCCTTGGCATCAGCTGGGAGGCTCGCGCAGTGCCAGGACAGCAGCCATCCGTGCCATCATGAAAAGTCATCCACGGCCACCCAAGGCCACTTTGTCACCTCACACCCTCACCGGGCTCACCGTGGCCCCACCTCCCGCCCGGCCTGACATGGCAGCTGAAACTGGGCAGGCGAGAAACGACGCGGCAAGGGTGACAGGGCGAGGGCAGGAGAGCCTCGGATGGCGGCAACGAGGGAGCAGATGGTGGTGACAAGGTGGCACC
>NDFG01000036.1:286656-301694 GCA_002167245.1 Sporophila hypoxantha
GGATATAATACCTGCGTCCAGGAAGATAGCACCCCCCACAAGCTTTTCCCTGGGGAATGAGCGTGTTTTTAGGAGTTGTAACGCTGCCAAGGAGCTTCTGCTGTATTATCTGACATGAGGTTAAGAATAGGGCCTGACTATTCTGCGCTGAATGCTCTTTAACTCACAGGCAGCAGGAGGGTCTGGAGATCCTATTCACAAGAAAGTCACGCTGTGGGAGTTGTGGGGAGAGTGACTCCACAAGCCGATCATCAACGCCTGAAGTAACTCGGCCATACCAACGGATCATACACCCTGTGCATTCAGTCCGCTCTCACCCCCCATGCTCCTCCACCAGCCAGCGTGAGTCCAGACCTACTCAGTTGTCGTACCATTTATATTGTCAGCCTTTCTACTTATTTACATATAAGTTCATTTTTCCACTACAGACACTTCCTACCCACATTTCACGCCTACCAGCCTTCAGGGCATATAACAAGACATAAGTTATAGCGTGCGATAGGGAGGCCTCAAAGAATTTATTCGGACCCCGTGCCACGTCAAGGATTCCCATCTAGTCTTTCGCAGGAGAGCTAAAGGGCAGTCGCCAGAGAGCTAATTATGTGTTTGTCTGGCGCTAGTAGTAACCGCCTTCTCCCTGTCATGCGACGTAACGTGGGAACAGAGATTCTCGCGGAAGGACGGTTCGTCGCAAAGGAAAAGCCGGCAGCGAGGCTCGTGGGAAACAAACGGCCGGAAGCCCGGCCCCTACAAATGTCTTGCCACCAGCAATCTTGAGTAGAATTGCTGAGGGAAACGCCCAGGGCCCTATCCGCGAGTCGCCCATAAGGTCCGCACATACACACGGCCGATCTACGCACCACCCTTTTCCACCTGCTTTCTCTTACACACCTAACACCACGGTCTCCATCCCAACGCGGACACTGCAGACTGGCGCGCACACCTAGCAGCATTCCCCCCCTTCCCCTCTTTTTTCACACTTCGAGTTTTTACCTGCCCGCTTGTGCCCCAGGCACCAACTTGTTTGGGCTCTCCCCAGTCCAGCGCACCCTTGATATAACCCCGGAACTGCTGTCTTCGGCTAATGTCTCCACTTCCCCCCACCACAGCCTTTTTTCACACCCGCGCCGACATCCCACGGCGCCTCACCGCAGCATCCCCCCAGACTGTTTACCTGCACCCTACACACCGCAAGTGGCTCGCGTTGCCCTCCATGGAACATCACACCACACCACCAAAGCCCACAAACCCCACCAGCGACGGGTCTTTTTTTTTTCTCGCTTTTTTCACCCCACCATGCAATCAATCACCACTCACTATTCATGGCACTACGCCTTTTGTGACTTTTACCATATATTGCCCGCATCGTGTTTGGCCACTGGGACCAAACATCTTCGATATTCCCAAGAACGGTGCTGTATACAAAAGAAACAGCTCCTTTTCTGATTCCATCCAGCCGCACGTTTCCACATTGTGTACCTGGAGATATGCTGCCGCAAGGAGAAACTACCCGACCCCGGACGCAGTTATATTCCAAAGCCAATACGTATGCTTTAAGGACCAGCGCATTTGCCTCACTCACGGCCACGGGAAATCGGAGAAAAAAAAAATCGACGGCCACCCATCTTCCCCATTTGCCCTGGGGCGTGGAATGTGTCCTTCTGTGGTTATGGCCTGTGGGTAGGAAAACCTAGAGTCAAACGAACACACTGCTGACATCCCCAGGGCCAACATTCATCATGCGCAAGAAACTTCCTCCCCGGAGAAAATGTTGATTTGAATTAATACCCCAGTTTTTTAGGATATCCTCTTAATTATGGTGTTTGAGAGGAGGCTTGTCTCCTGCTTTTGGCCTAGCCATGTGATGCAGATCAGCCTCTCCCGAGAAGAGGAAATTAAAAAACAAATTAATTTTGGATCCTCTTGGAGCGGACTGTTTTCCCCACCAAGGCGGGCCCAAGCAACGACACATCCCTCCATCCCACGCCACACTTCCATCCCCACGGCCACACGCAGCATCCCACGGCCACCACCCCATCACCCACTTGTCGTTTTCTCGGCCACTCATACCTTCTTGTCATCATCCCACGGCCACCTACTTTCTGCTCTTTCCATCCCCACGGCCAACCGCAGCATCCACACGGGCCAACCAACAGTGCCCATCCCCAGGGCAGCCATACCACCCCATCCCACTGTCCACCTACCCATCCCCCACAGTTCTGTTTTAGCCACCTAAGCGCCATCCCATGTGCCACACTGCATCTTTCTCACAACCATCCACTGTCACCCGGACGCAGGGAGGGAAAAGAGCGGCAGTCTAAAACTGCTCGTCCCGCCCAGGGAATGGTTGTGMCCCCCCTCGACATCCCCCCTACCTCTGGCCAGGGACTCGAAGGGCTCCAGGGGGTCCTCGCTGAGGATGTGGGTGTCCTCCAGCCTCGGGGCGATGGGTGATGCCTCCCCCAGGCACCCGCTGGCCCCCTCTGGCCCCAGTGACCCCATGCCAGCAGCTGTGGCCCCGTTGTAGCTGCAGATCTTCAGGTCTGAAGGGAGCAATCAACCAAAAATAGACCCTGAGGTGTGGTGGGGACAGAGCTGGGGGGATCCCCACTGCTGYGCCCCATGCTGGGACACCCAGCCASCCTTCCATGGCATGGGGTGGTGACACCCAGCCTGGTTTTATGAGATCCCAACGCCTACTCCAAGCTGTGACCGGCCAAACCCCATCCAGGACACTGGGCAGGGGGGTCAGAGCAGCTGGGATTCTCCAAGAACACGATGCCCAACTCCACCAGGATTCACCACCCACCTTCCAGGGCCCCAGCGCCYCATCCCAGAGCTCTGCCAGCCCTCAGGGTTCTTACCTGGCTGTGCCTCCTCCAGCTCCTGGCTGCCCACCAGCCCACCCCCGTTCTCCGTGATGGTGCTGCTGGTGGTGTTTGTGGTGCTGGGCATCTCTTTGGCTGCACCCTCAGCGTGTCCCTGTCTGGGCTCTGGCTCGTTTGGGAAGGGCTGCGTGTCCGAGCTCAGCACGGGCGAGGACTGACCCGCGGCGTAGAACCCCTCGGGCCCGTTCTGCATCAACTCAAAGCTCTGCTCGTGGAAGGAGTCGTAGAGCTCCTGCGAGTCGAAGCTCAGCCCCATGGGCCCCGCGGTGCCGTTGCCCCACAGCTCCTGCCCGCTTGGCCGCAGGTTGGTGCCGTGCCCCGGCGAGGCCGGCCGGGACCCCCCGGCCACGCCGTTGAGGGGGAACTGTCCGAGGTTGGGAGGGTCTCCCCTGTCCTTGAGGCCACCACCACCAGCAGGCGTGTAGGGTGAGTAGTCCCACAGGCAGTCGTAGGTGCGGAGGGGCTGGGCCCCGGCGGGAGCAGAGCCGGGTGAGAAGGTCCCTGAAGTCCCGGGGTGCGATACAGTAGAGAAGCCATTGACATTCATGCCCCCGTTCAGACCTGAGGGAGGGAGCACAGGGAGGTCAGCGCTGTGGGGTTGCTCCAGTGGGGTTGAGGATGGATCAATGGTCTGGGCTATGAGCAGCTTGCCCAAGCCCTGCTGGTGTCCCCCCATCCTCCTGGAGAGAAGGAGGGAAGAGGGGGGCTGCACGATCCCCAGATCCCCGTTTGCCAAACTGGCTCTGCCACAGCACCAGGCGAGCGCTGTGGGGTCTCTCCAGTGGGTTTGAGGATGGATACCGGCCAGGTGGGGCAGCTGCCAAAGCCCTGCTGGTGTCCCCCTCCTCTCCATGGCTGGAGAGAAGCAGGGAGGGAGGGGGGAGCCTGCACGGTCCCTGTTTGCCTGTTTTGCCAAACCAAAGCCACCCGCAGGACGCCGGGGATTAGCCGAGCTTGGCAGGGCTGTGCCGGATCAGCTGAGCGGCCAAATCCACGCACGGCCCCGGGGCTGGCACGGCCGCTTTTCTAGGCCAAGGTGGCGGCAGGGATGCACAGACCCCAGCCCTGGCCCCTRGTGCTGGAGCTGCTGCTGGCCATGGCCCCTCCATCCCTCTGTCCCTGCAGCCATCCCGTCCCTGTGTCCCCTCTGTGCCTCCATCCCTGCAGCCCCTCCATCCCTGTGTCCCCTCTGGCCCCACAGCCACCCCATCCCTGCAGCTCCTCCATNCCTCCATCCCTGTGTCCCCTCTGGCCCCACAGCCACCCCATCCCTGCAGCTCCTCCATTCCTGTGTCCCCTCTGGCCCCTCTATCCCTGTGTCCCCTCTGGTCAGCCCCATCCATCCCTGCAGCCCCTCTATTTCTGTGTCCCCTTTGTCCCCACAGCCCCTCCATCCCTCTGTCCGTGCAGTCCCTCCATCCCTGTGTCCCCTCTGTCCCTGCAGCCCTCCCATCCCTCTGGCCCCATGGCCACCCCATCCCTGTGTCCCCTCCATTCCCCTGTCCCTGCAGCCCCTCTATCCCTGTGTCCCTTTTGGCCCCACAGCCACCCCATCCCTGTGTCCCCTCTAACCCCCCAGCCACCCCATCCCTGTGTCCCCTCTATCCCTATGTCCCCTCTGTCCCTGCAGCCACCCCATTCTTGCAGCCCTCCCATCCCTGTGTCCCCTCTGTCCCTGCAGCCACCCCATCCCCGTGTCCCCTCCATCCCTGTGTCCCCTCTGTCCCTGCAGCCAACCCATCCCTGTGTCCCCTTCATCCCTGTGTCCCCTCTGGCCCCATGGCCACCCCATCCCCGTGTCCCCTCTGTCCCCGTGGGCTCACTCACTTTTCCCTTGCTGGGGGAAGCTCAGCGGGGAGCTGTGGGCGAAGGGGGAGTCCCCTGAGGCAGGCGTGGGTTTCGGTCCTGAGGCAGCGGGTGCAGAGGAAAGGCCAGTGAAGTTCAAATGGTTGTTTGTTTCCATTTCTGCACGGGGGGACAAGATGGGGTTAGTCACTGGTGTGGACTGGGTGACCACTGTGGTGACCCACCCACCACTGACCCTTTGTGGTCCCCAGCCTGGGGAGGGTGACAAGTGACACTGAAGCCCCCCAGGACTGAGATGCCACCTGGCCCAGGCCCCGCCACCCCAGCTGGACGAGCTGCCACCTGCTTGAGCACAGCCTGTCACCCCAGGGACAGCCATCACCAAGGTGTGACCACCATGTGCCACCATCCCGTGGCTGCTCRTGGGCTCCCAGCCAAGGACCACAGAGACCCCCCAAACCAGCTCAGTGACCCCAAGAGCAGCCAGCACAACCCAACACTCCTGGCACAGGAATGACCCTGTGGTGACACACAGTGTCCCTGCCGTGCTCCACAAGGTGGAGGGGACCCCACACCCCGTTCTCCAGGCACAGCTCCAGGGTTTGAGGCTGGGCTTTGCTGGGAGCTGAAACCCCAGTGCTGGCTTGGGCAAGAGCCTGGTGACCTTCATCCCCCAGGAACCCCAAACCCGAGGCCACAGGGAGGGATCTTGGTGATCCTGGTGGGTCCATCCCCCAGGAACCCCAAATGCTCCCTCAAACCCGAGGCCTGTGGTCCAGGAGGGATCCTGGTGACCTTCATCCCCCAGGAACCCCAAACGTTCTCTCAAACCCGAGGTCACAAGGAGGCATCTTGGTGGGTCCATCCCCCAGGACCCCCAAATACTCCCTCAAACCCGAGGCCACAAAGAGGGATCCTAGTGACCTTCATCCCCCAGGAACCCCAAAAGCTCCCTCAAACCTGAGGCCTGTGGCCCAGAAGGGATCCTGGTGAATTCATCCTCCAGGAACCCCCCAAATGCTCCCTCAAACCCGAGGCCTGGGGTTCAGGAAGGATCCTGGTGGCCTTCATCTCCCAGGAACCTCAAACACTCCCTCAAACCTGAGGCCTGTGGCCCAGAAGGGATCCTGGTGACCTTCATCCCCCAGGAACCCCAAACACTCCCTCAAACCCGAGGCCTGTGGCCCAGGAGGGATCCTGGTGAATTCATACTCCAGGAACCCCAAATGCTCCCTCAAACCCGAGGCCTGTGGCCCAGAAGGGATCCTAGTGACCTTCATCCCCCAGGAACCCCAAATACTCCCTCAAACCCGAGGCCTGTGGCCCAGGAGGGATCCTGGCGACCTTCATCCCCCCAGAAACCCCCCAAACGCTCCCTCAAACCCGAGGCCACAAAGAGGGAACCTGGTGAATTCATCCTCCAGGAACCCCAAACACTCCCTCAAACCTGAGGCCTGGGGTTCAGGAGGGATCCTGGTGACCTTCATCCTCCAGGAACCCCCCAAACGCTCCCTCAAACCGGAGGCCTGTGGTCCAGGAYGGATCCTGGTGGGTCCATCCTGGGATGGATCTGAGGGCACTGAGGCCCTGCAAGCCCAGCAGATGAGGAGGGAGCCCCAGTGCTGGTGGGGACCCACAGGGACACCCCAGGGAGCTGCCACCACCGGTTGTGCCACGCTCGCCACCGGCCAAGGCGGCGCCGGCCTCTCCGGAAGGGCCAAGGCCGCCYCGCTCGGCACTTCAGCAGCAGCGCTGGTGGCACAGCCCGTGTCGAAACCCCGATTTCATCACACCCTCAGCTGGTGGTGCCCTGGCAYGGCCACAGGGGCCACCAAAGCCTGGCCAGGGCCACCGGGTGATTCATGCACCGGAGGAACCCGTATGGGCGGTGACGCCGCCACAACCACAACTCCCGGGATGGACCTGGAGCCGCCTCCCCTGAGGCCTGAACCGGCCTCTGGCCTGAGCCAGCCAGAACACCCGGGCGTGGGGACACCGTGGGGACACCGGGGCTGGATAAGGAAAAGCCTTTTGGGGCTGGATAAGGAAAAGCCTTTTGGGGCTGGATAAGAAAAAGCCGTTCCGGTCCCACCCCGTGTGTGAAGTGCCGGCCAGGAAGGCGCTGCCGGCTCTGGAGGTCAGAGCAGGCCGAGGGATGTGCCAGGGCCGTGCCAGGGCCACCGAGGGATGTGCCAGGACCACTGAGGGATGTGCCGGGGCCACTGGGGCAGGTGGAGGCTGCAGGTGGCACATGGAAGTGGACTGGGATGGTTTGGGAACGTGGGGAAGGGGTTGGGGGAAAATGAAAGCAAAGTGGGAATGTCACCCTTGCTCCAGGATGCCAGGCCTGGCAGAGGCCAGAGCCGGCCTTGGCATCGCTGGGAGCTTGGCCAGTGCCAGGACAGCGGCCATCCGTGGCCATCCATGGTCATCCACGGCCACCCAAGGCCACTTGTCACCTCCCACCCTCACCGGGGCTCCCGTGGCCCTGCTCCCCCCACCCTGAGCGTGGAGCTGAAACTGGGCCACGGCGAGAAACCGGAGCCGGGCAAGGTGAGGAGGGCGAGGGGCAGGAGAGCCTCGGATGGCGGCACCGAGGGGAGCYATGGTGGGTGACAAGGTGGCACCGACCCTGGCTCCTGTCACACCGGGCACGGCCGACGTGGCAGCGCCGCCCGCCCAGTGTCAAACCCGGTGGCAGCGGCACCACCGGGCCCTGGGATCCCCGCGGGGACACCGGGGCTGTCCCCGGGAGGGGACAGAGCTCCGGGCTGGGGGGGAACCGTCGGTGCCGTGGAGCCGGTGCCGTTCCCCGGTGCCTCCCCGGTTGTGCGGCCCCGGTGGTGGCACCGGGAGGCCCCGGGAGCGTGACGCGACCTGATTAAAAAGGACGTTTCAAAAACAACGAGACGCAACAACCGGCTGCCATTTCCCGGCCACTTCCTGCGGGGACGGACACACCGGAGGGACACAGGACCGGCTCCCCCCCGGTCCCTGCGGCAACGACACCCCCAGACCCCTCGACGGCTCTCCGGGGATGGAGGGCTCGGTGTCCGCTACAGGGGGGTCCCGGTCCCGGTGGGGCGAGGGGGACACGGCCGGGCGGTACCGGCGGCGAGGGGGCTCCCCCCGAGCTCCGGGACGGGGCTGTGGGGGAACCGCACCGGGCACCGGGAACGGGYCTGGGGGCTCCCCCGCGGGTCTGGGCCCTTGGCCGCTGCACCGGGAGGGGAGCGGGAGAGTCACCGGGAGCCGGTGGCGGAGGAGGAGGAGGAGGGGGGGGTCAGGCCATGGAACCGGGATGCGCAGGGGAAAGCGGGGGGAGAGGACGGCGTCTCACCGAGGTCAGCAAAGGGGAGCGGGGTGCCGCCGCCGCCGCCGGGCCCAAACCGCCTCAACCGACCCTCCCACCCCCTCGCTGCCTTCACCCGGGGCCGTTAACGGCCCGTTACCGCCCGGGCCCCCCCTCCTTTCCTCCGCCGCGACCCCGCACCTGGCAGGCGGCGGCGCGGGCCCGGCTCAGGCGGCGCGGGGCGGGGGGCGGCTCGGCATGGCGCGGCCCCTCCGCCGCACCGGGCCGGGCCCCTCCGCTCCGATCCGGTAACCGGGAGCCGGGCCGCGGAGAGCCGAACCCGCGGCCGCGCAGGAAGCGCCTCGCGCGCGCCGGGCGGTCCCGGACCGCCCCCGTGTCCCGTCCGTCCTGCCCCCACCACCCCCCCCCCTCCCCGTCCCCTCCGCGCCTCCCCCCCCCACACGTCACGGCGGCCGCAGTGGCGTCACCGGGAGCGGCGGCCGCCGTGGCGTCACCGGGGGCGGGCGGCGCGCCCCACGTGAGGGGGATCCCCGGCCCCGGGCGGGGTCAGGGCGGGGATCCCCACGCGGGGCACGCGCCCCCCCACCCCCCACCCTGGCTCCGGGACCCCGGTTCCCTCCGGGGCTCCCCCACCCCGTACCGGCACCTCCCGGGAGCGTCCCCCCCGTTCCCTCCCCCCGCGCTCTCTCGTTCGTGTTCCCCCCTCGCTCCCCGCAGCCCCAGCTCGACCCCGGGAACGGCGGCGCACCGGGACCGGGACCCCGGCGGGTATCGGTGTTCCCCGGTTCGGCCGCGGGGACACCGGTCCCCCCCCAGCTCCCCCGGCCCCGGGATCCCCGTGGACGTCACCGGGCACCGGCCGGGCCGCGCTGCGAAGGGCCCGGGGCGACACCGGCTCCGGGCGGCGGGGGACAGAACGGCGGGTCCCGGTGGGGGGTGCTGTCCCGGTACGGGCCGCAATGGAAGGCGGAGGGGGGGGGGGGTGTCCCTCCCGGTGCGGGCAGCGGAGCCCGGTGCGGGGGTTCCCGCCTGGACGAGGACTCCCAGGGGGGTTGGGGAGGGAGGTCCCGGTACAGAAGCCGGGGTCCCGGTGCAGCTGGGCCAGGTCTTAGGTGGCGTCCGGGGGTTACAGATGCGGGGGTCCCTCTACAGCCATCCCAGCCCCGTAGGGGGTCCCGGGAGGTCCCGGTATCCCCGTCCGCGGGTCCCGTCCTGCGCGCTGCGTACCTGGGGGGGCGGCGGGGGCGGCCCGCAGCAGCCCCGGTGCCCGCCCGGCCCGGTGCGCTGCGGTGCCGGTGCCGGTGGCGGAGCCGGGCGGGGCGCAGGTGCTCCCGGCCCCGCGTGATGTCAGCGACCGCCGCCGCCCCCTCCGCCACCGGGGCCGCGCCGCCATTTAAAGGGACCGCCGCCCTCCGTGGGGCGGGGGGGATGGCGGGGGACACCCCCCCAAACCGGGGGCGCGGCGCGGGACCACCGGGTGCCACCGCCGTGGGGACACCCCCGGGACCCCGCTTCTCCTCCGTGGGGTTGAGCAGAGCCCGGCACCGGGGGGCACCGGGGGGTCACCGGCAGAGCAGTGCGGGGGGGGCCGGGAGTTGGGGGTGGTCCCGGTACCCTCGGGGGGTGTCCCTCAGCCCCGCACCGGGCGAGGTCGGGCCYGAGCGGCCCCACGGGACCCCGGGGACAAAGTGGCAGCTGCCGGGGCAGGGCCGGGCCGGGGCGGCTCTTTGTGCTGCGAAATGGTGGAGCTGGAACGGCGCGGGGGGGCGGGGGAACGACGGGGACTGGGACAGACAGACGGACACAGGGCTGGGCACCAGCATCTGTCACCGCCCGGGCTGTGCCTGCAGCGGAGGGAGGAGGGGGTTTCCCCTCTCCTGGAGACCCCACAGGACAAAGGGCAGCCCCCAGCGCTGGGGGTCCCTGCTGTGGAGCACAACCCCCCCATGGAGGAGATCCTGGGGCCTCCCAGGACTTGAATCCCTGCAGCCCCCACCGTGAGCAGGAGCCACAGCACACAAAGCCTGCAAACATTTTCAGCCATGTTTTATTGGAAATGTTAAATACTGGGGGTCCGGCCCCAGCGGAGCCGGGGTGGGGGTGTTCAGGGGGGGCTCAGGCGTGTTCCTCTGCCAGCTTCTCTGCCTTGGCCACCGCCTCCTCGATGGGCCCCACCATGTAGAAAGCCTGCTCAGGCAGGTGGTCATATTCACCTGGGGGAAAACAACGTGTCAGGGGGGAGTGGGAGGCTCAACCAGGCTCCCCCAGACCCCTGTGAGGGCCACCTCACCTGCCAGGATCTGCTTGAAACCCTTGATGGTCTCTTTGAGTGGCACCAACTTGCCCATGTGGCCYGTGAAGACCTCGGCCACCTGGAAGGGCTGGGACAGGAAGCGCTGGATCTTGCGGGCTCGAGCCACMGTCAGTTTGTCCTCCTCGGACAACTCGTCCATGCCCAGGATGGCGATGATGTCCTGCAGTGACTTGTAGTCCTGGGGAYGGGGGGACACAGGGGGTGAGCGGGCAGAGGTGATGCCCCCCACTCAAACACCCCACCTGAGGGAGGGGCTGCCCCCTCACCTGAAGGATTTTCTGCACACCCCGAGCCACGTCGTAGTGCTCGGGCCCCACGATGTTGGGGTCCATGATGCGGGAGGTGGAGTCCAGGGGGTCCACGGCYGGGTAGATGCCCAGCTCGGCGATGGCACGGGACAACACCGTGGTGGCATCCAAGTGGGCAAAGGTGGTGGCGGGTGCAGGYTCAGTCAAGTCGTCAGCTGGCACGTAGATAGCCTGGGGACACAGAGAGGGGAGGGGACAGTTGGTGGCAGGCAGGTGGCACAGCTCCCTGGGACGCTGGGGGTGGTCCTGCCCTCACCTGCACGGAGGTGATGGAGCCCTTGCGCGTGGTGGTGATTCGCTCCTGCATGGTGCCCATGTCAGTGGCCAGCGTGGGCTGGTAGCCCACGGCCGAGGGGATTCTGCCCAGCAGGGCTGACACCTGTGAGGGGACAGAGCYTGAGYGACAGAGCACGAGGGGCTGGGCAGGTGGGGGACAGGTGAAATGCCCTGTGCCCAGCACAGACCTCGGAGCCAGCCTGGGTGAAGCGGAAGATGTTGTCGATGAAGAGCAGCACGTCCTGACCCTCCTGGTCCCTGAAGTACTCGGCCACTGTCAGCCCTGTCAGGGCCACCCTGGCACGYGCGCCCGGGGGCTCGTTCATCTGCCCGTACACCAGGGCGACCTGCGGGTGGGACAACGGGGTCAGCACGGTGGCACTGCCACAGCTGGCACTACATCAGGGGACTCAGAAGCTCCCTGGCTGACCCTCCATCAGGGTCTCTGCACACCTTGGAAGTGGCATCTTTGAGGTTGATGACCCCAGACTCAATCATCTCGTGGTACAAGTCGTTGCCCTCGCGGGTTCTCTCGCCCACCCCYGCGAACACCGAGTAACCACCGTGGGCCTTGGCCACGTTGTTGATCAACTCCATGATCAGCACAGTTTTGCCAACACCAGCACCTCCAAACAAACCTGGGAGGGGGGGAAATAAAGGTTTTGCTGAGCCCCAAACCAGCCTGGCTGCCCACAGGGTCTCCCTTCAGCTCTTTCCCTCCTCAGATATAAAAATCGTTGCTTCAGCAAGCTCAGAAGAACGAAAGTCATGGAGTGAATCATCAGTGAAGGAAAAATTCCCCAGAGGAACTGCTGGAAATCCCAGAGGCACCATCAGGTGCCCAGTCCCCAGACCCAGCCCTGCTCTGGGGGTCACATACCGATCTTGCCACCCTTGGCATAGGGAGCCAGCAGATCCACGACCTTGATCCCTGTCACCAGGATCTCCTGCTCCACACTCATCTCCACGAACTCAGGGGCCTCGGCGTGGATAGCAGCAAACCTGCAGCAGGAAGAGGAGAGGAAGGGGGTGGGCAGCTGCTCTGAGCCCCCCAGCTTGGGGGCTGGCAGGGGACAGTCCCTGTGTGTGACCCAGAAGCGCCAGAGCCACCTCCCTGCTCACACCTGAATGCCCTCCAGCCCCTCAGCACTCACTGTTTGGTGGTGATGGGGCCCCTCTCATCGATGGGTTCCCCAATYACATTCATGATCCTGCCCAGGGTCTCAGGGCCCACGGGGATGCGGATGGGAGCACCAGAGTCCAGAACCTTCTGTCCTCTCACCAGCCCTTCCGTACCGTCCATGGCAATGGTGCGCACGGTGTTCTCCCCTGCGGAGGCCCAAGGACAGCACAGTCACCACAGCGTCCTCAGACTGACCCTGGGGACAGCTGCTGGTGCCTTCCCCAGGCCCTGCCAAGGGGACATTCTGCTGGGAAAAGAACCAAGAGGAGCAGCAGGAATAAAATAGCCCCYAGGAAAATTGAGCCGTGCAGCCCTCAGGCAGCCATTTTCCTCCTCCTCCTCCTCAGATTGAAATCCTTGGCTTCAGCAAGCTCAGGAGAACGAAAGTCATTGACAACATCATCACAGGAGGAACCCCCCTCCCATTCCCAGCTGCTCACCCAGGTGCTGAGCCACCTCCAACACCAGCCGCGTCTCCCTGCCCTGCACCTCAAGGGCGTTCAGGATGGGGGGCAGCCCCTCGTCGAACTGCACATCCACCACGGCGCCGATGACGGCCACGATGCGGCCGGTGGAGGAGCCGGCCTTGGCCGCAGGGGCTGCCTGGGCGGCATAGTCCCGTCCTGGGTGGGGGGAGAGGGACGAGTCAAGGTCGGCCGGGGCACGGCAGCTCCGGGCTCCGTACATGGGGCTGCCCTGCAAGCCTTGGGGTGTGCCCGAGAGCCCTTGGGGTGTGCCCGAGAGCCCTGAACCTCCCTGGGAGCACCCAGGACCCCCTGAACTGACCAGGGATCCCCACACCCCGCTCGGTGCACCATTAACACACCCAGGCCCCTCCTCGGCGCACCCGGGARCGCTCTGGGTACACCCGGAGCCCCTCAGCGCTGCCAGGACCCCCTGAGCCCCCTCCCCTCAGGGCTGCAAGGGCCTCCTGAGCCCCCTCAGTGCAACCAGGACCCCCTGAGCCCCCTCCCCCCAGCGCTCCCATGGCTCCCTGGACCCCTCCCCCAGTACACCCGCAGTCCCTGCGGCCCCTCACGCCCACCCCCGGAGCCGCAGCTCCTCTGCCGCAGCCCATCCGCTGGGCACGGCACACCCCCACCCCGGTACCGGGGCCCTGAGCACCGGCACCCCCGCATAGGCCCCAAGGTGACCCCGGCCCGCTCCGCACTCACGCGCCCCGACGGCGACAGCCGGGGCGGCCCCGCGGCCGAGGAGCAGCGGGAGGAGGTCCCGGCCCGGGGCGGCCCCGCGGGGCAGCAGCGGCCGGGCCGCGGCGGCGGCGGCGGCGGCGGCGGAACGACCCGCGAGCCCCAACATGGCGGCGCCGACTGAGCCCCGCGTCCCGCCCGCCCCTCACGGCCCCCGCGGGGCGGGGCCGCCGAGCCGCGCGTCACCGCCGCACCGGGCGCCCATTGGCTGCTCCGCGGAGAGGCGCRGCGTGAATTCGCGCTCTCATTGGTCACCGCGATGCGGCGCCCGCGCTGCGCCTAGTCGCGATTGGGTTGTGGATCCATCAATCKAAACGCGCTGCGGCCTGATAGGGTGGTGCTGTGGGAAGGGGCGTGTCCCGGGCGAAGGTCAGCGGAAATGGCGGCGCACGTGTCCCGCGCTTGTCCTTGGGCGGGCGCCGTGACCGCGGCCGAGGCCGCACCGGGGCCGTGTCGGGCCCGCCTCCACCCCCTGTCACAGCACCGCCCCGAGGGGCCGCCCCTCACCGGGCCCGTGTCCACCCCGCCCGGGCACCGCGTCCGCCTCACGGCCCCGGTGTCGCTGTAGTGGCCCCGGAACCGCCCCGGTGCACCGGGCTCTGCCTTCTCCCCGAGGCRCAAACCGCACCCCATCGCTCCGCCCCCCGGGGATCTGGGGACCACCGCAGCATTTCTACGCTGTCCGCCAAGGGATGGGGTCCTGACCCCGCCTAAGGGGAACCGGATCGCTCTTGTCCCCAGTGTGGGMGGATCCCACCCCGCTGGACCCCAAATAAGAGGATCCCAGCCCCRCAAAYAAGGGYATCCCACCCTACTGACCCCCCACASAAGGGGATTCCCACTCTACTGAACCCCCGAAGAAGGGAATACCACCCCACTGACCCCCCCCATAGAAGATCCCACCCTACTGAACCCCCAAATAAACAAATAAATGGGATCCTCATAACCCCAGTTGATTCCTCCACAGGAGATCCCACCCTATACAGAACCCCCAAAGAAGGGGATCCCACGTCTGCTGAACCCCCCAAAAAAGGAAGATCCCACCCCAATGACACCCCTTAAAAGGGGATCCCACTTCTGAACTAACTGAACCCCCCAAAGAAGGGGATCCCACCCCATTATCCCCCAAAAAAGGGGATCCCACCCAAGTGCCCACCACTGAAGAGATTCCACCTTACTGACTCCCCCTAAAAAGGAATCCAACACCTACTGAACCCCCCAAAAAAGGGGATCCCACCCCAGTGACCCCCCCCAAAGATAAGATCCCACTCTACTGAACCCCACCAAAAAAGGGGATCCACCCCACTGATCCTCTCAAAAAAGGGAATCCCACCCCCTGAACCCAAACAGAAGGAGATCCCACCCCAATGACCCCCCTTAAAAAGGGGATCCCAACCCAAGACCTCCCATAGACAGATCCCTCTCTACCACTGATCCCCCTCCAAAAAAAAAGGGGATCCCACTTCACTTGAACCCCTCAAAAAAAGGGGATCTCACCCTCACTGAACCCCTCAAAAAAGGGGGAGTCTCCAACCTCATATATCCCTCAAAAAAGGGGAAAATCCCCAAGTTACCTCATTGAATAACCCAAAACAGAAGGAGATCCCACCCCCCTAAAATTGACAATAACTTTCCTCCTTAAAAGGGGACCCACCTCACTGATACCCCTCAAAAAAAGAAGATGCCCACTTCACTTGATACTTTTCTTTTCTTTTCTTTCTTAATAAAATAGGGGATTC
>NDFG01000036.1:308724-329076 GCA_002167245.1 Sporophila hypoxantha
GATGCGAGTGTTCCCTCAAGAACAACCAGAGTTTTGTGTGTCCAAGAGGAAAAACTGGCTGGGAAGGAAGAGCTGCAGGCAGCATTCCCTAATATCTTCTTCAAACCACCAGGAGCAGGGTTAGGGGATTTTGGGGAAAAAAAAAAAAGAGGAAAAAAAAGAAAAAATTCGTCCGCTCTGAGCGTGGTGAGGCACTGGATGGATTTTCCAGAGTGTGCTCCATCCCTGGAGGGTGTCCCTGCACAATGAATGAGCTTCAAGGTCCCTCCCAACCCAAACCATTCCATGATTCTGTGACCTCCACGTGCCTGGCTGGAAGGACTGGAGGCAGCAGCCCTCCTGAGGTTTTTGTTTTTGTTGGAATTTGGGATGAGAACAGCATTAACTGATGGGTTTTTGGTCCCTTGTCCCCAGCCAGGCTTTTACTTTTTTTCTGAAACCCTGAACAGTGGAGGTGCTTCATCTTAACGTGAGTGAAAGTGAGAGAACTGTGATCAAATTGGAGTTTTTTCGTGTAATTTCTGTAGATTTCATCATCCTGAAACTGCAGTGCTGCTGCATCTGCATTGAACGGTCTAAAACCTAAAATAAGGCTTTTTTTAATGATATATAAGCCCTTTCCAAAGTGTAAAAATTAAAGGAAAAATCATTTTATAAAGCAGGTTTTCTTTACTGTCTGGGAGGGGAAAAATCTTGTTGAGGGCCTGATTTCTGCCAGTGTCCTCAAGCTGTAGGAGCTGTCAGGAGACAAGATGGGATTCCAAAGGCACAGGATACAGAGAGAGAACACAAAAGAGATTTGGGAACTTCCTCAGTGCCTCAGATAGGGGAGATTTGAGATTCCGTGGTGCCAGAAACCAGGATTTATCCAGGGATATCCAACAGAGCCTTGAAGAGTTCTGTGGTGGAAGCTGAGCCTCCACATTGCTGGGAACCTTCTAGAACCTGTCCACAGTGCTGGAATAACAATTCCCATCAGAATGTGGGGAACTGGAAGAGCAGAGGAGCTGCAGGGATGGTTGTTGGCTGCTCAGGAAGTCCCAAAATCACAGGTGGGATGGGACAGAGAGAAAATCTCAATTCTAAATTCCCTTTCAGGAAGTCCCAAAATCACAGGTGGATGGGACAGAGAAAATCTTCTAAATTTCTAAATTCCCTTTCAGAAGTCCCAAAATCACAGGTGGATGGGACAGAGAAAATCTTCTAATTCTAAGTCCCTTTCAGGAAATCCCCAAAATCCACAGGTGGATGGACAGAGGAACCTCTAAATTCCAAATTCCGCTTTTAAACATTTTAAATTCCCTTCTCTTTTCCAAATCCCATGGAGGGGGTGCTGAATAAGCTTTGCAAGCTGAGCTGCCCTTGGGGTTTGGTGAGGAGGGTGGAGCTCTAAAGGTGATGGGCAGGTTTTGGGAGGAGATTTTCACTGGGAGCTCCTTCTGCTCCTGGGAATCTCCGTGTGGGCAGGAGACTTTAAAAAGGAGCTCTCCAGCAGGTCCTGCCTTACTGGTTTGCAACTGGTGAGTCCTGACTGAAGCTCCACAGGGAGGTTTTGATCTTTTCCCTTTGGGAGGGTGAGATTGGAAAAGGAGATAAAGAGAGGAAGGAGGCAGCTCCAGCACGTTCCGGCGCTCTCGGCGTGAATTCAATGGGAAAGCAGGGCAGGTATAGGTTCAGACAATCTGGAATTAGGAAAATTAAGTTCCAGAAACCTGGAACCAGAATTATGGCGAGTCAGATTTATCTGGGATCTCTCTGCTCTGGAGCTTGGATGTGTGAGCTGAATGGGAATTTCTGGAGCCCTGTGAGTTCTGTTTGGTGCTTCAATCCGTGATCCTGGCTGAGGTGCTGAGGTCACGGGTTCTGACACTCTCAGGGTTGGAAATTCCAGAAAAACAGCACAAGTGTTTAGGTTCAGAAATGTGAATTATGCAGAGGCCGAAACTCACCTGGATCTCACTGCTCTTCCAGCATCGTGTGGTGTGTCTGTAGCCTTGAGCTGAATGGGATTCATGCTGAGCACTCTCAGGGTGAATTCCCAGAAAACAGGCAGTTTTAGGTTCAGAAACTGGAATTATGGGAATTAAGTTCCAGAAACTGGAACAGAATTATGGCAGAGTTCAGACTGTTAGCTGAGATCTCTGCTTTCCAGCTCGGACGTGTGTGTGTAGCCTTGAGGGGGTTTTCTGGGATGGTCACGGGTTCTGAACACTCTCAGGGTGAATTCCAGAAAACAGCACAGGTGGTTCAGAAATGTGAATTATGGCCGAGTCAGACTTGTCATTGGATCTCTTCTGCAGCTCAGACGTGTGAGCTGAGTGGGAATTTCTGGGACACTTTTGAGTTCTTGTTGGTGCCTCAAATCCCTGATCCTGATGGAGCTGCTGAGGTCACCAAGTGTCTTGGGTGATAATTCCAGGAAAGCAGCACAGGTTTAGGTTCAGAAATGTGAATTATGGGAGAGTCAGAACTCATCTGGGATCTCTCTGCTTTGCATCTCAGATGTATGTGAGCTGAGTGGGATTTCTGGGAATGCTCTGAGTTTCTGTTGGTGCTCAAATCCCAATCCTGGTGGAGCTGCTGAGGTCACGAGGTTCTGAGCACTCTCGGTGATCCAGAAAACAGCAGAGGTTTGGTCAGAAATGTGATTCATGGCTGAGTAAACTGATCTGGGATCTGCTGCTCTCCAGCTTAGACATGTGGCTGAGTGAGATTTCTGGACCACCTTGAGTTGGTGCCTCGAATCCTATCCTGATGGAGCTGCTGAGTCACAGGTCTCAGGGTGAATTCCCAGGAAAGCAGTGCAGGTTTAGGTCAGAAAACCTGGAATTATGAAAATTAGGTTCCAGAACTTGGAACCAGAATTATGGCAGAGTCAGACTCATTTGGGATCTCTCTTGCTCTGCAGCTCAGATGTGGGATTTCTGGGAACCTGTGAGTTTTGTTGGTGCCTCAAGTCCCCGATCCTGATGGAGCTGCTGAGGTCACCAAGTGTCTTGGGGTGAATTCCCAGGAAAGCAGGCACAGGTTAAGGTTCAAAAAATGTGAATTATGGCTGAGTAAAACTGATTTGGGATCTCGCTGCTCTCCAGCTCGGCCATGTGAGCTGAGTGGGATTTCTGGGAGTGCTTTGAGTTCTGTTGGTGCCTCAATCCCCAATTCTGGTGGAGCTGCTGAGGTCACAGATTCTGAGCACTTCAGGGGCGAATTCCCAGGAAAGTATCACAGAATGGAAGGTTCAAAAATGTGAATTATGGCTGAGTAAAAACTCATCTGGGATCTGGCTGCTTTCCAGCTCAGACATGTGACTGAGTGAGATTTCTGGGACACTCTTGAGTTGGTGCCTCAAATCCCTGATCTGTGGAGGCTGCTGAGGTCACAGGTGTCTGAGCACTCTTAAGGGTGAATTCCCAGGAAGCAGCACAGGTTTAGGTTCAAAAAATGTGAATTATGGCTGAGTAAAACTATCTGGGATCTCGCTGCTCGTCCAGCTCGGCCATGTGAGCTGAGTGGGTTTCTGGGGTGCTTTGAGTTTTTGTTGGTGCTCAAACCCTGAATCCTGGTGGAGCTGCTGAGGTTCACAAGTGTTCTTGGTGGTGAATTCCCAGGAAAGTAGCACAGATATAGGTTAAAAAAATTGTGAATTGTGCATAGAATTAAACTCATCTGGGATCTTGCTGCTCTCAGCTCGGCCATGTGAGCTGAGTGGCGATTTCTGGGAGTGCTTTGAGTTCTAGTTGGTGCCTCAAATCCCAATTCCTGGTGGAGCTGCTGAGGTCATGGGTTCTGAGCACTCTCAGGGTGAATTCCCAGGAAAGTATCACAGATTATAGCGTTCAAAAAATGTGAATTATGGTTGATAAAACTCATCTGGGATCGTCGCCTGCTCTCCAGCTCAGACATGTGAGCTGAGTGAGATTTCTGGGACCACTCTTGAGTTGGTGCCTCAAATCCCTGATCCTGGTGGAGCTGCTGAGGTCAACAGGTTCTGAGACACTCTCAGGGTGAATTCCCAGGAAAAGTATCACAGGTTTAGGTTCAGAATTTGAATTTATGGTCTCTGAATAAAACTCATCTGGGATCTCGCTGCTCTCCAGCTCGGCCATGTGAGCTGAGTAGGGTTTCTGGGGTGCTTTTGAGTTCTGTTGGTGCCTCAAACCCCTGATCCTGGTGGAGCTGCTGAGGTCACCAAGTGTCTTGGGTGAATTCCAAGGAAAGCAGCACAGGTTTTAGGGTTAGGAAAATGTGAAATTATGCTGATTAAAACTCATCTGGATTCGCTAGGATAAGACTGAGAGCTGATCTCCAGCTCGGCCAGAGTGGTGAGTGACGTGAGGATTTCTGGGGCGCTTTGAGTTCTGTTTGGTGCCTCAAACCCTGAATTCCCCTGGGGAGCTGCTGAGGTCACAGTTTGGGATGAAATCTCCTCCCTGGGAAGGCTGGAGTATGTCTCCATTGACACTGAGAGTGGGAACTTGTGAACAGCACCCATCCCTGTGTCACCCAAGGCAGGGACACTGAGATTTCTGTTAAAACCAGAGCGGACAACGTCCCGAGGGCCGCGGCTGGGGGGTTTTTCTCTCCAGCACATGAGGGAGCATGAGCAGGGCATTCTCATCCTCCTTCTCCTCTTGAGAGTCTTTAATTCTTCATTAAAAGAGGGAAATCTTGTGGTCCAAGAAGGGGTTTAAAAATACCACAATAAGAAATTGCTGCTCAATGTTCTGCTGCACTTTCACCTGAATATAAGGTGATAATTAACATTCTCCCTTGAAATGCTGCTGTGAGGTTTTTCACCCTGGAACAGCTGAAACTTGAAGGCTGAATTCAGGAATCCATTCAATAATATATAAATTAATTTTAATAAATAAAACAATGGAATTAGATTGGGGTCAATTAATTAAATAAATAATATAAGAAATAAATAATATATAATTTAATAAATTAAATAATGGGACATTTGGAATAAATTAAATATTAATTAAAATAAATAAATAAAATAATTCAAATAAATTAAATAAAAATAAATTAAAGAAGTACCAACATGGACATATTGGATGCAAATTCCTTCCTGTGAGGTGGTGAGGCACAGAAATGCAGATAAAGGGGAGATAATTAATTAAAATAATAAATTAAAGAAAATATTAAGATGAGATATTGGATAAATTTAATTAATTAATTATAATAAAATAATTAAATAAATTAAATAAATATAAATTAAATTATAGGGATGATTGGGATAAATTAATTAAATAATAATAAAATAATAAAATAATTAAATGAATTAAATAAGATTTAAATTAAATAATGGGAGATTGGGATAAGTTAATGAAGAAAATTAAATAAAAAGAAAATAATAAATAGAAAGTTACTTAAATAAAATTAATAAGTTAAAGAAGATATTAAGACTCGAGAGGGATAGTGTGCTGGACTTTATGTAGATTTGAACCTCCAGAATAACAAGGTCCCTTTCCAAACACTTAATTGTATAATTCTTGTTAGACTCTTAATTAGAAATTAATATATAAGTTAAATATGAATATTGGATAAAATAATAATAATTAGAAAAATATATGATTAAATAAAATATAGAAATTCATTAAATAAATACTGTGATATAGATATTCCATTAATCGCACCAGAGCTTTGCTTTTGGGTGGCCCCCAAAATGAAATTTCCTTGGAGAATTCCAAATAAAAAGGTGAATTAGGGAGCGCAGGATCCCGCTCGGGATGCCCCAGGGCTTTCCGTGCTTCTCCACCCCTTCCTGGGAGCCTTTTCGTTATCCTCTCAGTTTTTCACGGAATTCTGGAATGGTTTGGGCTGGAAGGGACCTTGAAGCTCATAGCCCCCTGCATGTGCAGGGACAACCTCCAGAGATGGAGCACACTCTGGAAAACCCATCCCAGTGCCTCACCACGCTCAGAAAGAGGAATTTTTTCTTTTTTTTTTTCCCCCTAAAATCCCACCTAACCCTGCTCTCTGGTGGTTTAAAACCCTTGCTCTGCCACTGGAGATATGGGAATGCTACCTGCAGCTCTTTTTCCCAGTTTTTCTCTTGGACAAACAAACTCTGGTTGTTCTCGAGGAACACTCACATCCACCAGAGCTTTGTTTTGGGGGCCCCCAAATGAAATTCCTTGGAGAATTCCAAATAAAAAGGTGAATTAGGGAGCGCAGGATCCCGCTCGGGATGCCCCAGGGCTTTCCGTGCTTCTCCACCCCTTCCTGAGGAGCCTTTTTTTTATTCCTCAGTTTTTCACAGAATTCTGGAATGGTTTGGGCTGGAAGGGACCTTGAAGCTCATTCAGCCCCCCCTGCCATGCGCAGGGACACCTCCAGGGATGGAGCACACTCTGGAAAACCCATCCCAGTGCCTCACCACGCTCAGAGGGAGGAATTTTTTCTTTTTTTCCCCCCTAAAATCCCACCTAACCTGCTCTCTGGTGGTTTGAAACCCTTGCTCTGCCACTGGAGATATGGGAATGCTCTGCAGCTCTTCTTTCCAGTTTTTCCTCTTGGACGCACAAAACTCTGGTTGTTCTTGAGGGAACACTCACATCCACCAGAAGCTTTGCTTTTGGGGGCCCCCAAATGAAATTCCTTGGAGAATTCCGAATAAAAAGGTGAATTAGGGAGCGCGGGATCCCGCTCGGGATGCACGTGGAGACGAAATCCAGAGGGCGCCTCACCTGCAGCACCGCGCCTGCCCCGGGGCTTTCCGCGCTTTTCCACCCCTTCCTGAGGGGCCTTTTCGTTATTCCTCCGTTTTTCACGGAATTCTGGAATGGTTTGGGCTGGAAAAAAACCTTCAAGCCCATCCCGTTCCAAGCCCTGGCCTTGGACGCTTTCAGGGCCAGCGCAAAACGCAGGGAAGGATTTTAGGGTGAAAATCCCAAGTTTACAAACAGATTCTCTCGCCTGCACGCTCTGGATTGTTCCACGCGTTACTTACCGGGAGTTTTCCGCTGTTTCGGTGGGCACCGACCCACCGAGAAAACGCGCAGCACCCCCCGAACACCCCATTAAAACCCACAGCGGGAAATCCCGCCCGCATCCCGGTACACCAGGGCCCACACGGGGGCCTCAGCCGGTAACCGGGCCCACACGGTAACCGGGACAAAACCCCTCAGAGCCCAAGGTCAGCCCGCGCTCGGCGGCGCCGGGGCGGCTCCCGCGGTAGCGCCGGGGCCTGGCGGGGCCTTCCCGCGCCGCTCCCATCCCCGGGCCTCACATGGCGGATGGCGACGGCTCCGGCGGGCGCTCCTGAGGGGTGCGGAAGGCTCCGGGCGGTGTCGCGGGTCGTGCTTGGGCGGTACCGGGAAAGGTACCGGGAGGGTTCCGGGGGAGGGGGGGGGTTCCGGTGGAGGCTCCGGTGGCGGCTCCGGGCGGGCTCGGGGGCTCTGGCGCGGCCTCGCTCCCACAATGCCCCGCGCAGCGCTCGGCCCGTGGTGACGCAGCAAAATCCCCGCGCGCGCCGCCGCCGCCTCCTCCTCCTCCTCTTCCTCCCCTCACTCGCTCCCCTCCCGCCGCCGCCGACCGCGCGTGCGCGGCCCCGAGCGCGCCCCCGCCCCCCCGCGCGCGCCCCCGCCCCGCTGCCCTTCCAGCAGCTTCTGGGCGCGCATGCGCAGTGAGGCGCGGCGACAGCGGGGAGGAAGCGGAGACCAGGACTCCCCCCCCACCACTGGACCCCCCCCCCCCATTTGGAACCACCGACCCCCCATCCCCACTGGACTCCTCCAATTGGGACTCACACGGACTCCCCCCACATCACTGGGACCCCCTTGGACCCCCCACAGCCCCGAGACGCCCCCCCCCCCGGGACCCAACTCACTGGAAGTCCCCCACTAGGAATCCCGTACCCCTCCCCCCTCCCCGGACCTTACTCATTGGAGCGCCCCGGACCCGGCCCCGCTTGACCGGTGTTCTCTGGGAGCAGATCCCTCACCCCGCTCTCTCCAGTCAGGGAGTTGTGGGGTGAAAATTCCCGCTCCTGAGCCTCCTGTTCTCTAGGCACTTCCAAAGCCTAGACCACCTTTTATTCCTCCTAGACATTCTCACCTGACGCGCTGTCCTGAGGAATTTGGGCTGTTTCTTCTTGTTTCCTGCTGTTCCTGGGAGCAGATTCCTGACCCTGGAGGTGACAATTCCCCACTGACAGCTCTGTTTCCAGGTATCTCAAAGCCTGACCACTTCTCCATGAGGAAATTCCTCATCAGTGTTCCACCTAAACCTCTCTGGAGAGAATGCTGGGGACTGGTTCTTCTCCTCCTGCTGGTTCTGGCAGATCTGACCTCTGGAGTGGAAAATTCGCTCTGAGCGCTCTTTTTCCAAGGGCACTTCAAAGCCTGACCACATTTTATTCCTCTGAAATTCCAGCCCTGACCCTCTCCTGGAGGAAATTTGGAGCCCCAGCAGTGCCAGCACAGAGGGGGACACGTCCTGTCCCCATGCTGGCACAGCCCAGGTCCATCCTGGCCACACCTGGGCACACCTGGGCTCTGTCCAGCTGCTGGCACCTACATCACCCCCAAGGGCCTTTCCATCTTTCCAAGCCCTCTCCCCCAACGCTGGAATGTTCCATGGGTGACCCATTGGTCCTCAGCCACCTGTCCACGCTGGTTCTGCAGAGCTTCTGCCTCAGCAGATCACAATCTCCACCCAACTGGTGTCTTCCACAACCAAGGTGCCCTGACCCAAATCATGATGAAATAACATCACCACAGAGCTGTCCATCCATCYCCTGGGGACAGCCCAGCTCCCCCCCAGACCAGCCAGGTGTGAACCCCAAGGAGCTCACCTGTCCTAAAGCTTTACTGGAGCCCACATCCACAGCTGTCACAGACATATTTTATGAAAAATCCTTTCCTTAGGATCTTTTCTCCTGAGAAGTTGAGAAGGTTCAGCTTCTCCATGGTTTTTTTCTGCTTTGGAATGTGATTCGGAGAACTGTTTACCCGGCGTGTGAAATTGTTTTTACTTGATTGTTTTCAATTCTTTTTACCTGTGTCGAGGCTGTGAGCAGTCACCAACATTATATGAAGACCAGCAAGCCACAACAGCTTAGGTAGAATAATAGGGAAGTTATCATGGGGTGGAAAAGTAGATTTTGGGGTTTTAGAATGGGGGTTCAGGAGGCAAGATGGAGGGATCTGGGCATGTCCAGCCTTTCTCCTTCTTCTTCTTGGCCTCCATCTTCTGCTGTGATGGTGGCACTTTTAGATTGGTTTCGAGTAGAGACAAACTGTCTAACATAGGTGATAGGTATTGGGAAGTAATTGTAAATATTGTACACTGAGTTTTTAGTATAAAAAACTAACACCACCCCAAGGGCTGGAAACAATCACCAGCTTTGTGTGAGGAATTACAAGCCACAAGAGTTTGAGTAGAATGACAGTGAATTAATCACAGGGTGAAAATGTAGAATTTTGGGGATTTAGAATGGGGGTTCAAGAGGCAAGATGGAGGAATCTGGGCATGTCCTGTCCTTCTTCTCCTTCTTCTTCTTGGCCTCCATTTTCTGCTGTGATGGTGGCACTTTTGGGTTGGTTTAGAGTAGAAGCTCACTGTCTAACATAGGTGATAGGTATTGGAAAGTAATTGCAAACATTGTATATGTAATTTTTAGAATAAAGACTTAACACTGCCCCTGGAGCAGGCAGAGTGCCTGGAACTGTCCTGCTGGACGGATCTCGGCAGGGCAGGAGAAAAATTTTTATAGATAAAARGCAGTAAAGAACCTTGAGACTGAGAACTGAAGAGCTCTGACTCATTCCTCAAGTGCTTGGGCTGGGAAAAGAGATTTTTAACAATCTTGGGGTCACAGTGACCCAAAAYGCCCCGAGAGAGCCCCCTTGAAGGGAACCCTGAGGGGATGAAGGGGTGACCCTGCAGCTGAGCTGGTGTCCAGCCAGGCTGTGGGACAGGAAGGAAAGGAGGGAACGGGCAGGTGCTGTTCCAGGATGGGCTATCAGCACCAGGATCTTCCTGGGAGGAAGGCTCCACCCTGAGGCCACAAATCCCATGGAAAGGCAGGCAGCAAAGCACCACAGAGCAYAGATTTCACCAACAATAAGCCACAACTTTATTAACCGATAGAAATAGTACAAATTTTAAATTTAGTCGTAATTTAATCTTCTCTGAAACACCAAAAAAGGCTCCTCCCTCCGGCGGCTACATCGTCAGTTCCTGRYGGGAGAAAGGGGAGTCAGGAGGCAGCTCAGAGGCAGCAGCTCCACACAGAGACCCCCCCAAAAGCTGCTGCGGTGTGGAGTTTCAGCACATCTCACTTACGGATGTTGTGGAGCCTCCATGAGACCCCAACCTAGGGCTCGGGATCTTGTGACGAGGCCCGGAACACTTGGTGGCTTGACTTTGATCCCTCAAGCGAATGCAGCTTCGTATGAGAGTTGGAAGGTCCACACGAGTATTAAGGGTGTATAATACAGGTTGCACATGGGTGAAATATATAAGTTTTAGGATTTTTGTAATTGGGTTATGCTGGTCAAGAATGGAGGAGTCAGGGCGTGTCTCATCCTTCTTCTTTCTTCTTCTTGTTCTCCATTTTCTGCTGTGATGTTGGCACTTGGGGATTGGTTTAGAATAGAGATGCACTGTCTAACACAGGTGATGGGTATTGGAAATTAAAGGTAAATATGATGTATGTAGTTTATAGTATAAAAAAGACAACACCGCCCCAGGGGCGGTCAGAGTGCCTTGGCTGCCTTGCTGAACAGACCTCTGCTCGGCAGGGAGAAAATTTTATATATAAGAAATAATAAACAATTTGAAGATCGAACTCCAGAGAATCCAGTCTCTTCCTTCAGAGCCTGGGGCCAGCTCCAGGACCACACAACATATCTCGGGACAGAGAAAAGACAGCCGACCCTGTTGCAGTGTGAAGCAATATCCTCTTTCCGCTATCCCAGTCCCTCAGGTGTGCCAACCTCTCCCTTCCCTTCCTCCTTGCCCCCTTGCTAAGTGCTGTCCGTCAATCTTAACATCCCAGCAAGGCCGTCGTCTGATAGGTGAAGTTCAAAAGATGCCCCTCAGCCCTGGGGACAATTGGGTCATCTAAGTGTCATTTATCCCCTGAGCCTTCCCTCCTCCTACCTGGTTGGTGGCACACCTACCCGGTTGGTGGCACACCTACCCCTTTCCTCCCCCTTTCCCTGAATATAAAAAGACACAGGACCATGCGGTCTGGATTCAGTTGGAGCTGTCGCAACATTCAGAGGCCTGCGTGCCCAGGAATAAATCTGGATTCAGACCCTCTAGCTGAATTGTCTCCTTTTTCTCTTTGCCTCGCCTGAAGCTTCTCCATCAGAGGTCAAGCCTGAGTTTCTGCCTGCCTGGACTTGTTCCAAGTGCCTAGCTGCAGCATACACCTAGCCAAAGGTAGCTCTGAGGTGAAAACACCACAGCTGCTGCCTCTGGCCAAGCAGCAAGGGCCAGACAGACCCAGGCACGTTCCACCTGGAAATATTGGGAAATCAGACCAATAGACCCAAGGCCCCGGGACTCACCATTATCGCGTTTACAATGTCGTTACTGTTGTTCTTGAGGGCTCGCACGGCCTTCGCCCGCGACACGTTTGCCTGCGACATCACCAGCTCGATGTCTTTCACCTCCACGCCAGTTTCATCAACCTCAAAAAGAAACAGAGCCCAGGATTGGTGCCATTCCAGCCTTGGGATTGGATTGGGAGCCAGGAGGCCAGGCCTGCACTGTCAACACCCCCAGGGCAGGACCTCGTGCTCTCCCTTTGATGAAGGAATTTGTGGATTAATCCCACAGAGAGGCTGGGGAAGGCCTCACCTCCTCTTCCTCGCTCTCCTCCTGCACCGTGGGGGTCTGTGTGTTTTCCTGGATGTTGGAAACGGGTTCTCCTTGCACTTTGAACTTTTCAGCAGCTGCCAGCTGAGCCTGTTGGGACAGGTCTTCGATCTGCAGGAYGGAAGAGAAGGAAAGGAGCAAGTGATGCCAGTCCTGGGCAGTGCCAGCACATTCCCTGGCAGGAGCCACACAGTGCACAGGTGACAGGAAGGAGAACCCTGCCCTGCTGGCACCAGGGTGYGCTCACCTTGGCCTCTCCAAAGACAATGTAGGTGTCTGATGCRGGGCTCTTGTACACGTCTGGCTTTGTGATGACAAACAGGATGTTCTTYGATTTCCTGATGGTGACTCTGGTGACTCCTGTCACCTGGCGAAGGCCCAGCTTGGACATTGCCTGAAAAACACCAGGGAAAGGTCAGTGAGAGAAGAAGAGCTCTGGAGCCGGCCCAGATGTGCCAAGTCCTCTCTCCAGACTCCAGATCCAACATTTGCTGCATGGATCCACATGGAAATGTGCATTTACTGCCACAGAGCAGCACACCCAGGCTGCCAGCTGGAGGGAACACCCCAATCCAGGTCTGGTGAGATCCCCAGCGTCCCTCTGAGCCCTGGGGCTGCTCACCAGGGACAGCTGAGGCCTCACCTTGCGAGCTTTCTTCTCACTCCGGCTCTGTTTTGCTTTGCTGACGGGTTCTTCGTCTATTTCGGCTGCTGCTGCGAGCTGCAGGGAGGAAAAAGGATCAGTGACAATGCTGGGGTGACACCACAGGGACCCTGAGTCACCAGGGACACCACAGGGACCCTGAGCCACCATGGATGGCCTCTGCCACCTCCCTACCTGTGCCTGCTGCGTCGTGGCCTGCGTGGAGTCCTGCTCTTCGAGCTCTGGTACGGATTCATCGCTGTCAGACTCTGTGCCAGACCCTGCAGAGACACACACAGCCCACCTCAGCAAGGTCCAGGGCACACTGGTTTGCCACCAGTCAGCCCAGTTAGGTGAATAGAGCATTCTCTGCACTCTGAATGCCATCAGCAGCATGGCACGAGTGGGTTCTCAGCCTTGCCATGGTGGGAGCAGGGTGCCAGAGCCCCACAGGTGRCTGGAGGCTCCAGAAGGAATCCTGAGGTAGCTCCAACCTGTGGGCACCAGCTTGAGGAGGACGTGGGTGGCACTCCCAGCATGCTGAGGTGGCAGTTRAGTGTGACAGTGCCTCTCTTGAGTCCCCTCAAAGCCAGAACTGACACACAGCACTGAGACCCCACTCACTGAGCCCCCAGGGCTGCTGCACATCCATGGCTTCAATACAGGGATGATCTGGGATAACCCCAGACCCCCCTCAGGGGACCTGAGGGCCACCAGGATGACCTGGGATAACCCCAAACCCCCCTCAAGGCCACCAGGATGATCTGGGATAACCTCAGAACCTCCTCAGGGGACCTGAGGGCCACCAGGATGATCTGGGATAACCCCAAACCCCCCTCAAGGCCACCAGGATGATCTGGGATAACCCCAAACCCCCCTCAGGGCCACCAGGATGATCTGGGATAACCCCAAACCCCCCTCAAGGCCACCAGGATGATCTGGGATAACCCTAAACTCCCCTCAGGAGACCTGAGGGCCACCAGGATGATCTGGGATAACCCTAAACTCCCCTCAGGAGACCTGAGGGCCACCAGGATGATCTGGGATAAACAGAACCTCTTCAGGGGACCTGAGGCCACCAAGATGACTCGTGGATAACACCAGACCCCCCTCAGGAGACCTCAGGGCCACCAGGATAATCTGGGATACCCCCAGACCCCCCTCAGGAGACCTGAGGGCCAGCCAGCTGCGTTGTGGACCACGAGTGCCACACCGTGGACTGAAGCAGAGCTGGGTGTCCCCAGCCTTGGAGGTCACCTGYAGGTGACCCTGATGCTCCCGTGCAGCCATTACCTGGATTCAGTCCTCAGGGCACACAGGAGCCTTGGCAAACCTCTCTGCAGGTGTCAAGGTGTGCCAACACTTCAGGCATAGCGTGGGGACATCCCAATTTGCCACCACGAGGCCACCACACACAGCAGTGCCAGGCAGGTGGCATCTCCTCAGTGTGAAGCCAGCTCAGCTCATCTCATCTTTGCAGTGCCCATGCCACAAACAAACCACAAAACCACAACCACCACGCCGTGCTCCGTGCCCGAGGACACGCGTTAGTGACCGCTGGCACCGTGTGCCCACCCCTGTCCCTCCCCTTGGCACACACCGGGCACGCCGTTAGTACCCCGTGGGCATCCAGTGACACTCCATGCACGTTAGGTACAAAAATACCCTTGTCATTCTTGAGGATGGGCTGTGGTGCCAGGACCCCCGTGGCAGGGGACAGCTCCAGCAGCACGGGTGGCTCGGGGGGGAGCAGAGGTGGCAGCTCCTCATCATCGTCACCAGGCGTGGATTTCGAGGGGGGCTTGGCCACCTTGTTATTGGTGAGAGGCTGCTGCTTCTTGGCTGGGCTTGGGGGCTTGGGAGGGGCACCAGAAGCTGGGGCAGGAGGTGGGGTTGTGGCTGCTGGAGGTGGAGTGGCCTTGGTGGGGTTTTTTGGGGGTGCCTTGACCTCTGCGGGGCTCTTTGGGGGTGCTTTGGTTGCAGCGGGGGTGGTTGGAGGGGCAGTGGCTTTGACAGGGCTTTTTGGGGGTGCCTTGGCCTCTGCGGGGCCTTTTGGAGGTGCCTTGGCTTCAGTGGGGCCTTTTGGAGGTGCCTTGGCTTCAGTGGGGCCTTTTGGAGGTGCCTTGATCTCAGCAGGGCTCTTTGGGGGTGCCTTGGCCTCTGCGGGGCTTTTTGGGGGTGCTTTGGCCTCAGCAGGGCTTTTTGGGGGTGCCTTGGCCTCTGCGGGGCTTTTTGGGGGTGCCTTGGCCTCTGCGGGGCCTTTTGGAGGTGCCTTGGCCTCAGCGGGGCTTTTTGGGGGTGCCTTGGCCTCAGCAGGGCTTTTTGGGGGTGCCTTGGCCTCAGTGGGGGTAGATGGAGCTGGAGAGGCTTTGACAGGGCTTTTTGGGGGTGCCTTGGCCTCAGTAGAGGCTGCTGGAGCTGGGGTGGCCTTGACAGGACTTTTTTGGGGTGCCTTGGCCTCAGCAGGGGTGGCTGGAGGGGGAGTGGCCTTGACAGGGCTTTTTGGGGGTGCCTTGGCCTCAGCAGGGCTTTTTGGGGATCCTTTGGCTGCAGCAGGGGCAGCTGCAGCTGGGGTGCCTTTGGCAGGGCTTTTTGGGGGTGTTTTGGCCTCAGGAGAGGCTGGGGTGTCTTTGCCAGGGCTTTTTGGGGGTGTTTTGGCTGCTGGGGGGGCACTGGGAGGTGGGGAGGCTGTAGCAGGACTCTTGGGAGACACCTGGGCAGGAGCTGGAGGTGTTTTGGACTCAGTGGGGCTGGCTGGAGCTGGGGCAGCTTTGGCAGGGCTCTCTGTAGGTGTTTTGGCCTCTGGAGAGGCTGGGGTGGTTTTGCCAGGGCTCTTTGGGGGTGTTTTGGCCTCAGGGAGAGGCTGGAAGTGGCTTTGGCCAGGGCTTTTGGGGTGCCATTGTCCTCAGGAGAGGCTTGGGGGTGAGTTTTGCCCCAGGGCTCTTTGGGGTGTTTTGCCTCAAGGAAGAGGGCTGTGGAGCAGGGGTGGCCTTGGCAGGGCTCTTCTTGGGTGCTTTTGCCCTCGCAGGATGCGTGGCAGTTTTGCCAGGGCTCTTTGGGTGGTGCCTTGTCTTCAGGAGAGCTGGCGTAGCTTTTGCCAGGCCTCTTTGGGGTTGCTTTGGCCTCAGCAGGGGCAGCTGAAGGTGCTGGAGCCCCCAGGAGAGGATGGGGCAGTGATACAGGAGCTGCCCTTTGGAGGTTTTTTGGCTGCTCCAGGGAAGCTGGAGCTGGGTGGCCTTGGCACAGGGCTTTTTGGGGGTGTTTTGTCCTCAGGGAGAGCGCCTTGTGGAGCTGGGGTGACCTTGCAAGGGCTTTTTGGGGGTGTTTTGTCTCAGGAGAGGCTGGTGGGCTTGGGTGGCCTTGCAGGGCTTTTTGGGGTGTTTTTGTCCTCAGGAGAGCTGGTGGAAGCTGGGTGGCTTTGGCAGGCGCTTTTTGGGGTGCTTGTCCTCAGGGGGGTGGCTTTGCCAGGGATTTTTGGGGTGTTTTAGCTGCTGCGAGCTGTGGAGCTGCAGGAGCTGGGTGGGCAAGGGGATGGGTGGCAGCAACAGGACTCTTGGAGAAGCAGTTTTTGGTTGCAGGTGGAGTGGCTTGGAGCTGGCTGGGAGAGTTGCTGAGGCAGCAAACAGAGCCCTTTTGCAGCATCTTTGGCCAGAGGAGAGGCGCTGGAAGAGGAGTGGAGATGCCATGGTGGTTTTCTTGTGACGTGGACCGGCAGCAGAGATGTTTAGCCACAGGAGGGAGGTGGCCTGGAGTTGCCAGGGGTGGATGTGACAGAGACAGAGGGGGCAGCTGGGGCAGTGGTTGGGCTCCCAGGAGCTGGTTTGGCCACTGGAGGGGTGGCCAGAGGTGCCATGGGTGGTGTGACAGGAGGAGAGGGGGCAGCAGCTGGACTTGGAGGAGCTGCTTTGGCTGCTGGAGCTGCCATGGGTGGTGTGACAGGGGCAGCAGGAGATGTTTTAGCCACAGGAGGGGTGGCTGGAGCTGCCAGGGGCGGTGTGACAGGGGGACAGCTGGCAGAAYGGACAGCAGGAGCTGCTGCTGGGAGCACTGGGCTGGCTGGAGCCCCTGGGACAGAGATGGCAGCTCCCAGTGCAGGTGTGGACAGGGCAGGAGCCACAGGAGCTGCTCGAGGGGCTGGAGGTCCCATGGGAGAGGCCTTGGCAGCAGAAGGAGCAACTGGGAGCAGTGGTGGGACAGGGGCACCAGGGGCTGACCCAGGGGACATCCCAGCTGGCAGCAGAGGGATAGGAGGTGACAAAGGAGCTTTGGGGGCAGCCAGGAACACAGGGGGAGAGATGGCACCGACCAGGGCTGGAGTTGGGGCTCGGGGAGAGGCTGGAACAGCAGGAATTCCAGCAGGAGACACAGGGACTGTGGCATGTGGGGATCCTGGACTCTGGGGGGACACTGCCACTGTGGGAGCTGGCAGCAAACTGGGGGGCACTGGTGGGGGAGATGCCAGAAGAGGACGGGATGGGGGAGGTAGGAGAGGGGCTGGGGCTGCTCCAGAGGGAGGAAGAGGAGTTGGGGCTGCTCCAGAGGGAGGGAAAGGAGTTGGGGGTGCTGCAGAGGGAGGAAGAGGAGCTGGGGCTGCTCCAGAGGGAGGGAAAGGAGCTGGGGGTGCTGCAGAGGGAGGAAGAGGAGCTGGGGATGCTCCAGAGGGAGGAAGAGGAGTTGGGGCTGCTCCAGAGGCAGGGAAAGGAGCTGTGGGTGCTGCAGAGGCAGGGAAAGGAGCTGGGGGTGCTGCAGAGGCAGGGAAAGGAGCTGGGGGTGCTCCAGAGGGAGGAAGAGGAGCTGGGGGTGCTGCAGAGGCAGGGAAAGGAACTGGGGGTGCTACAGAGGGAGGAAGAGGAGCTGGGGGTGCTGCAGAGGCTGAAGTAGGAGCAGATTTCATGGCAGAGCTGAGAGCAGCTGGGACAGAACTGGGGCTCACTGGGGGGACAAGAGGAGCCGCTGTCACTGCAGCAGAAGCAGCAGCCAGGCCAGGTGACACCYGAGCTGGGAGTCCTGGGGACACTGGGCTAACTGGGGCAGGCCCTGGAGATCCTGGGGCTGCAAAAGCCTCGGGGGCCTGAGGAGCTGGAGCAGGGGCAGTGGTGGCTGGGCCCAGCAGAGCTGGGGCAGGGGGCTGGGGGGGCACAGAGAACACGGGGATGGCTGCAGCTGGCACCACAGGAGGGGACACAGGGCCTGGGGGGCCCTGCAGAGCCGGGGCAGGGCTGGGCAGCTGTGCCTGGGCGGATGGAGATGGAGTCAGAGGTGGGGAATGAGCAGCATGGAGAACAGCTAAAGGAGAGAAACAGAGTGAGCCATGAGAGGAGGAGAGACAAGGAGGGGGCATGCAGCCAGCCCTGGCATTCCTCTGGCTTCTGGCCCAGCAGGCACTGCCAGGGTCAGCACGGAGCAGGACGTTCATCCCCTTGTAGAACACAGAATTTCCTGAGAGCCCTGAATGGCAGGAGGCACTCCCTGAACCACCAGGAAGCTCCAGCAGGCCAGAAATGCAGAGATCCAGCTCTGCCCAACCCAAGGGGGTGTCACAACTCCTGTGGAGCCCCAGAAATCTGTCAGGACACCCAGGGCTACTCACCAGCCTGGGGTCACCCCTTGGGCTGCAGGGGGAACAAAGACCCACCCAAGAAGAGAAAGYGAAAGTCAAATATAACCCAAAAATAAAGATAGAAATAAATAAAATATTAAAATAAATAGAATATAATTCCACTGACATGTGAAATTACTCCTGGAGCACTCTGGGAGCCCCCTCCCTCCAACCAGGGGTGACTTGGCCAGATTTCCTGAGGGCACAATGACATAGGGATGTTGGGGACAAGCCCCTCAGTGCCCCCCAATTCCCTGGAAGCTGCTCACCAGCCTGGGGTCACCCCCTGGGCTTCAGGGGGAATAAAAACCCATCCAAGAAGAGGAAGGGAAAGTCAAATATAACCCAAAAAATAACTATATAAATAAATAAAATATAAAATAAATATAATATCATTCCACTGACATGTGGAATTATTCCTGGAGTGCTCTAGGAGCCCCCTCCCTCCAGCCAGGGAGGGCACAATGACAGTCCCCCTTGGGCTGCAGGGGGAACAAAGACCCACCTAAGAAGAAGAAGTAGGGAAAGTCAAATATAACCCCAAAAAAATAAATCTAGAAATAAATAAAATATAAAATAAATACAATATCCATTCCACTGACATGTGGAGAGTGTTCTGGAGCCCCCTCCTCCAACCCAGCAAGCAATCAGGGGCACGTTTTAGGAAAAGGGCATGAGAGAGGTTCAGCTTTCCATCTCCTGAGTCCGAGTGAGAGCCTGGAGAGATTCGAATTCCCAGTGAAATTCCCAATGCCAACACAGTAATCAAGGGGCGACAGGTTTAGGGAAAAGCCATGAGAGAGAGTTCAGGCTTCCAGCTCCTGAGCCTGCAGAGAGCCTAGGAGAGACATTCCAGTGAAATTCCCAATTGCAAAGCAGCAATCAAAGCACTGTTTAGGGAAAAGGCCATTGAAGCAGGATCAGCTTCCATCTCCTGAGAAGCCTGGAAAAGCAGCCTGAAACATTCCCAGTGCCAATCAGCAATTAAAGGGCACTGTTTAGGGAAGAGGCCATGCCAGGGCTGATCTTCCAGCTCCTGAGAGCCTGGAGAGAGCCCTGACAAAATTCCCAATGCCAAGCAGCAATCAAAGGGCACTGTTTAGGGAAAAAGCCACGAGAGGATTCAGCTCCCAGCTCCTCAGAGCCTGCAGAGAGCCTGGAGAGACATTCCCAGTGAAATTCCCAATGCCAAGCAGCAATCAAAGGGCACTGTTTAGGGAAAAAGCCACGAGAGGATTCAGCTCCCAGCTCCTGAGAGCCTGCAGAGAGCCCTGACATTCCCAATGTCACTCCCAGCAGCCAGGGGAGCTCCAAGGGAGGGCAGAYCCCAGCAGAGCCGGGCAGGGCAGGGCTGGTCCAACCAGCAGAACCAGCCCGGGCACGGTGCCGCCCTCGGGAGCTGCAGAGCCCAGAGTCAGCCCCGTGCCATGGATCCTGTCCCTGCCAGGTGCTGTGTCCCTGCCCCATTCCATGGATCCTGTCCCATTCCATGGATCCTGTCCCTGTCCCACCCTGGGATCAGCCCAGAGCCACCAGCCCTGTGCCATGGATCCCGTCCCTGCCAGGTGCTGTGTCCCTGCCCCATTCCATGGATCCTGTCCCTGTCCCATTCCATGGATCCTGTCCCTCCCAGGTGCTGTGTCCCCCATTACCCTGCCTGGACCCCCTAAACCTGCTCTGACCCCCCTAACATGTTGGATCGTGTCCCTGCCAGGTGCTGTGTCCCTTTCCCACCCTGGGATCAATGTCACAATTGTGTCCTGGTCTCTCTGCCTACCCAGGGCAGTGACAGAGCCCAGAGCCAGCCCCATTCCGTGGATCCTGTCCCTGCCAGGTGCTGTGTCCCTGTCCCTTTTGTCCTGTCCCTGCCAGGTGCTGTGTCCCRGTSCCTTTTGTGCTTTTTTCTACACAAAACCATTAACTGTTTCTGGTCACCCGTGTGCTGGGATGTGCTGAGGAGGGTGGGGGTCCCCTCGCTGTGGGGAGGAGCTGGGGGATGGGGTCCCCTGCCTGGACCCTGTCCTGACCCCATAACCCTGTCTGGACCCTGTCCTGACCCCATAACCCTGCCTGGACCCTGTCCTAACCCCATAACCCTGCCTGGATCCTGTCCTGACCCCATAACTCTGCCTGGACCCTGTCCTGACCCCATAACCCTGCCAGGACCCTGTCCTGACCCCATAATCCTGCCAGGACCCTGTTCTGATCCCATAACCCTGCCTGGACCCTGTTCTGACCCCATAACCCTGCCTGGACCCTGTCCTGACCCCATAAC
>NDFG01000036.1:362550-399377 GCA_002167245.1 Sporophila hypoxantha
TGAGGTTCAGGGGGATTCCAGGATCCTGGGATCCAGAGGGTTCCACGGATATCTCGGGATCCAAGAGGGTCCCTGCAGCAAGGACAAGGTTCCCCTGTGCCCATGACAGAACGCCTGGGGGGTGTCACAAACTCCCCCCCGGTCTCTGCCCCCCTCGGGGCAGCAGCTCCCGCTGACGCCCCCACCTCGGGCAGGCGGGAGCTGCGTCCCTTCGGGGTGCAGGTCTCCATCATCGAACCTGGAGGCTTCCAAACGGGGATGATCGACCCCGCCCCGCTGCTGAAGGGCTTCGTTCGCCTCTGGGAGCGGCTCCCTGCAGAAGCCCAGGCAGCCTACGGCCGCCACTACGTGGACAAATGTGAGTCRATCCCCACACTGCCACCCCCGCTGACCCCACCTTCATCTCTCTGACCCCCTTGTGCCCACCCAGATGCCAAGAGCACCACGCTGCTGCACCGCCTGAGCAGCTCCCGCCTGTCGCATGTCACCGAGGCCATGACACACGCGCTGCTGTCCCGCTGTCCCCGCAGCCGCTACGCCGCCGGCTGGGATGCCCGCCTCCTCTTCCTCCCCCTCAGCTACTGCCCGGCCTGGCTGTCCGACACCATCATCGGCTTCTTCCTGCCCATCCCGGCCAGCGGGGTCCCCTGATGGCCACCAGAGCGGGGACGTGGCCCGGGGGTGTCTCAGGACCTCGGGAAGGTGCTCAATAAAGGCGGTGCAATGCTGGAGGTGTCCGATGGTCACTCGGCCACGGTGCTGGTGACCACCGGGGGGTCCCGTGGCACGATCCCGGCTGCTGCCCGTGCCCAGAGCTGCTGCATAACCCGGGATATCCCGGCTCGCTGCAGAGGACCGGGCGCGGGAGAGGCAGAGCGTGTTTTATCCATCCCCTGGGCACAGGATATTCCCGGGATATTCCAGCCGGGAGAGGGCAGAGCCGTGTTTATCCATCCCCTGGGCACGCCGTAACACGGGAATGTCCGGCTGAACGGGCTGGAAAGGCAGCGCGGTGTTTATCCATCCCATGGGCATGGCAGTAATATCCCGGCTCGCTGGCAGGGAACGGGCTGGGAAAGCAGAGCGTTGTTTATCCATCCCCTGGGCACAGGATATCCCGGGATATTCCAGCCGGGAAAGGCAGAGCCGTGTTTATCCATCCCCTAGGCACGGCGTATCCCAGGATATCCCGACCGGGAAAGGCAGAGCCGTGTTTATCCATCCCCTAGGCACGGCGTATCCCGGGATATCCCGACCGGGAAAGGCAGAGCCGTGTTTATCCATCCCCTGGGCTCGTGGGCGGTGATCCCTGCCTCACTCATCCAGCTAATTAAGAGCTGATTAGCGAGCAGTAGCTGAGGGCAGGCCTCTGGGATTGTGCGTTTACTTGCGGGACCGGAGCAGCACCAACTCAACCCCCCCGAGCTCTAGCAAAGACCGAGCCCACGCTGAACCGAGACCCCCGAGATGCGACGGGGAGGGCGAGAGGGATGAGGAGGAGGAGCCGGCACCTTGCCGTCTGTCCGTCCGTCTGTCCCTTCTCCAAGCCGCCTTCAGCTCGCCGAGCTGCTTCRCCAGCCAAGGAAGCTTTTCCCAAGTGTTTTCTTTGGCTTGGAAACTTCAAACGTGCCCTGCAGCCCCCGCAGGTCGCGATCGGGGCCGGGATGTCCRCAGGGGTGGGGATGTGGCGTTCCAACCCCCCCGGGAGCTGCAGCCTTGGCTGTACCTGCCGTGAGACACCAAATCGTGCCCAAATCCCGCCGGCAGCACCGCGGGCCAGCTACGGCTGCCAGGGGAAAGGAAGGAGTTTGGGAATTGCAGATTCCTGGTGCTGTCTTTGCCTGGAGCCCATCTCTGCAGACCCTGAATGAGGCTGGGGGCTCCTGGGCGCACATTTGGGGTGCTGAGAGCCTTGGGGCACCCCAGTATTGCGGCAGGGACGGGCAGAAAGGGCTGAGCTGCTGTGACCGTGTTCACAGGGGTCCGAGGATGAGGGAAGAGATGAGGATCTGACTCCATGTTTCAGAAGGTTTGATTTATTATTTTATTATATATATTATATTAAAACTATACTAAATAAATAGAAGAAAGGATTTCACCAGAAGGTTWGCTAAGAATAGAAAAAGAAAGAATGATAACAAAAGCTTCTGTCTTGGACAGAGAGTCTGAGCCAGCTGACTGTGATTGGCCATTAATTAAAAACAACCACATGAGACCAATCACAGATGCACCTGTTGCATTCCACAGCAGCAGATAATCAATGTTTACATTTTGTTCCTGAGGCCTCTCAGCTTCTCAGGAGGAAAAAATCCTAAGGAAAGGATTTTGCATAAAACATGTCTGTTTCAGAAAGGCTGATTTATTATTTTATGATAAATGTATTATATTAAAACTGTACTAAAAGAATAGAAGAAAGGATTTTCATCCGAATGCTTGAAGGAATAGAATAGAAATGGAATGATAATAAAATCCTGTGACTGACCAGAGAGTGTGAGACAGCCAGACTGTGATTGGCCATTAATTAGAAACAATCAACATGGGCCAATCACAGATCCACCTGTTGCATTCACAGCAGCAGATAACCATTGTTTACATTTTGTTCTTGAGGCTTCTCAGGAGAAAAAAAATCCTAAAAAAAAAGATTTTTCAGAAAATATCAGAGCTACAAGCTGCCTGTACCAACCCTGCTCAGCTGGCTTGGAAATACAACCAGCTCCCAAACCTCACTGTTCCCACCAGGATCAGAACCTCTGCAAAATCCTTGARGGCAGAATTCTGCAAAGAATAAAACAAAATGCAGATCATAKCTGGTGGGACGTGATCTTTGGGTGCAACTGCAAATGGAYTCTTTAATAAGTTGTGTCATCCCATTGCAGTTTTGTTAATATTAGTTGGAATAAGTTTAGGATTATCCATTATATTGCTAATATGGAATTGGAGAATACTACAGCAAGTAGCTGCGTTAACCTCCTTATCAAACATACATGGTAAAGCACTAAAGCTCCCTTATTGTCATAGGAATTTGCATGAAGTAAAAGAATTTACTTATTCCTCTTAGGAAAGGGGTGAATGAGGCAGAGTGGAAATTTTCCAGGGTAGAAATCCATTTTGATTGAGGTGGAATGTACATCTTTGAGTCTGTGGATTGCTGTTTAGTCTGACTGCTCAGCCCCAGAATTCGGTGTGAAAATCGCCTGACCTGTTAAATAAAACCAGCAGAGCATCGCTTCCCCCTCGGGTGGGACAAATCCCCCCAGCCCCTCACCACCCCCACGACCTCAGCCGACCCCAAATGTGCCCGAAACTGCCGAGTTCCTGTTTGGAAGCCGCTCCTGCCGGGCTTGGTACCRGCACACGAGGTCAGCAGCGCTGGGTTTGTTGTTGCGTGCCCCGACTTATCAGCGCCCTGGCGCTTCCCCGCTCCCCGGGCCTTCCTTCCGAGCCGATTGTTGATCCCGCAGTCTTGGCTGCAGCTGAAAAAAAGGAGATTTCCGGCAATTGTTTCGCAGGACTTGCAGCCCGATGCAAAATTTTCTGCCTATCAGCCCCCCTCCCCAGTGCTGGGGCAATGCTTGAGCCCCCTGGTTTCCCCCTGTCAGAGCGCAGGGCAATCAAGGCTCTGTGATTAATTGCTGCCTGGCCAGAGGTGCTTCTCTGGCGACATCCATCTGCCATTGGGCAGAGAGTTCAGCTTTCAGCCCTTTCCCACTGAAAAAAACCCCTGATATCGAGGTGGCATCAAGGAGGAGCTTGGTATTACAAGCTTTGGCATTTTTGTTACAACCCACCCCAACCCCTCCGAGCTGGGGCAGGACCTGGGGCGGATTTTCCCCATCCAGGCAGGACCTGGGGTGGATTTTCCCCATCCAGGCAGGACCTGGGATGTATTTTCCCCATCCAGGCAGGATCCAACCTCTTATCCCGGCGGGGTGACAGTGGAGGGGACACTCAGGAAGCCTCGGGGACCCCCATCTATCGCCGGCAGGYGGTTCTTTACAGYCCACAAACGGGATGGGGCTGCTGTGGAACTGCCTTGAGCTGTTTTATTTTCCAGCATCACTCTCATTCCATGGTTATGACAATGGGAAGATGCCAGCAGCTCACATCTCAGGCAGCAGACTAAGAATTTAATGTTACAACTTACTTGATAAGTTTTTTGACCAATCACACAAAGCAAAAGCACATTGACAGCAGTTCTATCTATTCACTATAAGCACACGTACCTTTGGTTAAAACAATGCTTGCTTATTTCAAATACAATACCTGCTTGTAAGCCTTAAAACACAATGCACAGAGTTCCATTATTAAGCTTCAACCTTCCTAATATCTTGCTAGATAAACTTTTCTGTAGCTTAGGGAGTTATTTTAGACAAGCGTTAATACACAGACCATTGTTCTATTTGCCCTTGCTTTTTCTACAGTTTAAATAATTTTTCTGCTGACCAATCTCATGGCTGCTGCTCAGCTCTAATCACAGTTCTGCTGCCTCTGAGGCCTGCCTGCCTTTTGCAGCTTTCCCCAAAACTCTCTGATTTTGTTGATTCCCACACCATCCATCCCCAGGCACCTGCGGCTTCCACACCGACACCTCCCCGGGGCCTCCCCGCTCCCATCCCCACCCTGCGGGAAAATCAAAAGGGAGCGGAGTCCCGGCGCTGGAAATGCACTGAAARGTCCCCGAGCTGGGCTCAGGATGTTGCACCACGCCGCTCATTTCCTGCCCAGCGAGCGGCCACCGAGCCCACCCGAGCTCCGTGCCCAGAGGCGCCGGAGCTGCCGAGCCGAGAGGATCCCCCCGCTCCCGAGCAGCCCTCGCTCAGCCGCAGGTGAGGCAGCAGCGTCCTTCGTGTCCCTTCTGTCCGTCTGTCCTCTTTACCATCCGTCTGTCCCCTTGCCCATCCGTCCGTCGCTTCTCCTGTCTGTCTGTTCCTTCTCCTGTCTGCCTGTCCCTTCTCCTGTCCGTCTGTCCCCTCTACCATCCATCTGTCCCCTTTACCATCTGTTCATCCCTTCTCCCATTTGTCTGTCCCTTCTCCTGTCCGTCTGTCCCCTCTCCTGTCCATCTGTCCCTTCTCCTGTTTGTCTGTCCCTTCTCCCATTTGTCTGTCCCTGGTCCTGTCTGCCTGTCCCTTCTCCTGTCCGTCTGTCCCCTTTAACATACATCTGTCCTCTCTCCCATCCGTCTGTCCCTTCTCCTGTTTGTCTGTCCCTGTCTGCCTGTTTGTCCATCTTGTCTGCTGTCCGTTCTCCTGTCCATCTGTCCCCTTTCCCATCTGTCCATCCCTTCTCCCATTTGTCTGTCCCTGCTCCTGTCTGCCTTTCCTTTCTCTTGTCTGTCTGTCCCTTCTCCTGTCCGTCTGTTCCTTCTCCTGTCCGTCTGTCCCCTTCATCATCCATCTGTCCCCTCTCCCATCTGTCTGTCCCTGGTCCTGTCTGCCTGTCCCTTTTCCCGTCCATCTGTTCCCTTTACCATCCATCTGTCCCCTTGCCCATCTCTCCGTCCCTTCTCCTATCTGTCTGTCCCCTCTCCTGTCCGTCTGTCCTGTCTCTCCTCACCCCCAGTGGCCTCTCGGGACCTGCAGGACAGAGAGAGGACGGGAGGTTCAGGATCCCTTGGGGTGGCATCTCCAGCCTCCCCTGGTTTTGGGGCCGGTGGGTGCCAGCCTGGCTGGGTGCCACAGGGGTGYCACTCATGGGTGACACCAGCTGTGGCTCGCTCCTGGCTTGCCAGGCTCCAAATGAAGCGGGAAAACCCCGCTGGAAGGGCAGAATCCCGCAGCATTCCCAAGGGAATGGAGGATCCTGGGGACATTCCCAAGGGAACGGCGGCTCCAGCAGCCCGAGGCTGGARGGGCTCCGCAGCCTCTTTGCTGTGCTGGGATCAGGGCTCTCACTTGGGGCATTTAGAGGATGTTCAGGTCTGCATTTCCCTGAAATGTCTAATTCTGTCACCTATTAGGATGTCCCCATGGCTCCCGGCAGGGTGAGGGTGGCTGGTGAGTGATCACGTCCTGAGGGCTCGGGTGGGAGCGGTGGCTTTCCCGCTGGAGCTGCCTCTGGGACYGAGSCACCAACACCTCTCTGTGTCCCAGYCCYGCCTCTGGGACAGGGGACAGCCACCACATGAGGTGATTGTCATTTGTGGCTGGAATTTATGTGAGGGGATCACTTGGGTGGACACAGCATCTTTTGAGGGTTGATGTAGGGAGTCACRGTGGGAGTAAAAATTAGATTAGAAGCTCCCAACAGGATCTTTCTGAGCCCCACACAAGGGCTCTCTGTCTCAGGCTGCCCAGCTCAGTGCTCTCCCTTTCCCTGCAGCCACCAGGATGGCCCAGGTGACCACTGTCCCCGTGGAGACACACACTGTCCCGAGTGAGTACGGCGACTACCACAACCTGTCCGAGCTGTTCTACCTCCTGAACCACACCTACACCTACTGCGAYTTCAGCCTGGACGAGAACATCAAACGAGTGGTTCTCTTCATCCTCTACCTGGTCATCTTCGTGGTGGGCTTGGTGGAGAACCTCCTCGTCATCTGGGTCAACTGGCAGACGCGGGGCACCAAGAACTTGGTCAACCTGTACATCATCAACATGGCCGTCGCTGACCTGGGCGTGCTGCTCTCGCTGCCCGTCTGGATGCTGGAGGTGATGCTGGATTACACCTGGCTCTGGGGCAGCTTCCTCTGCCGCTTCACCCACTACTTCTACTTCGCCAACATGTACGCCAGCATCTTCTTCCTCACCTGCCTGAGCGTGGATCGCTACGTGACCCTGACCAGCTCCTCCCTCTTCTGGCAGCGGCACCAGCACCGCYCGCGCCGCGCCGTCTGCGCCGGCTGCTGGCTCCTGGCCGCCGCCATCCCCGTGCTGGAGGTGGCCCACATGCAGCTGGTCAACACCGGGGAGCCCATCTGCATCTTCATGGCTCCTTTTGAGACTTARGACGAGTGGGCTCTGGCGGTCAGCTTGGCCACCACCACCATCGGCTTCCTCATCCCCTTCCCCATCATCGCGGCGTTCAACGTGCTGACGGCGCGCTTCATCCGGCGCGCCAAGCCCGAGGGCCGCAAGCACTGCCTGCTCATCTACGCCTACATCGGGGTGTTCCTGCTCAGCTGGCTGCCCTTCCACGTCGTCCTGACCCTGCTCACCCTCGAGGGCAACCACATCATCCTGCACTGCACCTTCGCCCACCTCCTCTACTTCTTCTACGACATCATCGACTGCTTCACGCTGCTGCACTGCGTCGTCAACCCCATCCTCTACAACTTCCTCAGCAAGAATTTCCGCAGCAAACTCATCTCTGCCGTGGTCAAGTACATCCCCAAGGACCACGGTGGCCAGAAGGGCGCTGGAAATTCCTCCTCCGGCACGCAGCACTCCATAGTCATCGCGAAGGACAACAGCCCTCCCAACTAATGAGGSTCAGYCTCTCCTGGTGGCTCCCTGGGGACAGTGGGATTGGTTTTCCTGCTGCTGAGGACATGATTTGCTTGGGCACAGCCCTTCTTGGCTGGGCARCTCCGTGGCAGGTTTGAGGAGAGCTGGGAGCTATGGACATCTTGCCCCTGAGGTTCTGTTGTGTTCAACCTAAAGGAAGGATAAGAGAAAATTATATTCCCTGTTTGATAAGGACATTATATTCCCTTGCAATAAAAAAAGTTTGTTACTCCACTCAGAGTCTGACACAACCCAGCCCCAAGATCAGAGCCCCATCCTGCCCCAAGCTGTGGGGTTGGAGTGCAGCATCTGCCCCACCACGAGTGCTCCTGCACCCCCAAACTGCCCCTGGCCCCCAGCCCTGGGCATGGCACTGCCTGGTGAGTGCCATCCCGAGTGGGAGAGGAGGAATTTGGAACGCAAACCTCCCCCCTTAGTGCCCAGCAACATCCAGAGCCTGATTTTTGAGAGATGAAGGCCAAGCAGCCCAAGGGGCTGAGCAGGGCACAAACCTGAGGGGGACAGGGTGGGGACAGCAGGGGAACAGTGGGGGAACAATTTGGATTCGAGATCAGCCACTCCTTCAGAGCCATTTTGCAAACCCAGCTGTAAATTAGTGATGGCTAAACTGGGTTTTACTGGGAAAGGCTGCTCCAGATTAACTTTGGGTCCCCCATCCCATTAACTCCTCTGGAGCATCCCCTGGCAGGTTTTTATGGCCACTGGGTGGATTTCTCAACTCCATCACGCCCCAAGAGTCCTTCCCCTTCCACCAAAGCCCCTGTGGGAGCACAGGGATGTGCAGAACTCCTCAGAGCTGGAGCAAGGGCTGGGTTTGTGCAGTGCCAGGAACTGGAGAATCCGGAGAAAGTTCATCCTTGTGTGGATCCTGATCTCAGTCACGTGCTGGGGGTCAGGCCCTTTGCTGGGGGAAGGTGACAGAGCCACCATAAATCTACCAAAGGCCTTGAGCTGCTGGAGGAACACTTGGTGGAAAAAAAGCAAAGCATAAGCAGTTCTGGGGACAGGATGCTGGCTCAGGGGTGGGAGCAGGATGTCCCAGGAGAAGCCCATGACCAGGATGTGGGGTTATCACAGGGCTGGCTGGGAAAGCTCTGCCACTTCCAGGGGGTCCCTGATGGGGGAAAACCCTGAATTCCTCAGGGTTCCTTCAGCAGGGATGTTCCTTTTTATCCCAGGACAATAATCCAAATCCAGCTCTTYCACAGAAACCCTGGGAAGGCTCCAGCAGGGCCAGAATTCCCTGCTCAGAAATTCCCTTCTCTGTTCCTGTGAGARCCCCCCAGGCTGAYATTTGCYCCCACAAGACCCCACCACCTTCATTCCCTGATCCCAAATCCTCCCTGAGCTTCCCTTTGTTAATTCCCTCCCATTCCCAATGAAGAAATGGATGATAAACACAAAACCAGCCACTCACCAGGGCAAAAATATATTCAAGATAACTTCAACATGTAAAATTTGGTATTTCAGTGAATAAACTTAATTTTGAACTGTCTGAATTTCTCTGCACTTTTGTCCATAAACTTAAGGGCCAGAGTGGCTTCAAATAAATTGTTACCCATGTGGTGAGATACTTCTATGGATTGACAAGATCCCCTCTCAAATGAGATATTTATATGGATATCTGAGATATTTATATGGATTGATGAGGTATTTTTATGGATTGATGAGATCCCCTCTCAAATGAGATATTTGTATGGATGTCTGAGATATTTTTATGGATTGATGAAATCCCCTCTGAGATATCTGAGATATTTTTATGGATTGAAGAGATCCCCTCCCAAATGAGAAATCTGGGATATTTTTATGGATTGAAGAGATCCCCTCCCAAATGAGAAATCTGAGATATTTTTATGGATTGATGAAATCCCCTCTGAGATATCTGACATATTTTTATGGATTGAAGAGATCCCCTCTCAAATGAGAAATCTGAGATATTTTTATGGACAAGATCCCCTCTCAAATGAGATATTTATATGGATATCTGAGATATTTTTATGGATTGATGGAATCCCCTCTCAGCCTCCTCTTCRCCAGARTAACCAAGCCCAGCTCCCACACTCTCTCCTCTGCTCCAGACCCCTCAAAACCATTTTGAACTKATTTCCCAGCCCTTGGAGCTCCATTTCCTGGCAGAAAAGGCTCATTCAGGAACACAAACCCTGGGATTCCCCAATGAGGAAAAAATTCCTCACTCCCTCCTGCTCCTGTATCCCACGGGAATGTCCCAAACTGATCCCCTGAGCCACACCACAAACCCAGGGATGGCCTCACCTGCTTCCCAGCCATTCCTGGGAGGAAAACATTTTATACAAAAAAAGCAGCTACAAGGGGTCAATGTTTTCCATTTTATTATTCTAAATAAAAACCACACTTTGTGCTGAACAATGGAGTAGAAAAGAACCCGATGTACAACGATTTTAGACATCTACGATTCGGGGGCGGGGGGGGGGAGAAAAGTTTACAAAATATACAAAACTTTACAGCAAATAGATAGTAAACACTTAAATAGCAGGAGGTCAGTACCTACGATTAACTTAACAAAAAAGGTTAGACAGCAAATTCAACTCTTGTTCTTTRTTTCTTTCTTATTCTGCTCAATTTCTCTGCTGACAGACCTGGATCCACTGAGAACAGGGGAAAAGTGAATTTTGTGTTTGGGGGTGGGAGTGAGCCTGGGCTTGGAGATTCCCTGTCTGGGGAAGGCTCCCATGACCTGGATGCTGCCAGAATTTCCCCTCTCCTACCCCYGGGATCCCAAAGCACTTTGCAAACACCAGGGGAGGTAGGTTGGTGTCCCCACAGTCACCAAGGGCAGTGGGGACAGGAGAGAGCCCATGGCGGTGGAGAAGGAATGAAATCCAAATTGATTTGGGGTGTTCCAGGTGGGAATGAGCTGTTTTTAACCCAAACAGAAATTCCCTGGATCAGAACCAGCAGCAATGGGGGGCTCCTGCTTTCCCCCCCCCCAGGCAGGAGCAAGGGCTGGCTGTGCCTTGTTGGTGTTTGGGTGTAAAAGCTTCACTTTTTGGTTTATGTGCACAAAAAAGGCTTTTGCTTTTCAGCAGACCCTCCCTGAAGCTCACCACGGCTTCTGGAACATTCCAGAAGGGTCTCAAGGCTCTCCRAGCCTTCACAGCCACCTCCAGAGCAGTGCAGGTCKTGTCCATCCCTGTCCCTGTCCCRGTCCCCAGCCCTGAGCTCCACACCCGAGGGGGTGACTGGGTGACCCCCAATGGTCCCTCCCAGCCTCATCCACCCCACAATTCCARSACAGGAACCCAGAGAGCAGCTCAGAGGAGCCCACAGCAAAGCCCCACCGCTGCCCAGAGCACCACACCACTCCCAAAATTCCCCTTTTCTCTTGTAAAACCTCCACACAGCTCCACAGTCACGCCAGGACCACGGGCCTGGAGTTCCAAACTCAAGAGCTGCAGCAGCCCAGGCCAAGCCAGAGCTGGGCTTGGCTCTGGTGCCTCCCTCCCCTCCTCCAAACCCAGGCTCCAGGCACCCTCCCCTGCTCCTGGAGGTAGCTCAGTACCACGGGAGGTACCACCCTCATTTTACAGATGAGGAAACTGAGGCAAAGAGGTGAAGTGACTTGCCCAAGGCCATGGTGGAGCTGGGAGAGAAACCCTGGGGTGCTCTGAGCTCTCTGAGCTCAGCCCCCACTGCAGGATGGCCCTTCTGGGCGTCCCTTCCCTTTGTCCCTTCCCTGTGTCCCTTTCCTTCACAGGGAGGAGGCAGCAGGGTGAGTTTCCAGGGTTTGCAAATCACTAGTTGAGTTTAGTTTTAGTTTTGTTTTGTAGTTTTTAGTTTTGTAACAGCAAAACTCGACAGAAGCGCAGGAGCRGATCCAGGCTGGAGAGCCCCGAGCYCTTCTTTGTTTGTGAGGTAGAATTGAGTTACCCGAGGGGCAATCCCAGCTTGGAAAGATCTGTTCCTCCCCCACCTCTGCCCCCACAAAAAAKGCTGGGTAACAACGGGGAGAAGCCAATCCATGCCTTCCCAGTGTTAACACTGTTGGCACCTCGCTGGGGTGGCCAGGAGAGACCCCAGGGATGGCCAGGAGAGACCTCAAATGACCAGGAGAGACCCCAGGAATGGCCAGGAGAGACCCCAGAAATGGCCAGGAGAGACCCCAGGGATGGCCAGGAGAAGACCCCAGGAGTGACCAGGAGAGACCCCAAAAATGGCCAGGAAGAGCCCCCAGGAGTGACCAGGAGAGACCCCAAAAATGGCCAGGAGAGACCCCCAGGAGTGACCAGGAGAGACCCAGGAATGGCCAGGAGAGACCCCCAGGGATGGCCAGGAGAGACCCAAAACGGCCAGGAGAGACCCCAAACATGGCCAGGAGAGACCCAGGAGTGAGCCAGGAGAGACCCCAAAAATGCCAGGAAGAGACCCAGGATGGCCAGGAGAGACCCGCAGGAATGGCCAGGAGAGACCCGCAGCTGAGGTGGACCTGACACAGGGCCAAGAGAGACCCCCATGCCCAGGAGAGCTCCCTGTGCCAAGGAGAGCCTGACACAGGTCCAGGGGAGCCCCTCCATGCCCAGGAGAGCCCCTCCATGCCCATTCCATGCCCAGGGGAGCCCCCCAAACCCAGGAGAGCCCCTCCACACCCAGGAGAGCCCTCTCATGCCCAGGAGAGCCCCTCCATGCCCAGGAGAGCCCCCTCATGCCCAGGAGAGCCCCTCCATGCCCAGGAGAGCCCCTCCATGCCCACTCCATGCCCAGGGGAGCCCCCCACACCCAGGAGAGCCCCTCCATGCCCAGGAGAGCCCCCCAAACCCAGGGAAGCCTCTCCATGCCCCCTCCATGCCCAGGAGAGCCCCCCAAACCCAGGGAAGCCCCCCCAGAAGTGCCCAGCACGCAGCTGGAGAGGCCAAGCCATCGCTGTGGCTCCCACTCCACGGACAAACAAACTCACATCACTCCAAGCACACAGGTTTGCCACAGGAACACGTCCAGGGAGTGGGAGGGGGAGATCCCTTTGGCAGGGGAAGGGTCCCCCCCTCTCCTCCTTCCAGGGAGTTAAGGCAACAGCTCCATCCTGACTCATCTGCTGGGGCAGAGCAGAGCCAGGAGAGTCCTGGCTCTCTGTGGCCACCACAAATCACCCCAAAAAGAGCAGGGAGCTTCCCCTCCCTCTCCAATCCTCCAGGAGATCTCCATGCTCACACAGCCACCTCTAGCCAGGGAGGTCCTGGGGCTCCTTCAGCTCCTCCTCCAAGGTCTCAGGGCACGGCAGAGCAAACAGGGCCTGGGAATGTGTGAATCCCCTGCTCCTGATCCCTGCTGGGATCCCTCCTTGTTTACACACTCAGGTGCTTCCTGCTCCTCTCCCCAGAGCACACTTTGCCCATCTCCTGGCAGTAGCAGCAGAACACCAGGGATGCCCAGAATGTCTTTTTTCTTTCCTTTTTTTTTTTCTTTCTTTCTTTCTTTCTTTCTTTCTCTTTTTTGTTCCTTTCCTTTCGAGTCCAGCGCCTGCTCTGGCTCTGTCCCTCTCCACTGAGGTCAGGTGTGAAAATCTTAGCAGCATCAGTTTGTGGACAAGCTTAGCCTGGTCAAGTGGGCTAAAAGGTTAAAAAAAAAAATAGAATCTAGGCTCAAAAACTAGTGAGAAATGCTAAAAGCACAGATGGCCTCTAACAGGACCAGAGGTAAGTAAACACGACAGACTCCTTGAAACAGTGATGTACCTCACGTGCTGTTAATTTGTACAACGCCACCAATCTAAAAAGCCCTAGGAAGGCCCAAAAATAAAAAAAAAATTAAAAAAAAAATCAAACCAAAACCAAAAAAGAACTCCATCCATGATGCCTGACCATTAAATAAAACGAAACAACTTGGGTTTTTTTTTCTTTCTTTCTTTCCTTTTCCTCCTCCATCATTAATACTCTTCTTCCCCATCAGCTATCCGTGTTTTTCTCAGCCTCTTTGGAATGGATGATGTACATGAAAGTCTGCTCGATGGTGAAGTCGGGCGGGAGGCTGCCCTTGTGCACCCCTATGTGCTTGCTCATCAGGTTGAGCGTGGAGCTGTAGTGGCCACACACCGTGCAGCGATACATCAGGGCCCCCGAGTGTGTCCTCAGGTGACACTTGATGGTGGAACGCCCTCGGAAGAACTTGTGGCACACCTTGCACTGGTAGGGCTTCTCCCCGGTGTGGATGCGCCGGTGGTAGTTGAACTCGCTGGTGTGGGCAAACCTCTTGCCYCACACCTTGCAGCTGTACTTGCTGTTCCCTGGTTGGTTCTGCAGAGCCAGATCCTCACTCAAAAACTCCTCGGGCAGCTTCCTCTTGGGCAGCCCCTGGGGCTGCAGGCGCTCCCCAAATCCCGCCCGGATGTCCAGGTTGCCCCCACATTTGTGCTGGCTGACGTGGTAGCGATAAGCGGCTTCCAGCTTGAAGCTCTGGCTGCAGAAGTGGCACTGGAAAAGAGCCTCCTCCACGTGCTGGTGCACGGCCAGGTGCTTCTCCAGGAGCTGCCTGTCCACAAAGCTGCTGGCACACACTGAGCAGGAGAAGACAGAGATGCCCAGGTGGGACAGGGCGTGCCAGAGCAGGCTGCAGAGGCTCAGGTGCCGCTGGTCGCACACGCCGCACGTTTGGCTCTTCAGGTTCACGTGCTCCAGCAGGTGGTTCCGGACCGTGTGGAAATCTTTGGCCAAGGGCTTCCCACAAGCAGCACAGGCCAGCTCAGGGCCGGGCCCTCCCCCAAAAACAGCCACTTTTCCCGGGAGYGGGTCACTGGGGTGGACAATGACGTTGTTGTCGAAGACCCCGTCCCGCCGGTGCAGTGTCAGCTGCCACTGGGTGAAGAACTTGGTCTCGCACATGTCGCAGGAGAAGAGGAAGATGCCAATGTGGGACAGCACGTGGGTCACCCTGGAGTTACGGTCCTGGAAGTGGGTCTCACAGACCTTGCAGTTCCCCGTGAGCAGGTCCACGTGGTCCCTGGCGTGCTGGCGGATCAGCTGGATGTTGGGTTCCAGAACCTTCTTGCACACCTGGCAGGGCATGGCCTTGCTGTCCCGGCTGTCGCTCTCGAASGCCAGTTCCTCCTCGCTGTCATCACTCAGCTCAATCACCTCCTCAGATGGGACCAGCTCTTCTCCAGCATCCTCAAAATGCAGCTCGGCCTCTCCCAAATCCTCCAGCTGGAGCTCATCCATCTGCTCGAATCCCTGCTCTTTGGAGTGGTCGCTGTTGCTGGGGCAGGAATTYCTCCCCGTGGAGACATCCAGGGAGGGGTCAGTGGGGAAGAAGCCACCCTTGCTGTAGTCACCATTGCTCTGGGCCTTGTACTGAGGGCAGGAGCTGCCGGTGGTCTGTGCCACGACATTCCCAGCAGGCTGGGCCCCCAGACCCGTGACTGGYGTGAATTGTCCCGCATCAGACTCCTGCTCTGTCTTGGGAGGCTGCTGTGGGTGCATCAGGGGAAGAGCCTGGCTGGCCTCACCCACAGCACTCCTGTCATCCTCTTTGTAGCTTCCCACCACATCCCCGTGCAGGAGGTAATTCCGCTCGGGGCCGAAGTGCTCCGCACCGCTCCGCATGTCCCCCAAAGAGTGGCTCTGCTCTGAGGAGGTGCTGCTCAGCACCCCAGCCCTGCRTTCCCCCACTGACAGAGCAGGCTGCTTGGTGATGGCCGAGCTCTCCAGGTCAGGGAAGGTGGAGTGACAAGCCTGCAGCAGATCCTCCATGCCCAGCCTCTCCGCCACCTCGTAGATCACCCCCACGTTGATGAGGTCGGTGAAGAGCTCCGAGGTGTACACAAAGCTCAGGATCTTCTCAAAGTTGGCTGGCGTGATGAAATCCACCACGTAGGTCCTGGCAGCGTCCAGCCCAGTGTTGAGGAAGAGGTTCTGGAAGTAGCCAGCAGCACAGGCCAGCACGGCCTTGTGTGCAGCAAAGGAGCGGGAGCCCACCAGGATGGTGACGTCGCACATGGTCTCGGAGAGGCGGCACTTGTTGAGTTCCTTCAGCAGGTTGTTGGGGTGGTTGGTGCTGTGCAGCTTGATCCTCATGCCCATCTTAGCAGCTGCTTTAAGAGTCCTTTCTGCTGGTCAGCTCGGCCTTCACGCTTTCATCCGCGGCGGGAGCAGGAATTGGCAGGGCAAGGGGCTCTGCAGAGGGGAAATGTAAAAAAAAATGTTATTTAACAACCAAAGCAATGTCACTCTGGTCATATCTCCCATTTTCCAACTTTCTGAGGAGCCACAGAGCAGCTGCTCAGCTGGAGATGGCCTAAACCTGTCCTGTCACCTCAGTTTTGGGAAGTAAAAGGCTGGATGTGCAAAGCAGCAAAGTCAAAACAAAAAGACACTGATTCTCCAAGGCAGCCTGAAGGTCCCACTGCTACAGGGGCAGGGACAGAGATCCTGCTGACCCTGAGACCAAACCAGAGCCTGTTCCAGGCTGAGCTGGGGATGCAGCTCCTCTCCAAGATGTCACTCAGGCTGGACACACCAGTTGGATTCGCCTCTAGGTCTCCTCCAGCTGCAGCCACTTCATTCCCTCACTTCAGATTCCACCTGGACCCACAAGGACACTTCAGGRTCCCAGGTGGGATTCTCTGCATTCCAGCCCTGTGGATTCCCCTGGGATGGATTCCCCTGGGATTTCTTGGTGGCACCTCTCAGATTCCTCAGCTGCCACCACACCTGTCCCACAGCACCGGCCAWTCCTCCCAGCTTGTCCCACTGCCTTTGTCCCTCTGTCCTGCTCACAAACAGCCCACCAGCTCTTGGGATTTCACGAACTTACCCAGGAAACTCTATCCTTAATTCKCCTCTTCCTAATTCCCTGCATTTTCCCCGTCCTGAGACAGGGAACAGCGAGCCCAGAAGGCAGCAAAGAGCGGGAGTTTGGAGGGGCTGGAGCTGCCTCTGCCCCAGCTCCGGGGAAAAACCAAAACCCAGAGGACGGGATGTTCTCCCGYGGATGGGAGGGATGGGGGAAAACACCACCGGCAGCTGAGGAGGAGGAGGATGAAGATGCCGCGGGGAAGGCTCTGGAAACGCTGCCCAGCCCAAAAAGCACCTGGGCAATTTGGGATCCCTGCGGAGGGGATGGGGCAGGAGGGGAAAGAACCGGACAGAGGATGGGGGGCCGGGGGGGGCAGCGGGAAGGCGGAATCCCGGAGCTGCTCCGGGAGAAACGGGAGGAGATGGAGGCGGGGGACAGCGGCGTCCCCGGTGGGCCCGGGGAGCGGGGCAGGAAGGGACCCCGGAGGGAGCCACGAAAGGCGGCGGGAGGCCCCGGGGAGGGTCGGAGAGGGTCAGTGCGGGGCTGGCGGCGGGGCCGCGGCTCGGGGGACCTGCGGGGGCCGGGGGTGACGGGCGGGGGTCGCTCCTTACCCGCCCGGCGCCCCGCACCATCCCGGCCCGGCTCACACAAAGGCGCCGACCCGCCCCGCGCCCGCCCCGGCCCGCGCCGCCTTCCGYGAGCCGCCGGCGGCAGCGCCCCCGTGCGGAGAGGAGGAACCGGAGCGGCGCCGCCGGACGGGACACACGGACACACAGACACGGGGTGGGACACACGGACACAGGGAGGGATACACGGGGAGGGACACACGGACACGGGGCGGGACAGACGGTCACGGGGAGGGACATACGGACACACGGACACGGACACACGGATACGGGTAGGGACACACGGACACGGGGAGGGATACACGGACACACGGACACAGGGAGGGACACACGGACACGGGGCGGGACACACGGACACAGGGAGGGACACACGGACACGGGGCGGGACAGACGGTCACGGGGAGGGACATACGCACACACGGATACGGACACACGGATACGGGTAGGGACACACGGACGCGGGGAGGGATACATGGACAGGGACACACGGACAGGGACACACGGACACGGGGAGGGACACACGGACACGGACACACGGACATGGGGCGGGGCGGGACAGACGGTCACGGGGAAGGACATATGGACACACGGATACGGACACACGGATACGGGTAGGGACACACGGACACGGGGTGGGACACACGGACATGGACACGGACACACGGACACGGGATGGGACACACGGACGTGGACACGGACATACGGACACGAGGCGGGACACAATCACGGACACTGGTGTGGTATTTACACACTGGGACGGACAAGAAGGGACATGGAGATGGGCACGGGAAGGGACCTGGACCTGGGCACGGACACACGGACACGGGAAGGGACACGGACACGGGGACTTCTCCAGTTACGGGGGCTGCCGTGAGGAAGGGACAGGTCTCTGTAGCACAAGAGCGCACGAACCCCGGCCCCGGTGGTGCCGTGGGCTCATCCCCGCATCCCCATCCCCGTGGGCTCATCCCCGCGGGTTCATCCCCGCATTCCCATCCCCGTGCGCTCATCCCCTCGGCCCCGTCCCCGCATCCCCATCCCCCGGGCGGTCCCGAGCGGGTCCCGGAGGCGCAGCCAAGACACGGAGCCGCATTTTGCGCGTGTCCCGCGCAGACACGGGTGGCTGTATAACGGGACACGTCCAGGTGTACACAGGCGCACGGACACGCGCGCGTGGGGCGGCACCGAGCGGGTCCCGGAGGCGCAGCCAAGACACGGAGCCGCATTTTGCGCGTGTCCCGCGCAGACACGGGTGGGTGTATAACGCGACACGTCCAGGTGTACACAGGCGCACGGACACGCGCGCGTGGGGCGGCACCGCCGCGCTCCCGACGGCTCCGTTTGCACCGGAGCCCGGGACGCTCCCGCGGCCGGTCCCACCATCCCCGGGACACCGGGCACAGCCCCGTGGGGCGCTCCTTCCGCCGCTCAGGCCGCCCGCAGCGGGGCCTCTCCGGGAGCGGGGGGTCCCGGGGAGCACCGGGGGGCCGGGCTGCCGCTCCCCCGCCCCGCCGCTCGCCCGGGCTCCGCTGCTCMCTTCCCCATGAGCCCCACGAAGAAATCGTGCATGTCTCCTGCGGAGAGACCGGCCGTCAGCGGCACCGGTACCGGCGCCGGCACCGACACCGGCACCGGGCGGGACTTACTCTTCTGTGGCGCCGCGGGGGGACCTGGAAGAGACCGAAACGGGTGAGCGAGCACCGGGCGGACCGACACCCTCCCATCCGAGCCCTCCCGCCCCTCACCGGCGCCTTCCTCCCGCAGCAGCTCCAGCGCGGCGGCGGCGGCGGCGGCGGCCCCGGGGCTGCCGCGGGGGCTCCACGGCAGCGCCTCCGGGACGGGCATCCCCTGCGGGAGCAAAGCGGGTGAGAAGGGTCGGAAGGGGTCTGGGGGGTATCCGGGATCCTCCCGCCGTTGCCCCCCAATCCCGACGGCCGTACCGGTGCGGGGCCCGGCGGGGCGGCGGGGGCGCGGCGGGCGGGGGCGAGCGGCAGCGCCAGGAGCAGCAYCACCGCCAGCACCGGCCGGTTCTTCATCCTCGGGGGGACACGGGGGCAGCGATCAGCGACGGAGCTTCCCGGGGCTGTGCCGAGCCGGCTACACCTCGATGGGGCGGCCCGGGATGAGTCTGGAAGCGAACCGGGCTCTGGGGAGGGAAAGAGACGGGAGACGGGCGGGCCGGGGGCGGCGGGACCCCCGCTGGGGTGTGGAGGAGGGACCGCGCCGCTTCCCGGGCTGCCGGTGTCCCTTGGACCCCCGGGGGTGCATTACGGGGTTGGGGGGATCMTTACGGGGCGTGCCGGGGGGACACGGCCCTGCTGTGGCCCCGCTCGTGGCCGTGGTGCCACGGTTGTGCCCTGGCACACGAGCCGTGCGAACGCGAGGGCGGGGCACGGGCACGGCTCGGGCTCCGTGCTGCACGTTCACCCTGTCTCAGCACACCCGTGTCCCCTGGCACACTCCCTGGCACGCTGGCATCCTCCGGCACGCTCCCTAGAACGCTGGCATCCCCCGGCACGCTCTCTGGCACACTGGCATCCCCTGACACTCATATGCCTGCCCACAGCTCGATTTGCTCCCAGAACTCCCCACCAAACCCTCCCCAAATTCAAACAGCACCTTCACCCCATCTCTCCCCCTTCCTGCGCCCTCCCCAACCTCCTCTTCCTCCTCCTGCCTTCCCCTAACGCCAGCGGGGCACAGCAGCTCCCCGGGACCCCCGGGAAGCCCCCAGGGCCGTGGGGGACACAGGGACACAGACCTGCCGGTGGAGTCGAGGGTTGAGGGACCCTCGGCACTGGTGGCTGCGGAGCAGGGACCCCTCGAGGCGTTGGTGACGGACGGCAGCGGTGGTGGGCAGCAGCAGAGGGCAGCGGTGYTGGGCAGAGGTGGTGGTGGGCAGKYGCYGTGYTGGGCAGAGYTGGTGGTGGGCAGCTCCCCCGGCCCTGGCTCAGCCGGCAGGCGAAATACCGAGGCAGCAGCTGCTGCACGGCGCTAAATAAGGGGCTCTGCCCATGGCACGGCGTGGGTGGGCAAGAGGAGAGCTGCCAATGGYGGCCGGGGGGAGGTGGTACCCCCCACCCTGCAGCTTCACGCCCACGCAGCGCTCGTCGTGGCACACACGGAGTCACACAGCGGCACACGCGTGCCCACGTAGGAACCCCGGGTGGGGGTCAGCACACGGGCACCATGCCCATGCAGGCACCCCAGAATGGGGGTCAGCACATGGGCACCGTGCCCACGCAGGAACCCCAGGGTGGGGGTCAGCACATGGGCATTGTGCCCACCCTGGGGTGGGGGGTCAGCACACGGGCACCGTGCCCATCCTGGAGTGGGGGTCAGCGAATGGGCACCATGCCCACGCAGGAACCCCAGAATGGGGGGTCAGCAAATGGGCACCGTGCCCACCCCAGAATGGGGGGTCAGCACAGCGGCACCGTGCCCACCCTGGGGTGGGGGGTCAGCACATGGTCACCATGCCCACGCAGGAACCACAGAATGGGGGGTCAGCACATGGGCACCGTGCCCACGCGGGCACCCTGGGGTGGGGGTCAGCACAGCGGCACTGTGCCCACCCTGGAGTGGGGGGTCAGCACATGGGCACCGTGCCCATGCAGGAATCCCAGAATGGGGGGTCAGCACATGGGCACCGTGCCCACCCTGGAGTTGGGGGTCAGCACATGGGCACCGTGCCCACGCAGCCCCCAGCCCCTCATTGTGAGGATGTCACCATGTGTCTGTTGGCACGTGTGGGGACARGCATGGAGGAGCGGTCCTGGCTGGATTTTGGGCTGTGCAGACGGGATTTTGGGGGTCTCAGGGGAGAAAGGGGATTGGCCAGGCTCCCACACACATGTTCACCTGCACACACGAGCACAGGTGTGCCCACACACACACGCTCGCAGGTACCTCACACCCTGCCCCATTGCAGCGTGCCAGGCCTGCCCTCTCTCATGCCAGGATGTGCCAAGGTGGAAGATGGGGAGGAAAATTTGGGGGAAAACAGAGGGGCACAAGGAAAGAGGGAAGGACTGGGCCAACAAATGACTGCCAAGSACTCCATCCCGAGCAACAGGCAGCGGCGACTGCTCCGGTGGCTGCGGCAGCCCCTCGGGAAGGGGCTCACGTGGCAYCACAGCCCGGGGCAGGGCAGCATCTGCAGCACCGGCAACGTTAATTAAATCGGAGCCTGGCCAGAGACGGTCTAATTAATTAATAACACCTACTTGTGAGATGCCAAGTGCGACGCAGCTGTGAAGAGCCGCGGTGCCCCGGGCTTGTTTACGGCGTGGGGGAAGGTCCCTGGTGCTGGGACGTGACAGAGCGGGGAGCCCTCGGTGCTGGGACACGGCCAGGCCACCAAAGTGCCACCACCGTGCACACGCACGTGCCCCGCCCACGTGCYGGAGCTGCTCCGGGGCCCACCTGGGAGCTGGTGCTGATGGTGACGTGACGGGGAGCTGGCAGCTCCCCGAGGTAACGCGGGTGATGTGCGGGGACAGGATAAAAACCCTCGTCAAGAGCTTGATGAGTGCAGGGGGGGAAAGGCAGAAAAGGTGGGGGGAGACTCTGTCATGAGGGCTGTGGGGTCCTGGGGGCTGCAGGAGTAGTGGGGTCCTGAGGGTTCAGGGGGCTGGAGGACTGGCAGGGGGTCCCATAGATCCAGGGGGGTTGAAGGGCTGATGGAGCTCCTGAAGGACCTGGGGGCTGCAGGGCTGATGGGGTCCTGAGGGTTCAGGGGGCTGGGGGACTGGCAGGGGGTCTGCAGGTCCTGGGGCCTGTGAGGGTCCCATGGATCCAGGGGGGTTGAAGGACTGATGGAGCTCCTGAGGAACCTGGGGGCTGCAGGGCTGATGGGGTCCTGAGGACTCTCAGGGCTGGGGGACTGGTAGGGGGTTTGAAGGTCCTGGGGCCTGTGAGGGTCCCATGGATCCAGGGGGGTTGAAGGACTGATAGAGCTCCTGAAGGACCTTGGGGGCTGCAGGGTTGATGGGGTCCTGAGTGTTCAAGGGGCTGGGGGACTGGCAGGGGGTCTGCAGGTCCTGGGGTCTGTGAGGGTCCCATAGATCCAGGGGGGTTGAAGGGCTGATGGAGTTCCTGAAGGACCTGGGGGCTGCAGGGCTGATGGGGTCCTGAGGGTTCTGGGGGCTGGGGGACTGGCAGGGGGTCCCATGGATCCTGGGGGGTTGAAGGGCTGATGGAGCTCCTGAAGGACCTTGGGGGCTGCAGGGCTGATGGGGTCCTGAGGATTCTCGGGGCTGGAGGACTGGAAGGGTCCCACAGATCCTGAAAACTGCAGGATTGTTGGGGGTCCAGAGAGTCTTGGGCATTACAGGACTGATGGGGGTCTTGATGGGGGTCCTGGGGCACCTGGGGGGTGCAGGACTGATGGAGATSCCACGGATCCTGGGCTGCAGCATCACCGGGGCTGTGCAGTGATTTCCCTCTGTCCCATTCTCCACGTCCCTGGTGTCCCCAAATGCAGTTCCAGCACCAGCCAGGGCAAGGGCTCCTGCACGGGTGTCCTACAGCAGGGTGGGGGGACCTTGGGCAGGGGCACAAGGACATCCAGAGCAGGCAGGAGGATGACAGGGACCTCACATGCAGCCACCCACGGCCGCCAAGAAATTGCCTCTGAAGCAGCGCGAGCTGTGAGCCACTTGATGGGAAAAGCGGCCACAATTTGGAGCCTCTCCAATCACCACGAGCTGAGTGCTGGCTGCAATCAGGCAACAGGAAAAGCCAGGAAAGCGGGAGGCCAGGCTGAGGGGCTACATCACCAGGCTGGGCTGTGCCCCCGCCCAGCTTGGGCATTGTCCCTTGCCTGTAACAAGGTGACACCACCCCGGTACCGACACCTCAGCATCTTTTAATGGGGTTGGAGRGATGCCTGGGTGCTGCCAGCACCCACAGGGGTGGGGGATGACACAAAGGGGGTGTCAGGGGTGCCAGTGTGAGGGGTGGGGGTCCTGGTGAGGGTCCCCTCAGTACACCAGGACCTCCATCTTGTTGCTGCCTTTTTTCTTGCAGACAGGGCCGTTGGTGCTGGCCTTGGGGGACTCCACCACGGTGATGGACACGTCGCCCTTTGGGAAGCGGGTGGAGAACCTGGCAGGGGAGGGGTCAGGATGGAGAGGTGGGAGGGGGACACGCRCACACCCGTCCCCTCATTGCCCAATGAGCTGCCTTGGTTACACCCACTCCTCAGCAGCTTCCTGCTGCAGCCAATCAGATCACTCACATGGCGCCCCACCCTTAGAAGCTCCACCCACCTCAATCCCACCCTGAGCACCACCCTGTCCCGCCCACAATAACCCCACCCACTGCAGCCCCACCCACTGAAGCCACGCCCTCTGTGCCCCAGCCCTGTCCTGCCCTTCAGACACCGCCCACTGTAACCACGCCCACCAAAGCCCCGCCCACACCTGTCAGTGATGTGCAGGGGCAGCGCCTGCCCAGTGGTGGCCTCGAAGGTCTGGTACAGGCGGGTCACCAGCTCGATGAGATGGTCACTGAGCAGCAGGAAGTCACCCTTGGCCCCCACCGTGGAGACCTGTGGGGCAAACAAAGGGTCAGCCCTGCTGGGGACCCCCTGAGCCCCCAGGGAGCCCCTCCCCAGGTACCTCCTTGAGGTGCAGGGCCAGGAAGCCYTCGGAGAAGCGGGTGACTGAGACGCCGCGGATGTCACTGAGGCTGAGCACGGTCTTGGGCTGGGCGGCCTTGGGGTCAGCCAGGACCAGGTGCTCGGTGGTGAGGAGCAGCAGGCGTGGGACTGTCTGTGGGTGGGGGTCAGCGTGGGCAGGGGTCAGCGTGGGCACGTGGTCAGCATGGGCATTGGGTCACCAGGAGCAGGTGGTCAGCGTGGGCAGGTGGTCAGTGTGGGCAGGGGGGTCAGCATGGGCAGGGGGTGAATGTGGGCAGGGGGTCAGCATGGGTAGGTGGTCAGCATTGGTGGGTGGTCAGAGTGGGCAGGGGATCAGCATGGGCACGTGGTCAGTGTGGGTAGGGGGTCAGCATGGGAATTGGGTCACCAACAGCAGGTGGTCAGCGTGTCACCAAGAGCAGGGGGTCAGAGTGGGCAGGTGGTCACCATGGGTAGGGGGTCAGCTTGGGCATGTGGTCAGCATGGGCAGGGGGTCATTGTGGGCATGTGGTCAGCGTGGGCAGGGGGTCACCAAGAGCAGGTGGTCAGCGTGGGCAGGGGGTCAGCATGAGCACATGGTCAGTGTGGGCAGGGGTCAGTGTGGGCAGGTGGTCACCAAGAGCCGGGGGTCACGGTGTCCCCGTGTGCCTTCCTACAGCCCAGAGCACGAACCCAAAGCAGATCTCACCTTCCCATTGGCCCTGTTCACCTTCCTCACYGCGTCAGCCATCACCAGCTTGTCCTTGGCCACCGCGTGCAGCTTCTGGTACTTGGGGTTCTGCTTCAGCCCCAGGTACTCCCCGCGGAAKGGCTGCTGCAGGCTGGGGACGAGGCCATCAGCCACCGCTGCCCTGAGCTCCCCTGCACCCCCAGCCCCCTGCCCTGGCACCTTTTGGGGTAGAGGGTCTTCTTGTCCTTGAAGAGCTCGCTGGCGCAGAGCCTGGCCTGCAGCTGCGCCCGGCGCGACGCCGGCAGCTGGTCCCGGTACTTCTTGCACTGCCGAGGAAGGGGATGATTTGGTGCCACCAAAAACCTCTCTCAGGTGAGCTGGCACACCCAAATCCCACCTCGAATTCTCCCCATCTCTCCCTGTTCCCACCTTCCAGTGGTAGAAGATGTTTTTCAGCTCCTGGTTGGTGTCATCCAGGAATCTGTAGGGCGCCGGGGGCCAGGTCCGATCCGTCACCGACAGCGGTGGGAGGTTCTTMGCCAGCCCCACCAGGTACTTCTGCACCTGGGGGTGACAACGTGGCAGGGGTCAGGGGAGGACAGGGGCATCCAGCAGGGCAGGGGGCTGGGATGGCAGCGTGGTCCCCTCTGTCCCAGCCCCACTCACCAGTCGCCGGTAGATGAAGTTGGCCAGGCAGGTGCTGGCGCTGGAACGGAAATATTTCCTGTAGGTCCTGCGTGCCTGTGGGGACAGCGCCGGCGGTGAGGACACCTAGACATCACCACCAGCCCCACAAAGGGTCCCCCATGTCTCCCACATCCCCCACATCCCCATGTCCCCCATCCCTGTTTGGCCCCAGTGGAGAGGACAGAGTCTCCAGCCCGACAGGGTGGGCAGACAGACAGATGGCACGGACAGCAGGACAGAGGCGGCCTGAGGGCGCGTGGCCCRGTTACCTGGTACCCTCTCCAGTGAGCAGCGATGGTGGTGGCGGCCGCGTGGCGTCGGCACTGGGACTTCAGCTCCCGGAGGAGCCGGCGAGACTGRGGGGGTGAGAGCCCAGGGAGCCCGAGGGGGAGACACCAACACAGACATGGAGAGCGAGGGAGAGGCGGGAGAGAGGCAGGAGAGAAGGAGGAAAGACGGGGAGAGGAGATGAGGGTGAATCTGGTCCCACRGTGGGATGCACGGAGCTCCTGGTGCCACCGTGGGGCACACGGAGCCCCAGTCCCCTCCCACCCTGCTCCCCCACACCAGGTGAGTCCCATGGTGGCCCTGGGGCTGCCCAGCCCTCACCTTCCAGCCTCGTGCATAAGCCTGGAGGATCAGCGCCGACCGCTTCATCTGCTTGTATCTGTTCTTTTGCTGGGGGCAAGCAAGGGGGGTGAGTGGGGTGGGCTTGGAGAGCCAGGGGGAGAGGGATGGGCAGGGGGAGCATGGCCAGGAGCTSTCCTCACCCTGTGGCCACGGAACCAGGCAGAGATGAGGATCTGGCTCTTGCGCATCAGCTGGTACTGGGTCCGGCACCGCCAGCCCCGAAACATCTTCTGGATGAGGGTGGCGAGCTGGGCCACGCGCTCCTGGCGCCGCCGCTCCAGGTCGAAGAGCTGGGCACAACCATGGCAAGCACTGAGCAGCCCCCAGGAACTCCCAGGAAAAATTTAGATCCCCCCTTGGACTCCCCCATTCCCAAACTCACCGTGCGTGGCGAGCGGATGAAGATCTTGGTGTGGCCGAACGCCAACTCCTCYGCGGGGAGCTCCAGGCCTGCCAGCAGCACCTCGGTCCCTTCCCTGCATCAGGGCAGAGTTGGGGCTGGTGTTTTGTGGAGATAAACAAAACTCCACAACTTTTTGTGAAAGTTGTAAAGCCTTTTGTGAATGTTGTAAAGTTGAAAGTTATTACAGCACTGGACACATGTGGGAATCGTTCCTCTAAAATGACATTGCGTATTCTGGGAACTTCAGGTCCTTTTTAACCCCCTCTCAAATACATGTGCATGCAATTTCACAATAGATTGATGAAGCACAAGATGGGCACCACATGCTGCTAGGTATCTGTGTTTTGTTGGAGTCAAACAAAACTCCACAACTTTTGCGAAAGTTGTAAATTTATGGTATGTTTATTACAGTGCTGGACGCACGTTGGGAATCTTCCTCTAAAATGACATGTGTGATTTCTGGGGAACTTCAGGTCCTTTTTTATCTCCTTCTCAAATACCATGTGCAATACAATTTTCACTATAGGTCATGTCGCAGACATCTTTTTATGAAAAATCCTGTGCTTAGGATTTTTCCTCCTGGAAGAGCTGAGAGGCCTCAGAACAAAATGTAAACATTGATTATCTGCTGCTGTGGAATGCAACAGGTGCATCTGTGAACTTGGCATGTTGGATGTTGTAATTAATGGCCAATCACAAGCCCAGCTGGCTCAAACTCTCTGTCTGAGCCACGAGCTTTGTTATAATTTTTTTATTCTATTCTTAGCTAGCCTTCTGATGAATCCCTTCTTCTATTCTTGTTAGTATAGTTTGAATATAATACATTTCATAAAAATAATAAATCAAGCCTTCTGAAAACACTGGAGTTAGATCTTCGTCTCTTCCCCTCATTTCCTAAGACCCTGTGAACACAGTCACAGGTTCTAATACATATTCAATTTTTACAAATCTTTCACGTGAATTTGCCACTAGTGGTTCTTTATCAGAAAGAATTGTTAGTGTTAGGTTGACCTGCTCTCACATGCAGTCTCTGTCTCTCTTCTATCACCTTCTGGTGTCCCTCCCCTTATCTCTTCCTTCCCTGAAGCAGTTTCTCTTGAGCCTAGGCCTTGCAGACAGGCTACTCTATAGCTATGTTTTCTCAACCACAAACTCAACACAAAAATGGTACATTTCACCCTAAATCAAAATGGATTTTACCCTGCAAAATTCCAGTTGTTCGATAAAATTTCACTGGCCTCACTTGGTTCAAGAGCCCCCGCGCCTTGGCAGCCCTTGACCCTCAACAGGCATGTGCCAGCCCCCTACCTGTCCCCACGGTCCCAACGGGGCCACGTTTGGGGGTTGAGCATCTTGTAGCGCTGCAGGAAGGGGCCGTAGAGCTGGCGGAAGGCGTAGCCCGCCCGCCGCACCCGCACGTTCTCCAGCAGCCCCAGGTAGCGCACCTGGGCCAGCACCAGCTCCGGGGTGAACACCATGGCAGACTTGGTGTCGTTGGGTTTGATGCACCTGCAGAGCACAGTGGTGGTTTGGGGGGGGGMTTGGGGTGCCAGAGACACCCCCAGGGTCTCTCTGTCACTGTAATATTTTCTGAAAAATTCCTTCGCCAGGATTTCTTCTCCTGGGAAGCTGGGAAGCCTCAGAGAAAAATGAAAACTGTAATTATCTGATTCGCTTCTCCTGTGTTTTGCTGCTCTGGAATGTGGTTTGGAGATTGTTTACCAACTGGTCATTGTTTGATTAATTTCATGTAAATTGTTTTTACTTAAGGACCAATCACCATCAGCTGTGTCAGGACTCAGGTGAGTTATTTTCTGAAAAATCATATTTTCTGAAAAATTCCTTCACCAGGATTTCTTCTCCTGGGAAGRTGGGAAGCCTCAGAGAAAAATGAAAACTATAATTKTCTGARTCGCTTCTCCTGTGTTTTGCTGCTCTGGAATGTGGTTTGGAGATTGTTTACCAACTGGTCATTGTTTGATTGGTTTCATGTGAATTGTTTTTACTTAAMGACCAATCACCWTCAGCTGTGTCAGGACTGGAAGGAGTCACGAGTTTTTCATTAGTATCTTGTTAAGCCTTRYGTCTSTATCCTTTATTCTTACAACTCAGTATTCTCAGTGTTCTCCAATGTCTGTGTTATATTCTCTCATTTTCTTTTAAAAATTACTCAAATATGAAGATTCAAAGTCAATGCAACCCTGACACAGACAGAGATACATTGATCAGCAGACAGCACATCAACCAGTGAGGACCCWCCCCAAAATCTTAATAAAAATCTCATAAATATCCTTGCCTTCACAAATAGGGTSCAGGAAATTGTTGTACTGGTTGTCTTTGACTGTAGTGGATCAAGGATGTTAAATACTACTACTAGCATAATATAGTTTTAGTGCAGCATTCTTTTATATAATACATAAATACACAGATCATAAAATAATAAATTAATCTCCTAAGAACATGGAATCAAATTCAACCATTTCTCCTCCGTCTGGGAAACTCTGAAAACACCACAGGGGCCGGTACCTGATGTAGTTGGGGTTTTTGGAGTAGAGGTTCCTCATCAGCATCGCCACGGATGACTTGAACTGGAAGCCTGCAGTGGGGGGCAGCTTGAGGGAGACCTTTTGGGGGTCTCCCTCYGGGAAGAGCGAGCGCAGCAGAGCGTGCCGGGCTGCCCACATGGCCTGAGAGAGGTCACGGAAGAGGAGGTCGTTGTTCTTCTCGATGAAGCCCGTCACGTTGTAGGTCACCTGGGGAGGGCGGTGGGGTCAGCACCTGGGCAGGGAGGGGGGCACGGTGCAGCATCTCCAGCCTGCTCCCAGTCCGGCCCCACATCTCCTGTGTGAAGGTGGGAAGGGGAGCTGGGCACTGGGAAGGGAACTGAGGCACTGGGAAGGGAACTGAGGCACTGGGAAGAGGAGCAAGGTGCTGGGAAGAGAGCTGGGGTGCTGGGAAAAGGATTGGAGCACTGAGAAAAGGTCTGGGGTGCTGGGAAGAGGATTGGGGCACTGGGAAAAGGTCTGGGGTGCTGGGAAGAGAATTGGGGCACTGAGAAAAGGTCTGGGGTGCTGGGAAGAGGACTGGGAAAAGGTCTGGAGAGATGGTAAAAGAACCAAAGTGCTGAGAAGAGGACTGCGGTACTGGGAAGAGGATTGGGGTGCTGGAAAGAGAACTGGGGCATTGTGAAGAGGACCAGGGTGTTGGAAAGAGAACTAGGGTGCTGTGAAAAGGATCGGGGTGCTCGGAAGAGGATCAGGGTGCTGGGAAGAGGATCAGGGCTCTGGGAAGAAGATCAGGGTGCTGGGAAGAGGATCAGGGTGCTGGGAAGAGGAATGTGGCACAGGGAAGAGGATCAGGGCTCTGGGATGAGGATCAGGGTTCTGGGATGAGGATCAGGGCGCTGGGATTAGGATTGGAGCACTGGGAAGAGGATCAGGGTTCAGGGATGAGGAGTGTGGCTCTGGGAAAAGAATCAGGGTTCTGGGAAGAGGATCAGGGCTCTGGGATGAGGATCAGGGCGCTGGGAAGAGGATCAGGGTGCTGGGAAGAGGATCAGGGCTCTGGGATGAGGGGTGTGGAGCACTGGGAATAGGATCAGGGCACTGGGAAGAAGATTAGGGTGCTGGGAAGAGGATTGGAGCCCTGGCAAGAGGATCAGGGTGCTGGGAAGAGGATGAGGGTGCTAGGAAGAGGATTGGAGCACTGGGAAGAGGATCAGGGTGCTGGGAAGAGGAGTGTGGCACTGGGAAGAGGATTGGAGCACTGGGAAGAGGAGCATGGTACTGGGAAGAGCATCAGGGTGCTGAGAAGTGTGGCCCTGGGAGGAGGAGCAGGCACAGCCAGACCTTGCCAGCGTAGTGGTGGATGCGGAAGCAGCGCGGTGGCAGGCTGGCGTCGGTGACACGCCGGGCGTTCTGCGTCTCCTTGCTCTCGTAGTGCTTGTGTGTGGCCAGGAGCTGGTTGAGTTTGGTGAGGAAGGTGTCCTCGTTGACCACGCCGGGCCGCAGGCACTCCTCATCCAGCATGGCCAGGATCCCCGTGGTGTTCTGTGTGATGGATGGTGTCACCATGATGGATGGTGTCACCTCAAACCAGCCCCAGTGAATCCCACCCCAAGTTGGGTGGACAACTCATGTTCTCAATCAAGGTGTCACCCCAAACCAGCCCCAGTAGATACCAGTTTGGGTTGTGGGGGGACCTGGAACCCCAAGATCCCAGCACTGGGTGGGCAACTCATGTTTTCAATCAAGGTGTCACCCCAAACCCCAGTGAATCCCAGTTTGGGCTGTGGGGTGGGAGGAGCTGGAACCCCAAGATCCCAGCACTGGGTGGGCAGCTCATGTTTTCAATCAAGGTGTCACCACAAACCCAAAGGTGTCACCCCAAACCCCAAGGTGTCACCCCAAACCCCAGTGAATCCCAGTTTGGGCTGTCGGGTGGGGGGACCAGGAACCCCAAAATCCCAGCACTGGGTGGGCAACTCACGTTCTCAATCAAGTTGCAGATGATGCTGTTGTCAAAAAACTCCACTGGGGTCCACTGGATGCCCTGAGAGGAGATGTGGCTCAGACACAGGAATAACCAGACCCTGCCCCATGGACACTACAGCTGTTGTGGGGCAGGAACCGGACGTCCGGRCACGGGATTGAGGATCCCAAATCCCTTCCTGCCATTGAATGTGCTCTCAGCAGGGAGCAGGGCGAGGGAGGAACGTGCAGCAGAGCTGTCTCCTGCACTTCCCCATCCCAGGGAGGCTGAAACTCCTCGGGGCCATGCTCTGGGAAGGCCTGGAGGTACCTCTCGGACATATTCCTCCTGCTCCTCCTTCAGCGTCATCAGGATGAAGATCTGCTGCAGCTTCTCGTTGCAGTAGTTGATGATGAACTGCTCAAAGCCYTTGTCCTGAGAGAGAAGGATCCTTTATGGCAGCTGCTTTCCAAGCTCCCAGCCCTGCCTTGTGTCTCAAATGCTGTTCCCAACCCCCTGGTGGATCCTTCACTCACCTGGAAGATCTCAAAGCCATAGATGTCSAGGACGCCCATCACCTTCCTCTGCTTGTCTGACTTCACCTGGGGACGTAACGAGGCGTTGAGGCCTCTGTGGGATGGGGGTCCAGGCTCCTTCTGGAGCTCCAGGATCCCCTGGAGCTCACCTGGATGCTGGCATTGATCCTCTTCACCAGCCAGTCGAAGAGGCGGCTGTAGATGTTCTTGGCCAGCGCGTCCCGACCGTAGTAGCCCTGGGGAGAGGGGAGAGGGGCTGGTGAGAGGGGAGAGCTCATGGTGGGCTGCCAGGCATCAGCCTGTTCTAAATGAATCATCCAATTTAATAATTAAGGACATTTATTAAATTGTCAAAGTATAAATTTGGAAAAATCCACAAGCAATTTCGACTCTGAGCCAGGCCATCAGAGTCTGAAAATGTAGAATTTTGGGGACTAGAATGGGGGTTCAAGAGGCAAGATGGAGGAATGTGGGCATGTCCTGTCCTTCTTCTCTTTCTTCTTCTTGGCCTCCATCTTCTGCTGTGATGCTGGCACTTTTGGATTGGTTTAGAGTAGAAGCTCACTGACTAACATAGGTGATAGGTATTGGGAAGTAATTGTAAATATTGTACACATAGTTTTTAGTATAAAAAGAAAACACCGCCCTGGGGGCAGGCAGAGTGCTTCTGACTGTCTTGCTGAGCAGACCTCAGCTGGACAAAAGAAAGAATTTTATAAATAAGATACAATAAACAACCTTGAGACTGAGGAATGAAGAGTTCTGACTCCTTCGAGCGCCAGGCTGGGAAAAGAGACTTTCTAYCATATCTTGGGGTCACTCTGACCAGCTAAAGTGCTGAGATATCACAAGCCCCACGGCTGGGGGTGGRTCCTGCTCACCTGGGGGACAGTGAGGGTGGTGAGCACCGTCTCATCCCGAGCCTTCACCGTGCGGGAGCACAACGCCCTCTCCAGCGTGCCGGGGTCCAGCCCGATCAGCTCGCAGATCTCACGCAGCTCTGTGCGAGGAGAGGCAGTTCCCAGAGCTGAGGAGGGGCTCAGGGGGTCTCCCCACCCAAATATTCCCCTCCTTACCCCCCATCCCTACCCTGGGGCTCGCTGATGCTGCAGGCCTCCATCCCGCTGGCCTGGAAGCTGCTGCTCAGCTGGACGTTGCCCAGTTTGAGCACCACAGCCGTCACCTGCAGCAGCTCTGTCACCTCGGCGGGCGAGAAGCCGATGACCCTCATGGCATCCTGGGGATGGACACAAAGCTCAGGGGATGGGGTGGTGTCCTAGCGTGGCATTAGGATTCCTGTATCCCCATTCCTGTGTTCTGTTTATGCTGGATTTTATGTTCTGTGCCTTCAAGACTGGCTCTAAAGAGCAAATGTTTTGTTTTGGTTTTGTTATCAGCTGCTCCTCCACAACTGGTGGGACACACAGATGGGTGTCCTAGGGTGATGTTATGATGCGTGTAACCCCATTCCTCTGTTCTGTTTAAACTGGATTTTATGTTCTGTGCCTTCAAGACTGGCTCTGAAGGGTGAATGTTTTGTTTTGGCTTTGGTTTTGTTATCAGCCTGCTCCCCCACAACTGGTGGGACACACAGACAGGTGTCCTAGGGTGACATTAGAATGTTTCTATCCCCATTCTTGTGTTCTGTTTAAGCTGGATTTTATGTTCTGTGCCTTCAAGTCTGGCTCTGAAGAGTGAAAGTTTTGTTTTGGTTTTGTTATCAGCCTGCTCCCCCACGGCTGGTGGGACACACAGACAGGGCAGTACATAGTGCTGCTTTTGCTTTTTGCTTTGCTCTTGCTCTTGCTCCTGCTTTGCTCTTGCTTTTTGCTCCTGCTCATTAGTTAGTTTAGCTAAGCAGTCCAAATTTTCCCTGGACTGTTTCTTCTTTCCCTTTTTTGGAACCACTCGAGCCTGCTCCAGACTGGGACCTGGGAAACACCAAGAGTTTGCTCCCTGTGGCTGCAGCAGCTGCCCCAGCACAGGATGGACTGAGAGCAGAGCGACCACCCCAAGAGAGACTTTCTGAATTTGTTATCTTTTTCAGAGCGGTGACAGAGTGGTGTCACCCAGTATCATTCATTTTGTGTGCTGGGGGGTGCTTTGCCTGTTAAATAAACAGGTTCTTTCCACTTCTCTCCAACAAGGAAACTTTCCCAAACTGYTTGGGCAGAGGGGCCGTGTGYGTTCYCTTTCTGGAGGGGRCTCCTTTTGGAGGTTTTCTCCCAAATTTGCCCTAAACCAGGACAGGTGGGCTCCAGGATTTTTTGGTGAGGGGTCTTATCTCCCTGTGGGTACCTGCATAGCGTGGAAGTTGGCTGCATCATCCATGCCAGGCAGGCTGGAGCCCTCRCGGTTCAGGTATCCATAGTGCCCGCAGTCCTGGCGGAGCTTCAGCTGCTCTGGTGGAGGGGAGAGGAGGTGGACGTTCAGCTCTGGTCCTCCCCAGCTCCTGTTCRACCTCCAAATCCCCTGCACTGGACCTACGGAGCAGCTGTGGMGAAGCCCCAGCCAGGAGCTGGTAGAAGATGTGGAAGTTCCTCTCGCCCTTCACGTGCCGGACAACGCGGGATTTCTCCAGCAGGTCTGCAGGGAGGGGTCATGCTGGATTAAATCATGTTGTGGCTTGGATAATGAGTAGAATAAACACTTGAATAATTTAATGATATATTTTAAAAATTCTCTGAATTTTGCAAAGCTTCATGAAGCCTTTTTTGCAAGGCTACCTTTTGAAATTTGGTTTTAGTTCTGTTCCTCTCTCAACAACGTCGGTCTTATTCTGTGGTATGTCTAAATCAGTATTTTTATCTCAAGGTTTTTACACAGATGACAGAACCTTCTGTCAGGTGTGGAGAATTTCTACAAATCAATATTTCCCACAGGGTCAGTGTGTGTGCAGTGGGATGGCTGGTGGGTACTCACAGTTGCTGATGACTCCTCCCAGGGGCTCGCCCTTGAAGTCGAACTCAATGTCCATGTACTTGCCCTGGGGGAAGGGGCTGGGTCAGGGAAGGGGGTCCTGGTGGGACTGGCAAGCCTCCACATTCCCCATCCCCACATTCCCACATCCCATATCTCTCCATCCCACAAGCCCACATTCCTACACCCCCCATCCCCACACCCTCATCCCCCCACATTCCCCACATCCCCCCATATCCACATTCCACATCCTACACCCCCATCCCCACATCCCCATCCCCACATCCCCCATCCCCACATTTCCCAACATCCCTACACCCCCCATTCCCACATCCCCATCCCACATTCCCCACATTCCCTCCCCACATCCCCATCCCCACACTCCCCATCCCCACTCCCCATCGTTCTCCCAGCCCCACCAGGGCCCACACGGCCTCAGCAGGGTCCAGCCCCCCTCCCCAGCTCACTCACAAATCGGGAGGAGTTGTCATTCCGGACGGTTTTGGCATTCCCAAAGGCTGCAGGAGAGGAGGGGGGTTAAGGTGTGCTCCAGAGGGAGCCCTGGCAGGTCCGGGATGCCCGAGGAGGAGCTCAGGATGTGCTGCACTCACCCTCCAGCACAGGGTTGGACTGCAGGAGCTGCTCCTTCACCTTGTTCACCTCTTCCCCTTTGCTGCTCACGGCCGCCACGTAGGACATCACCAGCTTGCTGGCCTCTGCCAGAGAGGGGTGGGGGTCATTGGGGTGGGGTCGCGGGCGCTGCTGTGCCCCTCGCAGCGCCCTGAACCCGCCCTGCAGCCCCGGCTGTACCTGTCTTGCCGGCGCCGCTCTCGCCGGTGATGAGGATGCACTGATCCCTGTCCCGGTCCCGCAGCGAGCGATAGGCATCGTCAGCAATGGCATAGCTGCGGGCAAGAGGGGTTGGATGGGGTTGGAGCCATCTGGGGGCTTCAGGAAACGCCCAGACCCTCCCCTGGTTGTGGCTGTGGTGTTGCCCCAAGCGGATTCTTTTGGGACTGCCCGGGAGTGATGCCCTTGGCACAATCCAGGGGGCCGAGGGCACCAGCAGCCTCCCCGTGCTCACATGTGGGGTTTCACGGCAAAGAAGCTGCAGTTGCGATATTCCTCCACCTTCTCCGGGGTGTAGATGGGCAGGGACTGGTACGGGTTCACCGAGATCACCACATTGCTCTTATACACATCTAGATGTGTATAAGAGATTCCTCCACCTTCTCCGGGGTGTAGATGGGCAGGGACTGGTACGGGTTCACCGAGATCACCACATTCCCAATGTAGGTCTGTGGGACAGCAGGGATGAGGGGCTGGGAGGAGCTGGTGCTCCCCATCCCCATCCTGGATCCCTGTCTTCATCCCAGACCCCAGATCCTGCTCCCTATCCCAGAACGTGCAGCCCTTCCACTCCCCATCCCAGACCCTATAGCCTCTTCCCATCCCATATCCCATTCCTCATCCCAGACCCTGCAGCCTTCCCATTCCCCATCCCAGACCCTGCAGCCTTGCCAATGTCCATCCCATTCCCCATATCCCATTCCCCATTCCATATCCCATTCCCCACCCCAGACCCTGCAGCCCTGTCAATCCCCATCTCAGACCCTCTATCCCCTTCCCATCCCATACTCCATATCCCAATCTCCATCTCAGACCTCACATCCTCTTCCCATTTCATACACACATCCCATTCTCCATCCCAGACCCTGCAGCCCTGCCAATTCCCATCCCAGACCCCATATCCTCTTCCCATTCCCCATTCCCCATCCCAGACCCTGCAGCTTTCCCAATCCCCATCCCATATCCCATTCCCCATCCCATATCCCAATCCTCATCTCAGACCCCATATCCCATTCCCCATCCCATACCCCATATCCCATATCCCAATCCCCATCCCAGATCCTGCAGCCCTGCCAATCCCCCTCCCATATCCCATTCCCCATTCCCCATATCCCATCCCCATCCTGCAGCCCTGCCAATCCCCATCCCATTCCCCATATCCCATTCCCCATCCCATATCCCAATCCTCATCTCAGACCCCATATCCCATTCCTCATCCCAGATCCTGCAGCCTTGCCAATGCGCATCCCATTCCCCATATCCCATTCCCCATTCCATATCCCATTCCCCATATCCCAGACCCTGCAGCCCTGTCAATCCCCATCCCAGACCCCATATCCTCTTTCCATCCCATATCCCATACCTCACACCCCATATCCCATTCCCCATAGCCCATATCCCATTCCCATCCATACCCCATTCCCCATCTCCCAATCCCCATCCCATACCCCATACCCCATATCCCATTCCCCATATCCCATTCCCCATCCCATACCCCATATCCCATTCCCCATCCCATACCTCACACTCCATATCCCATACCCCATATCCCATTCCCATCCCATACCCCATATCCCATTCCCCATCTCCCAATCCCCATCCCATATCCCATTCCCCATATCCCAATCCCCATCCCATACCCCATATCCCATCCCCATCCTGCAGCCCTGTCAATTCCCATCCCAGACCCCATATCCTCTTTCCATCCCATATCCCATACCTCACACCCCATATCCCATTCCCCATAGCCCATATCCCATTCCCCATCCTATATTCCATTCCCATCCCATACCCCATATCCCATTCCCCATCCCATACCTCACACTCCACATCCCATACCCCATATCCCATTCCCCATAGCCCATATTCCATTCCCATCCCATTCCCCATATCCCATACCCCATCTCCCATTCCCCATACCCCACACCCCACGCCCACACAGCAGCCCCTGCCCCCGTCCCCCCCCATCCCAGACCCCCCCATCCCGCTGCCCACGTAGATGTCGCGCCGCCGGAATCGCTCCCACAGCGTCTGGACCAGCGACTCCTCGGTCAGRGGGTCCAGCAGCACCAGATCCGCCACAGCCTCGGCATCCAGCAGCGAGGAGGAGCCTTCCATGGCCGGGCAGCTCCGGGGCAGCTGGGACACAGCACGGGGGATGGAGG
>NDFG01000036.1:420965-457640 GCA_002167245.1 Sporophila hypoxantha
ACTATAGTTGAGGGTTACAGGTTATTTATAGGTATCCATAACTTTCCCCAGCAGTTTCTTTTCCAATTTTATACTTCACAATTCTACACACTTGTTGTGATTTAGTATTTTCTCGGAGTACCCCAAAAGGAGTATCCCAGGGTGTGGGGTTGTTTCCAAAAGAAGAAAGGGAATCCCATCTGGTCAGTCACTCCCAGAATGTGTCACCTTTTAATTACAAGGACTATAAATCTCATAATCAGTGAATGTCCAGCTTCTTTTGGTCAAAACTATAAATGCTTGAGTTAATGTTCATCTTCCTTTTCATGTTTTCTCTGTTTGTAAGGTGTGAGATAAGCATGTTTTCCTTTTATATATTCCAACGCTAAAGTTTCAAGGATACAAGCAATATCTAAAATTATACTCACAGGTTATTATTGCAGAACTCTTTAAGGCTTAACCTAAAGCAAAGAGAACATCCTTAACGCTTTTAATTGAATGCTCCTAAATCAACCAAGTTAATTGCAAAATGAATGATCCCAAGACCTGTTCTTTCCTAGGAAGGATTTCAGTGTGCAGAAGGAATTTGGGGCACTTGGAGGTGCCATCCTGTCTGTCACCTGTGTAGGTGGAGCTCTGCATGACTTCTCACTGGGATTACAATTTTTTTTTTTTTTTCCAGGGTTTGATCCCTAAGCTGTTCTTGTTTTCTTCCTGGGCCTGCTGTTGTTTTTTGTGGGAACTCTGAGCAGGTTGAGGCCTTCCTTTCCCGTTGGCCCTGGGTGAGAGCCAGGTACCCATAAAAACTGTGGATTTGATTGTCTGTGGGATATTGAGAGCAATCTTTACTCTGCCCCAGCTGGAGTCAGTTGTTGGTTTGTTGGCCTTCTGCTTGTACTGTTACATGATTGTCCAAAGTCATGCCAGGTAGGTGTCACATCTGAGGGGTCAGAGACTCGTACCTTTCCCAACTGTACTGGGATGGACTGGGTTTGGTACAGAGCACTGGGGAGGTATCCCACAACCTGCTGTGCTCTCCAGAAAAGCCGTGTACTTCCTGCTGTTGGAGGTTTGGTCCCTTTTCCCGTAACTGCTTCAGCTGATCTTCAAGGAACCTGCAGGAATCGCAATCCTACTGGAGTACTGTTTAGGTAGGTGGGAGCTTGAGACTCACTGTTACCAGGTTGACCATCTCCCCGGTATGGAGCAAAGCTGAGGTTCTTCTCTTGTGATGGTATCAGGTTCCTCCTCATCCGTCACAGAGCCCAATTTGCCCCTCCCTGTGCTCACCCACAGGTTACTCTTCTCTGTGGGCTCCTGGAGCTTCGCCGTGTGCTACAGGTAGCTTGAGAACGAGCCGCAGCCATACCTCCTGTCCTGGCCCTGCAGATCTGGGGCTGCTGCTCATCTACTAGCATTCAGATCCACCATCGCCTGGGGCCTGGTGCTGGTGGCTGTCTGCACAAAGCACTGATACCTTGCAGTGGGCTTTCTGCTACAGGTGAGAGCATGGGAGCTTGGGATTCCCAGGGATTCATGTTCTAGAAGCTGGTGCAGCTCAGGAGCGTTGGATTCCCAGGGTCTGCCAGAGCTGGTCTGCCTGAAGCCTGGTTCTGCCCAGGGATTCATGTTCTAGCAGCTGGGACTTTGGGATGCCCCAGGGATTAATGTTCTAGAAGCTGTGCAGCCCTCAGGAGCTTGGATGCCAGGGTTCGCTCCCCCTAGATACTGGTTCTGCAGGAATAATGTTCTAGGAGCCTGGGTACTTAGGATGCCTCAGGGATCGTGTTCTAAGCAGCTGGTCACCCTCAGAGCTTGGGATGCACCAGGTTCCTGCCCAGAGCTGGTACTGCTCGGAGCTGGTTTGCCAGGGATTCATGTTACAGGCTGGTTTCCTTCAGCTCCCAGGAGTGGTTTGTCCAGGATTTTGTCTTAGGAGTGTTCTGCCCCAGAGATTTGTGTGCCAGGAGCTGGGAGCTTGATGCCCAGGCATTTCATGTTCTGGAGCTGGTCCCAGCCCGGAAGCTGTTTCTGCCCAGGTTCCTGCCCACAAGCTGGTTCTGCCTGGGAGCTGGTTCTGCCCAGGGATTCAGTTTGGAGTGGACTTGGGATGCCCCAGGGATTCATGTTCCTGAGCTGTCAGCCAGGAGCTGTTTCTGCCCAGGGTTCCTTGCCCAGCACTTGGTCTGCCTGGAGCTGTTTGCCAGGATTCCACGTTCAAGACATGGTCTGCCCAAGGTCCTTCCAGCAGCTGGTTCTGCCCTGGGAGGGTTCTGACACAGAAATTCTGACTATAGTTGAGGGTTACAGGTTATTTATAGGTATCCATAACTTTCCCCAGCAGTTTCTTTTCCAATTTTATACTTCACAATTCTACACACTTGTTGTGATTTAGTATTTTCTCGGAGTACCCCAAAAGGAGTATCCCAGGGTGTGGGGTTGTTTCCAAAAGAAGAAAGGGAATCCCATCTGGTCAGTCACTCCCAGAATGTGTCACCTTTTAATTACAAGGACTATAAATCTCATAATCAGTGAATGTCCAGCTTCTTTTGGTCAAAACTATAAATGCTTGAGTTAATGTTCATCTTCCTTTTCATGTTTTCTCTGTTTGTAAGGTGTGAGATAAGCATGTTTTCCTTTTATATATTCCAACGCTAAAGTTTCAAGGATACAAGCAATATCTAAAATTATACTCACAGGTTATTATTGCAGAACTCTTTAAGGCTTAACCTAAAGCAAAGAGAACATCCTTAACGCTTTTAATTGAATGCTCCTAAATCAACCAAGTTAATTGCAAAATGAATGATCCCAAGACCTGTTCTTTCCTAGGAAGGATTTCAGTGTGCAGAAGGAATTTGGGGCACTTGGAGGTGCCATCCTGTCTGTCACCTGTGTAGGTGGAGCTCTGCATGACTTCTCACTGGGATTACAATTTTTTTTTTTTTTTCCAGGGTTTGATCCCTAAGCTGTTCTTGTTTTCTTCCTGGGCCTGCTGTTGTTTTTTGTGGGAACTCTGAGCAGGTTGAGGCCTTCCTTTCCCGTTGGCCCTGGGTGAGAGCCAGGTACCCATAAAAACTGTGGATTTGATTGTCTGTGGGATATTGAGAGCAATCTTTACTCTGCCCCAGCTGGAGTCAGTTGTTGGTTTGTTGGCCTTCTGCTTGTACTGTTACATGATTGTCCAAAGTCATGCCAGGTAGGTGTCACATCTGAGGGGTCAGAGACTCGTACCTTTCCCAACTGTACTGGGATGGACTGGGTTTGGTACAGAGCACTGGGGAGGTATCCCACAACCTGCTGTGCTCTCCAGAAAAGCCGTGTACTTCCTGCTGTTGGAGGTTTGGTCCCTTTTCCCGTAACTGCTTCAGCTGATCTTCAAGGAACCTGCAGGAATCGCAATCCTACTGGAGTACTGTTTAGGTAGGTGGGAGCTTGAGACTCACTGTTACCAGGTTGACCATCTCCCCGGTATGGAGCAAAGCTGAGGTTCTTCTCTTGTGATGGTATCAGGTTCCTCCTCATCCGTCACAGAGCCCAATTTGCCCCTCCCTGTGCTCACCCACAGGTTACTCTTCTCTGTGGGCTCCTGGAGCTTCGCCGTGTGCTACAGGTAGCTTGAGAACGAGCCGCAGCCATACCTCCTGTCCTGGCCCTGCAGATCTGGGGCTGCTGCTCATCTACTAGCATTCAGATCCACCATCGCCTGGGGCCTGGTGCTGGTGGCTGTCTGCACAAAGCACTGATACCTTGCAGTGGGCTTTCTGCTACAGGTGAGAGCATGGGAGCTTGGGATTCCCAGGGATTCATGTTCTAGAAGCTGGTGCAGCTCAGGAGCGTTGGATTCCCAGGGTCTGCCAGAGCTGGTCTGCCTGAAGCCTGGTTCTGCCCAGGGATTCATGTTCTAGCAGCTGGGACTTTGGGATGCCCCAGGGATTAATGTTCTAGAAGCTGTGCAGCCCTCAGGAGCTTGGATGCCAGGGTTCGCTCCCCCTAGATACTGGTTCTGCAGGAATAATGTTCTAGGAGCCTGGGTACTTAGGATGCCTCAGGGATCGTGTTCTAAGCAGCTGGTCACCCTCAGAGCTTGGGATGCACCAGGTTCCTGCCCAGAGCTGGTACTGCTCGGAGCTGGTTTGCCAGGGATTCATGTTACAGGCTGGTTTCCTTCAGCTCCCAGGAGTGGTTTGTCCAGGATTTTGTCTTAGGAGTGTTCTGCCCCAGAGATTTGTGTGCCAGGAGCTGGGAGCTTGATGCCCAGGCATTTCATGTTCTGGAGCTGGTCCCAGCCCGGAAGCTGTTTCTGCCCAGGTTCCTGCCCACAAGCTGGTTCTGCCTGGGAGCTGGTTCTGCCCAGGGATTCAGTTTGGAGTGGACTTGGGATGCCCCAGGGATTCATGTTCCTGAGCTGTCAGCCAGGAGCTGTTTCTGCCCAGGGTTCCTTGCCCAGCACTTGGTCTGCCTGGAGCTGTTTGCCAGGATTCCACGTTCAAGACATGGTCTGCCCAAGGTCCTTCCAGCAGCTGGTTCTGCCCTGGGAGGGTTCTGACACAGAAATTCTGGAGAGAGTTCCAGGGAAAGCCCTCTGCAGATGCCACACAGAAACACGTTAGTCGTTAATTTCTGCAATCTGGATTGCGGGGGCTTTAGGCAAGGCACTGGGCTTCACCCCTCAGCTCCAGGGGATGTTCTCCTGCAAGGAGGCCCTGTGGATGGAACTGGCTAATGCTGCATTTCAGCACTGTGCATGGAAGGAATTTTGTGAATTCTTCTGGAAGTCCATGGAAAACTCAAGATTTTTGTCGGACTCCCCACCACTCCCTGGCACGTGCCCAAGGCCAGGCTGGAAAGGGCTGGACGCCGCCTGGGACAGGGGGAGGTGTCCCTGCCATGGCACTGGGATGGGATTTTAAGGTCCTTGTTGGGAAGGATGAAAGTTGACAGAAAGTCTCATGGATTATGTGTGCTTGGCAGGAAAGATTAGTTGAAATGTAGAGACCTCGATAAGGATACGAGTATGGAAGCAAGTTTTGATATAGAAGAAAAGAATGCTGACCAGTCCAAGACTGGATAACCAAGGAGCAAAGGTGTGTTAGCTTAGAACGGGGTTTTATGGCTTAGAGCAAAGGCATAAACCACCCCAAACAAGAAGTGTTTTTACCAAGCAGAAAACTAGCACAGGCAAACAAAGACTGCAATGTGGAAGTAGAAAAAGGTCTCAGAATTTCCCCACTCGCAAGAAAAATGAGAAACAACTTCTGGCTTAAACTGTAATGTACTGACTTTTAGTGATGGAGCACAGTAAATGGATATGGTAATTACAGCAGTTATGATAGGCTGTAGGGTAACAGTTAAGTTATAGATTGGTTCTGGCTGTATGAAGATGCTCAGCAAAGAAAAGTATGTAATGCAATGTAACCAAAAACAAAAGTAACTAATGCATTGTTAACAAAATTAAAGGTCTCCAGGCTTGATTCCAGCTGGAGCTGACAGCTGTGGGAACAGCTCTGTCACCACAACCCTGGCCTGCTGTACGACTGTTTGGATAAAATAAACTGCATTTTTGGACACAATAAACTGGCATTTTGGCGAGCCGCTGGATGTCCACATGCCCTCATTCAGGTTCGTAGTCCTTCCACACCAATACCAGTCCTGTGCCCTTATAAACAGAGTCCCTTCTTCTGGGTGATATCAAGACACCGCAAAGAGCCTCCAACCTGCATTTCAAGCCACAGCCTGGTGTGATCATTCCTGAGCCAGGTAAGGAGAAAGCCTCTGAGTTCTCCCTGTCCTGAGTCAGGAGCCCACAAATTCCACAGGGAGCAGCGATGGATGGATGGATGGATGGATGGATGGATGGATGGATGATGGATGGATGATGGATGGATGGATGATGGATGGATGGATTGATGGATGGATGGATTGATGGATGGATGGATGAATGGATGATGGATGGATGATGGATGGATGGATGCAGGGATGGATGATGGATGGATGGATGGATGGATGGATGGATGGATGGATGGATGGATGGATGGATCAATGGGGATGGATGGATGGATGGATGATGGATGGATGGATGGATGATGGATGGATGGATGATGGATGGGGATGGATGGATGGATGAATGCAGGGATGGATGATGGATGGATGGATGGATGGATGGATGGATGGATGGATGATGGATGGATGATGGATGGATGGATGAATGCAGGGATGGATGAATGCAGGGATGGATGGATGGATGGATGGATGGGGATGGATGGATGATGGATGGATGAATGGATGATGGATGGATGGATGGATGATGGATGGATGGATGAATGCAGGGATGGATGATGGATGGATGGATGGATGGATGGATGGATGGATGGATGGATGGATGGATGGAGTGGCTGGAGCAGGGAGGACCTGCTGCCTCCTCCTCCTCCTGCTGCTGTCACCTGTGTCCTGGTCCAGACATCGTTCCATCGCGGCGCGCGGGTGTTGGTGTAGCAGAAGCGCCGGGATTCCCCGTGCRGGGAGTCGTGCCCCTCCTGGAGGGGGATAACGGCATCCTTGGAGCCTGGGGAGCACACAGGGAGGGCTTCAGACCCTGCTTCACCCACCCACCCCTTCCCCTCCCCGGGGACGCTCCACTTTGCCACATCCCCCACGGTTTTTCCTCTGTTTTCCTTGGAATTCTCRCTTTGGTTCTTTTCTGGGATAACCCCGCCTGGCTCGACTCCTAGCTCCAAAATCCGACCTCAGCCACACAAACCCGACGGTGCCGAAAGGTGTGAGGTGAAGCGGATCCCAAACGGCACCGAAAGCCCGATGGTACCGGGGGARCGGCACAGCGGGACGGGAAATCCCGGTCCCACCGGGCCGCACCGAGCCCCTCAGCGTGGAGACGCTCAGAGGGTTCCCCGGGGGCACAGGGGGTCTCTCAGCGGGCACCGGGCCGCTCCCGTTGTCCCGCCAAGCTGCCGCCGCCCCGCTCCCCACCATGACCCCCCCCGGTCCCCGCTCACCTGCAGCTCCCAGGGGCAGGAAGGGCAAGAACAGCAGCAGCAGCACGGGCAGTACCGGGAGCCGCCGCCGCCGCCGCCCCGGAGCCGGTTTCATCCCTCCCGCCGCGGCTGCGCCGGCCGCTTCCGCTTCCGCCGCCTGCCCGGCCCGGCCGCCGAGGAGSGGCCACAGCCAATAGAAAGCGCGCTCGCCGGGTTTTTTTCATCGATTGACAGCTGATTTAACCTATCAAAATTCAGCTCTGATCTCGCTCCCGCCCCTCTGCTCCTCCCGCGTTGATTGACAGTATGTTTAGCCTATCAGCAGTGCGCGTGCAGGAAGCAGCAATGTTCCCGCCCTCTGTTGCCACGGTGACCAACATGCCCGCCATTCACTCAACAGCCACGCCCCTCCCTGGTAACGGCTCTGACAGACACGCCCCTTAACCAATCAGAACTTGCAGTGCCCCAGGCCACGCCCTCGGTTTTATTTTATATCGTGTGATTGACAACCGCCTCCGCCTATCAGGGCGCGGCCTGGCGTTGTTTGTGTGAATGGGTCACGCGTGGGGGGCGCGCAGGTCCCGCCCCTCGCTCCCCCTCCCCCACGCCCGGCAGCCGAACCCGCGGTCTCGGGTTCCGCCGGTCCCACCGGTACCGAGTCTGACTGACCCCAGGGGTACCGGGTCCCACTGACCCCACGGGCCCCGCCACCCCACGGCCCGCACGGGGCTCTGCCAGAGCGGGCGTGGCACGGCGGGCACCGGTGACCGGTGGCACGGACCGGCCCGAGGGCTCCGGTTCTTCGCGCTGCCGGCACCGTCCGTGCCCCCCAGCCCCGGGCAGGGGGTGCCGCTCTCCGCGTGGGTCCGTCCCCTCCCCACCACCGTGGGGCGGCGGCCGCCCGTGGGCGGGCAGCGGGGAGCGGGCTCGGGCGGCCCCCCCGCTCCCCCTCCGCGGGCCGTGGGCGGCGGAGCCGGGAAGCGGCGGGGCCGTGGGCGGAGGATGTGCGTCAGCCGGGGGCAGCGCCGGGGCTGGGAACGGCCCCGCCGCGCCGGACGCTTGGTCGTGGAAAAGGGAAAAGGAGGGGGGAGCGTGATAGTGGGGCGGGGGGTGTACCGCGAGGGTTGGGGCAGGACCCCCGCCATGGGCACCGTGCCCGTGCGGGATGCCCCGGCTGCTCCCCCGGTAGCTCCGGGGATGTGCCCCGGCCACCGGCACGGCCCCCCCAGCCCGGGCAGGATCGCGCGGGGGCGGCTCTGGCCCCACGCCAGGCGCCGGCCGCGGTATAAATAGCACCGTGCCACGCAGGGCCAGAGCGGGGTGCGGGCCGTGACATCCCCCCCGTGCTCCCCCCCGCGGGAGAGACCCCGGTGCTGCGGCCGAGGGGCTCCAGCATCCCCCCAGCCCACCCGAGAAATCTCCGTCCGGTCCCGTTGTCGTTGCTSCCCCCGGAGCCCATCGGTGGCAGCGTGTGCGTGCCGGTGACACCGAGTGCCAGCCCTCCGTAAGGGCTCCGGCACCGGGGGACACTGCCGGGACAGCGGTGCCGGTACCCGGAGCATCCCCGCMCCCGCTGCCGTTGTCACCGACACCGGCGATGCTACGAGCGGGGATTCAGGGCGTCCAAGCCAACACCGAGCACCGCGTCCCCTTCGGGGGCTCCTGCCTCTCCCACGGACCCCCCCGTGCCACGCGTGTCCTGCCCGCTCCGTACCGGGGCTGCGGGACCCCCGGTGCCGCCGTGCGGGGCGCCGCTCCCGCTCCCCTCCCGCGCTCCGGTACCGCGTCGGGGGGAAGAGGGGCCCGGTGCTGCCGCCCCCGCCGCTGCCCCCCTTCCCCGCGCTCGGCGGGCGGCAGCCGCCGGGATCCGCCCCCGGGGCCTCCCACGCGCGCGCGCAGCCGGGGCCGCTGCTATTTCACGGTTCCCGCCCGTGTGGGCGGCGCGCAGAGCGGCGCGGCGCGGCGGAGGAGCGCGCCCCGGCCCGGCCGCGGACCCCCGCAGCCCCGGCACCCCCCGACCCCCGGTTAGAGCCGGCCCCGGAGCCCCCCCCGCCCCTCCCCGGCCGCCCGGCGGGGCGGGCGGAGCGGACGGAGGCGGTTCCAGGCGGCGGTGAGCGAGAACGGGGGGGGAACGGCGGGGAGGGGATGGGGCACCGGGGGGCACCGGGCATGGGCGGGAGTCCCGGTGGCCGTGGTGGGACTGGGGGGGAGCGGAGGGGGACGGAGCGGAGAGGGACACCGGGCAGGGCGGGGGGCACCGGGGTGGTGGCCGCGGGGTCCGGGCGGGTCCGGGATGCACGGGGAGAGGATGGCACCCACCGGGGGCACCGGAGGGTACCGGGAGGGGTCGTGGGGGGGGTGGCAGCGGTGGGAGCACAGAGGGGCTGGGGGATGGGACAGCGGGGGTCATCGGGTAGAGCAGAGAGCTCGGGGAAGGGGTGACCCCGGTGGGGTGGGATGGGGCACAGGGTGGGCTCGGGGCACTGCAGGGCACCGGGCAGGCGCGGGGATGCTGTGGGAGGATGGCCCTGGTGGGAGCGGGGTGGGGATGGGGGCGCCGAGCGGGGCGGGGTCACCAGGGAAGGGTGGCCCTGGTGGGATSCAGGTGACCACAGGGCAACAGGGCACGGCAGGGCAGGGGGCCTGGGGGATGTTGGCCACGGTGGGATCGGCACTGGCACATCGCCCCCGGGGATGGGGGYGCTGGGGGAAGCCCCCAGATGTGTGTCCTGCCCCATGTGAGGAGCTGGCATGGAGGGGCTGCTGGCTGGGGTGGGCACAGGCTGGGCACAGCCCAGGGTAGGGGGTGGGATGAGGGTGACCCCACTCGTTTCTGTGCCATGCCCAGGGGCTGTGGCTGCAGGGACCGTCCCAGTTTGGAGCACATGGGTGGGACTGGGCGCCCCGTGGGGTTTAGGGACACTGGAACACCCGTACACAGGAATGCTCCCTCTGCCCTGTACCAGGCCTAAGGATGGGGAAGGGCTTTCTCCTGCATGTCCGTCCATSCCGGTGGTGAGTCCGTCTGTCCTCTGTCCACCACCACAGGCTCGTCATGGCCCTGCCCCGCACGCTGGGGGAGCTGCAGCTCTACCGGGTGCTGCAACGTGCCAACCTGCTGGGCTACTACGAGACCTTCATCCAGCAAGGGGGGGACGACGTGCAGCAGCTCTGCGAGGCGGGCGAGGAGGAGTTCCTGGAGATCATGGCGCTGGTGGGCATGGCCACCAAGCCCCTCCACGTCCGCCGCCTCCAGAAGGCCCTGCGGGAGTGGGCCTCCAACCCGGGGCTCTTCAGCCAGCCCGTCTCGGCCGTCCCGGTCAGCAGCATCCCACTCTTCAAGCTCTCTGAGGCCGGTGGGCGCAAGGCACTCAGCAACGGGCACGCCAGCCCCGGAGAGGCAGCGGGCAAAGGGGGTGGCAGCGCCGGGACGCCCCCAGCCCGCAGCCCCACGGAGCCGGGGGAGAAGCTGTCACCGTCAGCAGCTCCACCGTGGCCAGGAAGGAGCACCCCCGAGTCGGAGGGTGGTGGGGATGAGGAGCCCGGGGCTCCCCCTTTCTCCCCSGGCGGGAGCAGCGGGGAGCAGGCGGTGGGCACGGAGCTGGAGCCGGAGTTGGCACGGACGGTGGTGGAGAGCGTGGAGAGGCTGCTGCAGAGCTGCCCTCGGGGCGGCGAGGCCGAGCTGAGGGCGCTGATGAAGCTCAACAAGAAGCTGGCCAAATCTGTGGGSCACATCTTCCAGCTGGAGGACGGGGACCGGCAGAAGGAGGAGGAGATCCGGCGGCACAGCGCGATCTACGGCCGCGGCGAGGCCCGGCGCCGCGAGGGCAAGCAGCTCACCCTGCACGAGGTGAGGGAGCTCCCTGCTCSGAGTTCTGCCATGTACCGACTTGGGACAGGGACTGGGGTGGCTCTGGGGGTGTGGTGAGTGGGTGGGATTTGAGCTCTCCTCCCACGCCAGGCTGGAGCTGGCGCTGCCTTAGCCGAGGGTTGTGTGGGCGCRGCTGTCCCGTGGGTGTTGCCGTGTCCCTGTCCCCGCTCACGCATCGTTTCTGCCCCCAGCTCATCATCAATGAGGCGGCCGCCCAGTTCTGCCTGCGGGATAACTCGCTGCTGCTGCGGCGCGTCGAGCTCTTCTCGCTGTCACGACAGGTGGCACGGGAGAGCACCTACCTGTCCTCGCTCAAGGTGGCCAGGTGAGCCCAAAACCCCACCCCTGTAGGCCTAGGGGGGTCTGGCTGTCACCCCCTTGCCCCCTGCACGTCTGGATGGAGCCAGGACCCTGCGGCCCCCGGTTCCCCTTTGCCAGCGTGGGTGGTTTCTGCCTGACCTCGGAGCGTGGGARGTGGGGAGGATGGGAATGACGGGGATGCCAGGCGTGGGAAGGGATGCCAGGCAGCAAAGGGATGCCGCTGGGGATGCCCTATCTCTTGCCTCCATCCCCAAAGTCCCCTMCCCACCGTGCCAGGGCTGCCTTTTCCCTTTGCTCTCCAGCTGCTTCCCTCTTTTTCCCACCCCCAATTCCATCCGTGCCAGAACCCCACCTGCCTGGTGGCTCTGCTCACAGCGTGGGGCTTTGCTGTGGCCACCCCCACGCCTGACACAGCCCCTTTCCACCCCCAGGGCCCATCCCGAGGACAGCGGCGCCGTCGTGGCCAAGCGGCTCAAGCAGGAGGTGGGTGCAGGTGCAGGGGGAGCGGCGTGTGCAGGTGTGCACACCTGTGAGCGTGGGCGTGACTGTGCAACGTGCRCGGGGCTGCCCATGCCAGCTCGGGGTGAGGGCCGTGGGTGTTGTGGGGTGGSTGGTGCAGGGGATCTCTGCTCACCTGTGTGCTCCTGGCAGGCGGGAGAGCAGAGCCGCCCTGAGCTCCTGGCGCTGCCGGTGGGGCTGGAGCCGCCCGGAGCCGGGTACCGAGCCAGCCTGGAGGAGGACACGGGCAGCCTCTCCGGGGAGAGCCTCGACGGCCACTTGCAGGGTGAGTGATGGGGGGGGGTCTCTCCCTTTCTCTGGTGATGCTCGGCCCCCTCTCCTCGCGCTGATTGTCGCCCCTCTCTCGGCAGCGGCGGGGGCTTGTCCCCGGCTGACCCCTCCGCCCGGTGCGGCCCCGGACGTGCCCCTCGGCCTCGCTCCCCACGGGCTCTGGAGCCGCCACATCCTCCAGCAGACGCTGATGGACGAGGGGCTGCGCCTGGCCCGGTTGGTCTCTCACGACCGCGTGGGGCGGCTCAGCCCCTGCCTGCCGGGGAAGCCCCCGGGACCAGGTGAGCCCCAGCGGGGCCGGGGGGGCTTTGCCGCGGGCAGGGGTCAGGAGGGCACCGCTGCCTTCTGCTCTAGAATCGTGTCCTGACTCCATCTCCCGTGTTCTCCCCGCAGAGTTCGAGGACGGGCTGGCGGAACGGGGTCCTCCGGCCCCCCCAGACCCCCCTCGGGGCACCATCAAGGTGGAGCAGGAGACCAGCAGGCAGTGAGGCCCCTGTAGCCCCCCCGCCACCATTAACGAAGCAATAACGTGCTGGGGGACGGGTGCGGCGGCGCTCCGGGCCCCGGGGAGCTTGGGGAAGGGAGGGGGGGTCTCATCCACAACCCCTCCCGCGGCCCCCTCCCGTCCCACACCGACGCTCTGGTTACCTCAGCCGCGGCGGGATGCGACTCCCCGCAGCAGCAATACCCTCATCCCGCCCGGCTCCGCTCCCCCGCCGCCCCCCCAAGGCTGGGGAGCCCTCGATGGACTGGAGCCCACCCTGTACAGCCCCGTGCTGACCGTTCCACCCCCCCCCACCTCGGGCCCCATCCCAGCTCGGGGACAGACGCGTCGCACTGTGCGCTCCCACGTCAGCGCTGCCGCCCACGCCGGGCACACGGTCTCCCCCCCCCAAACCCCGCACCCCGCAGCGCCCACGCACCAAGCCGCCAGCCCCCTCCCCGCAGCACGTGCCAGCTCACTGTGCCACCCCCCCCCAAACCCTGCGACCCCCCCCAGCACCGAATCGGCTGTAAATACCCCCCCCACACATACACCCACACCCCCGCACGCATCCCCCCCCGCACCCCGATACCTGCGTGTGCTTCCAGCATGGTCCCTGTGCCGGGGGGTGTCACACGTGCCTGGGGGGTGTCACCCCCCTCCCAGCACGATGCAGGCGGCGTTTGATGGGCACTGGGGAGGTGCTGTTCCCCCCCACCCCCGACCCAACCCCAAAACCCCTCGGGGTTCCTCCTCTTTATCCCGCCCCCCCATCCTTACAAACCGTGCCCAGCCCCGGGGTTCCCACCCCCACCCCCCCCCGTTAGGACTGTGTGGTGTCTTTTTAGAGCATTAGCGACTCTTCCTTTGTACCGTGTACAGTAGATTATTTATTTTGTTATTTTGGAATAAAACTTTATTTTATGGCTTATCTTCCTACCCCCTTGCTCCAGCCTGGAGGTGAGGGGGGGAYAGGGGGGTGAGGAACAGGTCAAAACCCCAAAGCAAGCGCTGATTGCGGGGGTGCGGGGGCGTGTCCCCCCCTTCCATGGGGGTCCCGGTGTGTCCCCCCCACCCTCCGCCGGGGGCACCGGGCTGGCACCTCCGCCCCGGCGCCGTTCGCGCTGCCGCCTCCCGCCCCCGCGGTGACTCATCCCGGCGGGCGTGGGCTGGGGGCACCGCGTGCGGCTGCCGGTGCCCCCCACGCAGGACGGGGCCCCCCTAAACCCGCACCCCCTCACGGACCGCGGCGGGGAGGGGCGGGCAGCAATGCACGGAGGGTGGGGGGGACGARGGGGGTTACCCCAAATCCCCCCAGCCCCGCCTTTCCCAGCTGGAGTTTCCACTCCGGCGGGAGTCGTAGCAAGTCCGTGAACCCAGGCAAGGCTGGGAGGGGGGGTCGCAGTCCGATGTCCCCCCACCATCAGGAGCCCCCTCACGCGTGTCCTGGCCGGATGCTGTCATCCCACCGTGCATCCCCCAGCCCCCAGGAGGACAGGCTGGAATTGGGGTACCCGCTGTGCTGCTGGAGGGGGGCAAAGGGGGGCAACGGCGGCACCTCCAGGAGCTGATCCAACTCTGCGGCTGATGGCTGATCCATGCTGGGCGACATCCTGGGGACACAAGCAGCAGGGTGACCGGGTGGGGACTGGGAAGGGTTTCTCCCTGCTGCCCCCTCCCCGTGCTTACCACCGCGGAGGGCTCTGCAGCGACGCTTCCTCCACGAGCTGGAACGGGGGCAGCTCGGGCATCTCCTCGTCCTGCGGTTCCYCTGAGGGACCCGCGGGCAGCAGCTGCGAGACCTCCCCGGGCAGGAACTGGTTGGGCATGAAGGGTCTGGGGTGGCAAAGAATGGTGGAGATCCTGTCCCCCAGGGCACTCACCAGCCCCGAGGTARTGGGGGGCACTGCTTGGTTTGTGTGGGGCTCCTCCTGGGGTGCCCACTCCAGCTCTGCCAGCTTGGGATTAGGTGGGGAGGGGTGCAGGGCATGGTGCCCCCCTTCCACCTGTGTGCCAGGTCTTACCCAGGGGTCCTGAAGGCAGGGTCCTGGCAGTGGGACAGCGAGGGAGGCGAGAGCATCGGTGATGGGCTGTGGGGAGCAGGAGCACTCAGAGAGGGGGGAACACCCCTGAACCCTGCTGGGGGTGGAGGGGTGTCCCCCATGCCCCCCACCCTGCCCTGCTCCTACCTGTGGAAGGGGGGGGTCAGCCTGTCGGGCACCATCATGATGCTGCTCTCAACTGTGGGGTAGCCCGTGGGCATGGGCTGGGGGCAGAATGGAGTGGGGGGGCTGCAGTGCACACACACAGAGGTTCAGATTGAGGGGGGGGCACTGCCACAGCCCCCACCCCACGCCCCACAGCAGTGCACTCACCACATGGGGGCCAGCAGTGGCTGTAGATTCTCAGGGTGCAGCTCGTGCTGCAGCATGGGCAGGTTGAACATAGGTGCCTGGGGGGCCTCAGGGGGGGGGCCCATGGTGCTTGAAGGCTGCTGGTCCCTGTAAAGGCACATGGAGCCCATCAGCACTGCCAGGTCCAGGCTCCACGTGTGCCAGTGGGTGCTCAGGGGGGGCTCTGAAGGGGGACATGTGCCAARGGGTGCTCAAGGGGAGGGTGGGAGATGCACAGATGTGCTCCAGCACAGCTTGGAGGCCCACAGGGGACTCTTTGCTCACCAGTACAGCTCTTTTTTCCACAGTCAGGGATCTCCCTGCCCAGGGGGATCCTCAGGCTGGCCAGGGGTCTGTGCAAACCCTGGCCCTTGTGCACACACCTCCAGCACAGAWATGGCCTCACACCCACCTTTCACTTTCCACAGTCATCTTGATGGCYGTGGAGACGTAGCCCCGGCCGTCCTTGCCTGTCTGCTCTTCTGCTCAGGGAGGAGAACCATCCATGAACCACCACCCCACCATGTCCTGCCAACCATCTCTACCAGCCCCAGTTGCCCCTGCAAGCCCTGGGGCCACCTGGGTGAGACCCATAACCCCCCTCACAGCACTGCTGGGGCYTAGAYTGTGTGTGACACCCTGAACCTGAAGTTCATGGCAGAGGTGCAGACCATCAAGGGGCTCCTCAAGGAGCACCACTTCTTCCTTGCCCAGAAGATCTTCAATGAAGAATAGCAGGTTGGTGAAAAWTTTTGTAATGTAGGGGTCTGAGGCCATATATCATGTTGCAAATTGTAGGATAGATACGATCATGTAGGATCATGATATGAACAGTGCAATGGGGAAGAAGGGAAGTCTATTTTTAGGCTGATGGGGATTTTGAAGTTTATAATGAATTTTCATTCTCAGAAGGAGGTGAGAGGATGGGCCCCTGCAGCCCAGGGCCCATCCAGGCCCTCCCCACTCACTGTTGTAGTGACTCCCAAAGGCCTGGTCCATAACCCCTCTCACAGCATTACTGGGGTGCAGAGGGACACCCCAAGGCCCATCCAGGCCCTCCTCACTCACTGTTGTAGTGACTCCCAAAGGCCTGGTCCTTGGGGATGTTGGGGTACAGGTTCCGGAGCTGCCCCAGGTCCCGGATGCGGTCGCCCAGGGAGCGGATGGACAGATCCTTGGCAGAGAAGGGCTGGATGTTTTCCACCTGGCTGGAGCCTGAGCGAAGGGAGAGATGTCACTGCATTCCAGTGCTGGTTCCTGGAACTGCCCACACCCCCTGGCAGTGAGGACCCCTCCCCTGCACTGCACCTGACCCCGTCTCACCGTCCTTGCCCCGCATGACGTAAGCGATGGTGACGCCCCCGATCTCYGAGTCGCTGAAGCGGAGCAGGAAGGTCCCATCTGGCTGCATGCTCAGCAGCTTGCACACATACTGCTTGCTGATGAAGCCCATGATGAGCCTGGATGGGTGGAGAACAGGGATCAGGACCACCCATGGCAGTGGGGTGGGATCAGGACCCCACAAAGCCCAGCCCTTGGGCACCCACCTGTCTGACCAGTAACTTTTGAGGCATCTCTTGGTGAGGTCCAGGACTCCATCAAACCACTGCCAGAAGGTGAATCCCCGGCCAGGGAGGATCTCCTGAGACAGAGAGAGGCCATGAGGCTCCCCATGGCTATGCTGGCCCCTGCCCACCCTGGCCATCCCTCCCAGTKACCTTGTTGAACTGGGCCCAGGAGACGTGGCGGCTCTGGAAGTCCTCGGGGCTGGCYCTGTGGTCATTGAAGATCTTCTGGGCCAGGAAGAAGTAGTGCTCCTTGAGGAGCCCCTTGGTGGTCTGCACCTCTGCCATGAACTTCAGGTTCAGGGTGTCACACATCTTGTCCCAGGGCACCCGCTCYGCCACCACGAAGGGCACCCGGTCCTGTGGCCGGGCAGGGGGACATCAGGACAGGATGCCCACCATGTCCCACCCCTGGGCTCCTGCTCCCACCTGCACTGGTGYGAGTGCAAAGCCCAGTCAGCCCCAGGTTCCAGCTCCTTCCCTGCAGCTCGTGGCACTCACAATGTCAGAGAAGGCGTTATCCCACAGCACGGTGGCTTTGGCATTGTTGTCCTGGTTGCCATGGACAATGACCACAATGGGCAGAGACAGGACCTGGGGGCACACAGTGGCCCTGAGCCAGGRGTGGTGGCTGCCCTGGGACTGTCCCAGTGTCCCACAGGGGAAGGCTCAGCACATCCAACCCCATCCCATGGTACCTGGAGGTGGATGGAGACGTTGCTGGGGGTCAAGGTGACGTTGGTGCTGAAAAGGACGGCGCATTTCTCTTCTGTCACTGACTCAGAGCCCTTCCTCTCGCAGCGCTTGATCTTCTTCAGCAGCTGGGGAGGGAGAGKTGAGCATCCCCAGCCTCAGGACCCCCAAAAACCCAACAGAGCCCCCAGTCCAGACCCTTAATGGTGGCACTTACCACGTTTTTGAAGTTGGCACAGCAGTTCCCGCTGGTGGGGTTGGTCTCCAGTGCCACCGTGTTGTGCAAGATCTCCCCCGTGCTCTCACTGGGTAGAGAAGGGGGTCACGGAGGGAATGGTGGTAGGAAAACCCCRCTTCCCTCACACCCACTGCTCACCTGAGGGTGTTGCTGTAGTTGCTGAGCTCCAGCTCCCGTGCCTGCTTCTCTGTCACCATGTCAGCCCTCACCATGTAGGGCTTGGGCGCTGCCTTCAGCAGCTGCGGGCCCAGCAGGAACCGGACGCTCGCCTGGAACTTGGTCTGGGTCTTCAGCACCTGTGGGGGCTGCTTCTCCACCAGGAAGGAGCTGAGGGACAAAGGGACACCGTGGCACTTGGCACAGCCATCAGCCCCTGCAGATCCACCCCTGGCCACCACAGCCCCCAGGTGTTACCTCTTGACCAGGCTGGACAACACCTCGTTGAAGCGCTCCAGGAGCCGGGGCAGCAGCTCAGGCCCCAGCTCTGTGCTTGCTGCCATCACCTGCTGCTGCAGCTGGAAGTAAACCTCGACCAGGTTCTCACACCTGGGGAAAGGGGGACCCTCAGCACCCCACCCTCACTCATCTGGTGGAGAGAGCAGGAGGTTGCTCAGGATCCCCCAGCCCTGCCCTGTGCCCCCTCACCTCTTCTGCAGCGGTGCCAGATTCTCCTCAGAGCTGGCCCCGTTCCCTGCCAGCTGCTGTTGTCTCTTCCAAATCTGGATCCTCTTCAGGACRTGCTGTTTGGCCGCCTCCAGCTCCTTCACAGCCTCCAGGATGAGGGTGGGCAGCTCTCTGGGAGCCATGGAGCTCTGCACAGCCCCGTCCCGCCCCGGCCCCTCCTCCTGGAGCGCTTGGATCTCCCGGACTCGGTGCTGCAGCCGCTGCAGCCCCAGGCTGAACTTCAGCTCCTCCTGCCGCCGGTGGAAGCTGAGGGGCAGGTGGTGGTCCTGGGGCAGAGCAGAGCAGGGTCAGGGGGGCTTGTGGCCYGTCCTGCACCTCGGGGTGCCCGGGAAGGGGGCAGGGGGCACCCACCCGTTTGAGCACGGCTGCCTTCTCGCCCTCCAGGACGGCTCTGACGATGGCCACCAGCCGCAGCGGGTCCTGGTGGAAGGTGCTCTGGGGAGGGGGACACAAATTGGGGGTGTCAGAGGGGACACCCTGCCCCTTGCCCCCTCCCACCCCACCCCCTTCCCACAACACCTGGACAAGGTAATTCAGGGGTTCTATAACAACCACAGAGCTGATTTCCAGCTTTAAAAKCACTTTAAATGGTGCATAGAATCATGGAATGTCTGGAGTTGGAGGGAATGTCAGGATCATCGGTTCCAACTCCTTTTTTTTGTATAAAAAAATAGAAGAATCAACTTCAAATAGAGAAGAAAAAAAATCCAAACTGAAAGGAATTCTCCATTCCTGTGAGCATTTCCTCCAACCTRCAGCCTGACACCTGGGGGAGACTCTCCCAGCTGCCCTGGGTGGATCAATGCCTTCCACTGACAAAAAACAGGGAGAGGAATTCCCCTGCTGGCTCTGCCTCCCGTGTCCCCYTGCCAGCTCCTCCGGCCTTCACGCATTTCCCAAATTAGCAACTTCCCAAAACAGCAGCAGAAACACGATGGGGGAATGGCTGATGACATGCTTGGTGAGTTCCTGTGCCGGTGGGAGCTCCAGWGTGGGGGTCTGGATGCACCACTGGTAGCCCCGTGGGCTCTTCCAGGGAAAATTTGGAATTCAGGGGATGAGAAGCCCGAGTTTGGCTCCCATCTGCACCCCCAGCCCTGTGGTTGCCCATCCTGGGGGCCACCTGGTCACAGCAGCACCAAGGGCAGGGAACAGCCTGGCTGGGCATGGAGGAATGAGGATTTGGTGTTCTGGGATGAGGGATGGAGGGAGGAGGGAACACAGGAGGGCTGCTCTGCGTCAGCATTTTAAATAATAAAAAATCCCTAAGCTGAAACATCTGCTTGTTTCCTACAGCAAAAAGCAACAAAGCAACAAAGTCTTGTTTTGAAAAGTCACCCTGTTCCCCAGAAGTTGTGACTAAAGCTGATCCTTTCCCAAATMTTGAATATTAAAAAGGTCTGTTACCAAAAAGAGCAGAATTTTCAACCAGAATGGGGCTCTGGGAGTGAGCCCTGCTCAGCRGTGGTGCTCTGAGCTCCACTGGCCAGAGGAGATAAATCAGAGGGTTGTGAAAGGGACAGAGCAACTCCAACAGCCTTGATAAGAGAAAGAGCCCCAAAAATGAAACCCAGAGCTCACGGCAGGAGGAAATGCAGACCCACACAGCCCAGAGGAAGGAGAAATCAAACACTCGAGCAGAAAATGGGGAACATCTGTAGAGACCAACAGCTGGGGGCTGAGGGGCTCAGGGGGGTCCCCACAGGACCATTTCAGGGAAGATGTGGCAGCTCCCTGTGGGCCACGGGGCTGCAGAACCTGGGACAGCAAAAAAAAAACCCCAAAAACCCAATTGCTGAGTCTGTTCATTGCTCACAAGCCTGGAAAATTTTGTCACASAGGGACCATCTTTAGGCATTGAGCCCTTCCAGCATAAAATAATCAAGTTTTCCTGGGAGCTGGCTGCAATCCCAGCGTGACCCAGCCCCAGGGTCCCTGCACACCTCGATGTTGCTGACTTGCTGCAGGATCTGGCACTGCTGCCCGTCGCTGCCGGCAGCGCTGCGGAGTTTCTCCAGCATGTCCGAGAGCATCCTGCTGGCCACGCTGGTGCAGAAGGCATCTGAGCCATTGATGAACTCCCTGGAGAGGGGAAAAGTTGGGAGAATGGGCATGGATCCCACACCTACCCCTGTGTGACCCCCAAGCTTGTGCTGTTCCAGGGAGGAAGSGTCCAGGGGGACTCACCAGGGTTGGTTCTCCAGCCACTCGGCCAGGAGACAGCGCAGGCTCCGGGGAAACTCCGTGGAGAGGCTGCTGAACTCCTCTGGTGGCATGTGGGACACGAGGCTCCACAGGGACATCTTGGAACAGTCACCTGAAGACAGGAAAGGGGATGGGGARCACTTGAGCAGCCCCCAGCCAGCCCTTGAGGGCCAAGACCCCTCAGGGAGGGTGCAAGAGCTGCTGCTTGTCCCTCCACTTCTGAACCTGCTGCTCCACTGGGCTGGGGCTGCTGGGGAGGAGYAGAAGAAGGAGGAGTGGGAAGGTTGATCCAGGATCAGCTTCTTGGGCAATCCTGGGCGGGCTGGCAGCCTAGCTGTGCCTCAGTTTTCCACATCTCTGGGGATTCCCTGCTCCTTTTGCCACAAGGATTTTCAAAGGGATGGGCAAGTGCTGCTGGAGTGGGCATGGGAGAGCTGGAAGAGTGTGGAACTCCTGGGGAGTTGGAAAAGTGTGAACTCCCCCAAACTTGGTGAGGCRGTTCCACTGGGGTGACCCCAGTGAGGTGGCTTGGCTGCCCCCCAGAACTTCCTCAGGTGTCCCCCGCAAGGAAGGCCCCTTCCCCAGCCTCCCCTCACACTCGGTGGGCTGCAGAGAACAGGAAAAGCAAGAACAGAACTGGAATGAGGCGCTGGATTAGGAATTCCGCCTGGAATGAGGCGCTAGATTGGGAATTCCACCTGGAATGAGGCGCTAGATTGGGAATTCCACCTGGAATGGCTGAGTGGGAGGCCCTCACACTCGGTGGGCTCCAGAGATCAGGAAAAGCAAGAACAGAACTGGAATMAGGCGCTAGATTGGGAATTCCACCTGGAATGCCCGGGCTGGAGGCTCACGGCCCCACCGCACCCCAAGGTGGGCGTTGGAACCCCAACACTCSCAGCCCGTCCCCTCAGCACTGCCCGCGCCTCTTCCCGGCAGCTCCCGCCCTTCCTCCCGCCCCGCTCGRCCCCTCAGGCCCCGCCGCAGCCCCGCGGGCCCGCCCGGCCAGGGGGGTCTCTAGGCACACCCACCCACACACACACCTCGCTGCCGGTTCCGCCGGCCCCGCCCGGGGCCAAGGCCCGATCCCGCGGCGGATCCCGCAGCGCCGGCGGCGTCTCACAGCCCAGCCGAGGGGCCGGGCAGCGGCGGGACCCCCGGGCGGCGCGGGCCTGGCCCGCCGTGCCCTCAGGCGAAGGGGCGAGCGCGGAGCCGCGGCCACGGGTCGAGTCCCCCCACGGGCCTGGGCCGCGCGGAGCCGCCGAAGGCGCAGGGCGGAGGTGGAGCTGAGAGACTCCGAGAAGCCTGCGAGGGGAAGGAAGCCGGCGTCACTGGGCAACGTCGCGGCCGGAGCAAACAAACGCCTGCGGCCTGCCCCGAGCCCTGCGGCGGGAGCAGCCCGGGGGTCGCCAGCCCTCACGGAGTCACCCCAGGAAGGGACCGGTCATGGTGGCTGGAGGTTGACGCCTTCCAGAAGTGCTTTTGCTTTCGACTCCACGCTGCSCCGGAGTAAACAGATCCCGAGGATTCACTGCAGGGCATGAGGTGACTCCCAAGGGTCAATGCCCGGTGGAAAACTGCACACAGCAATTCTGGGAATGCTSCTGGGCTTTTCCCCACAGTCCCAGTGGGATTCTTGGCAGGAGGGGAAAAACAGCCTCTGCTTTTGCCACCCTCGAGGTTAATCCCCGTGCTRCTTCCCCATTAAACCTGTATTTCTGCTCAGCCCTGGGAGGCAGCTGCTGYCTGGAAGCGCCAACCTGGAGCGTAAGCCTTAAGCCAGGCATGCCTGGATCTGCTGAGAGCCTGCAGGAGAAGCTGCTCTGCTCCCTCCTCCCACAGCCCAGGAGGAGCTCGAGGCGGGGGATCTGCCTTGRCCCCTCCTGGCATCAGTCACAGCTGCTCCTTCAGCCCAGCCYTGCCCTGAATCCTTCCAATCCTAATTTCCACGTTTCCCTCTTCTGCTTTTCCCAGTTCCCTCCTGGGGGCAACATCCCATGGGGACCCTCCTCCAAGGGAAGCCGAGGTCGCAGCTGTGTTGTAGCCGGGGAAACCAGCTGGACACAGGGCAGGACACGGCACCTGGGGAGGGGGACCAGCRGCCCCCCACCCTATCCCCCTCCCCAAACCCCCACCACGCAGCCACTCTCGCTTCCTCCTCCACCCGAAGGGCTTTGCCTACCCGTGAGGCTGGGCAAGAAGGTGGCTCAGGAGGAGCCCAGGCACGGAGAGGGGGCTCAGGGACCCCCACAGTCTCAATACGAGATTTGTGCTCTCACTGCAACAGGAAACCTTGTTTCCAAGCTGGAACTGCTGTACACTCCCCATGCCCTTCCCGGTCCCGGGGTGCTGCCGTACATCCCACGGATGTTACTCATTAACCACCAGCCCTCGCTGGCAGCCAGCCTCAGCCGCCCACCCTCGGGAGGGCTGTGTCGGGGGCATGGGGATGGATCTCACCTCTGGCCATGTCCCCTCTGTGATGTCCCAGCCTGGATCTGCGATCTCCCAGCCCTCTGCACCCTCCTCACCCTGCGGGGGCACCTCAGAGCACGCTCCCTATCCTGCCCGCAGATTCCCGACAGATATTCAGAGGTTTTCCAAATGCTGTGAACACCCGGACATCTCTCTGACTCTGCCCTCGCRGGGAAGAACCCGYGGAACATTTCTGCCCCTCYGCGTGCCTCAGTTTCCCCGGGGTGCTGAGGACACCACTGCTGCCAGCCGAGGCCAAAACACAGGACACGGTGGGACACTGGTGACAGTGCCACGAGGAGGACACCCATGTGTTGGGAGGGCTGACRGCTCGGGGCATGAAATTTCCTCTGGTTCGTAGGAAAAGGAGCAGGGCCTTCCCAGCCGACCCAGCCCAGGATGACTCACGCCTCGGGGAGCCCGGCCTGGATTTGGTGCCGCTCCCGTCCCAGGAACTTGCTGCCGAGGTCCACCGGTAGGACAGGGGAAYGAAGGGGTCTTCCTTTGCCCCATGCACGCCCCGTCCCCAAACAGCGCCCAGCCAGGAGAGAGGGGTGCCAGCAGAGCTGGGTGCCAACAGAGCTGGGTGCCATCCTGCACACAACCAGCAGCAGGTACTCCGGACTTAAGGTCGAGCTGGGCTGCGTTTCCACCTCGGTGGCCGATACAGCCTCGGTGCCACCGGTCCCGGAGCCCCTTCCCCATCCCATCSCATCCCCAAACACCCCAGTGAGGGGCTGACAAGGGGGACCTCCCCCTCAGCCTGTCACACGTCGCACTGCCCACCCCCGGAGCAGGGAGGTGTCCCTGGCCAGCCCCCCCCAGCCCCGGACAGCCCCCGTCCCTGGGATACCCCGTCCCACCCCGGCTCCCAGCTCGGTGCCCCTGCACGAGTTCCGGGCCGGGGGGTGCCAAGCAGCGGCAGAGCCCCCGGTCCCGTCCGCCGTTACCTGGCGAMAGCAGCCGCGGGCGGGGGGCGGCCGGTCCGGCCGGCCCCCGCGGCCTCTCGTTCACTCCATAGCGGCGGCGGGCGCGGCCGGTCCCCGCTCCGCCGGGAAGCGCCGAGCGCAGGAAGAGGGAGGAGATGCGTGAGCGGAGGGATGGGAGGGCACCGGGACCGGGACCAGTCTCGGCAGGATCTGGGATCCCCGGACGTCGCCACSGAGGAGCTGCAGCGCCCACCGGCTCCGCGTCCGTCCCATATCAGCCCCCACCCGGTTCTGACCCACTCTTGGCCCCGTATCTCCCCATTCCTGTCCCCTATCATGACCATGCTCTTACCCCAAATCCCACTCGTGACCCCCATGCAGCCCCCACACACCCACTGCTCGCACCCACGCGTGTCTCCCCGCCCCATCGGTGGCACACACTCCTGACCCTACTCCTGCTCTAATCAGGTCCCTCTTTGCCGCCCTTCCAAGCCCCCTGCCCCGCCCGTGGGTGCCCCGCGCCCATTCCCGCGGGTGCTCTCGCACCGGGGCAGCTCCGGTTCCGTGGCACCGCTGTTCCCGTGTGCACCGGGGTGTCCCTTCCCCGTACAGTTTAACCCCGGTCCCCGTCCTGGGGTCCGTGCCCGTGGCTGGTCCCGGGCTGCGCCCGCCTCTGCTGCGCCCTCCGGTACCGAACCGAACACGGGAGCGGGGGCACTGAAAAGGGGTGCTCGTTGCTTGAGGGGGGATTTGGTGCTTCACGGGGGTACCCGCAAAGTCCCGGGGCGCTCCTTCGGCCGCTCCGACCCCCGCGCCCACCGGAGCGGCGGGGGCAGCACCGGGCACGGCCACCTCGGGGCCGCTAGGAGGCGCTGCCGCACCGCGGTGCCACCGGGGCGAACCGAGGGCTGCGGGGCCGGTGCTGCCGGGGCTGGGGATGGGATACCGGGACTGGGGATGCGGGACCGGGGTTGGGAATGGAGTACCGGGGCTGGGGATGCGGTACCGGGGCTGGGGATGTGGTACCGGGGCTGGGGATGCGGTACCGGGNCGCACCGCGGTGCCACCGGGGCGAACCGAGGGCTGCGGGGCCGGTGCTGCCGGGGCTGGGGATGGGATACCGGGACTGGGGATGCGGGACCGGGGTTGGGAATGGAGTACCGGGGCTGGGGATGCGGTACCGGGGCTGGGGATGTGGTACCGGGGCTGGGGATGCGGTACCGGGACTGGGGATGCGGTACCGGGGATGGGGATGCGGTACCGGGGCTGGGGATGCGGTACCGGGGATGGGGATGCGGTACCGGGGATGGGGATGGGGTACCGGGACTGGGGATGCGGTACCGGGACTGGGGATGCGGGACCCGGGCTGGGGATGCGGTACCGGGGCTGGGGATGCGGTACCAGGGCTGGGACACGGCCGCGGGATCCCCACGTTCCCCCGGCTCCTTCCGCCGTGGCGCCAGTGAACTCTCGGTGCTGCCATTCCGAGCATCAAACGCTCTCGGGGGCCCCGTGAGCGCGGCTTGTCCACGGCGCACCGGGACATCCCGGGAGAGCGGAAACTCGTTCGGGACTGGGAAGGGGCTTCCCGGCCTCCCCACGACCCCATCCAGGACGGTCTCGAGTGGGGAGGGGGCTGTGAAGCGCTGGCCGGGACCCACGCGTGGGAGGAATCAGCATCGCACCCGCTCCCCGGGTCCTGTGCGACGTTTGGGGGCTCTGGGGGAATGCGGGGTACAGAACCGGCCCCCAAAACCCCTCGAGCCCACCGGGTTCCACCGCGATTTTTGCCACCCCGGCACTTCGGCAGGGGCGGCGTCCCCGGAACATCTGGACCTTCTCCCGAACATCTGGCGCCGCAGCAGCCTGAATCACTCTCTCCCCCCGCAGCTGCCTGAGCGGGGTGGGGCGGAGCAGGCGTGTGACATAATTAAAAAAACATATGACATCACGCGGAGGGGTCGCATGGTGCCTGATGACGGCGCCAGCACCGCTGCCCATCTCCCTCCTCGGCCCCGGGCCCTGGCAGGCAGCGGAGTGGCCAGTGGATGACGTCACGGCTCTGGCTCTGACGTCACGGCTCTCAGTCAAAGCCGGAGTTGGGTGAGTGATGGCGGGACCCCCATGATGGGACTCCGCTGTTCTGYACCCCCGATCCTGAACCCTGCTCCTGTAGCCCCCATAGGGAGGGCTGGGGGGACAGCGAGGGTCCTGAGGGGTGACAGCTCTGGAGGGTGACAGGGGACCCCCTGCTTTGGGGGGGACAGCGAGGGTCCTGTGCCCTGGGGGGTCACCCCTACCTTGGGGGGACAGCGAGGGTCCCAGTGCCCTGGGAGGTGACAGGGACCCCCTGCCTTGGGGGGACAGTGAGGGTCCCGCTATGCTTGAGCATAGTGAGGGTTCTGCTGCCCTGGGGGGTGATGAGGGACCCCCTGCCTTGGGGAGGACAGTGAGAGTCCTGTGCCCTGGGGGGTGATGAGGGACCCCTTGCCTTGGGGGGACAGTGAGGGTCCTGTGCCCTGGGAGGTGACCGGGACCCCCTGCCTTGGGGGGCACAGTGAGGGTCCCACTACCCTTGAACATAGTGAGTGTCCTGTGTCCTGGGGGGTGACAGCTCTGGGGAGTGACAGGGGACCCCCTGCCTTGGGCCAACAGTGAGAGTCCCACTGCCCTTGAAGATAGCGAGGGTCCTGTGTCCCAGGGGGTGACGAGGGACCCCCTGCTTTGGGGGGGAGTACAGTGAGGGTCCCACTGCCTTCGGACATGGCGAGGCTCCTGTCCCCCAGGAGAACTGTCAGGGTCAGTTGGGGGAACAGTCAGGGTCTCTTTCCTGGGGGGACAGTCAGGGTCSCACAGCCCTTTGGGGGGACAGTGAGGGCCCCACCGCCCTTGGGGCGCTGATGGTGTTGCTGTGCTGGGAGAATGGCGATGCTCCTGATGCCTTCGCGGATGGTGAAGGGCCCAGTGCCCTGGGGCACAGCGAAGGTCCTGCAGCCCTGAGAGGGTCCCGCTGCCCCTGAGGATGATGAGGGTCCTGCTGCCTCGTCCGTTTCTGACCCGCAGCCGGTACCGTGTGCCGGTAGAGGGGAGCTGGGCCGCCCCCGCACCTGGGGGCCACCACAGCAGGGCCGGGCCGGGCTCTGGAGCGGCATTGCGGGCCAGTACCGTGTGTGAACGGGACCCGCAGCGCTGTACCTGTACCTGTATCATACCGGCCCCGGCCCCGATGCCCTGCTCGTACCATACTGACACCGACACTGGCACCGGAACCGGCACCGGACCCGGCACCAGACCCCTCTCGGACCGTACTGACACCGACATTTCCACCGGATCTCTGCCCGTACCATACCGACACTGATACTGGCACCGGATCCCTGCCGGTACCATACTGACACCGATAGCGACACCTCTGCCTGTACATTATTGACACGGACACCGGACCCCTGCCCGGACCATACCGAGACCGATACCGGTACCGACACCGGATCCCTGCCCGGACCGTACCCAGACCGATACCGGTACCGACACCGGACCCCGTCCCTGCCCACACCCACCGGGGGGCGCAGCCCCGGCCCCGCATGCGCATGCGCGTAGGACCCCCCCAACGCCACGGCTGTCCCCCCCCCCCCCCGCCCCCTCCGTATCCCGTCGCGGCGGCGGCGGCCTCGAGCCGGTGACGTCAGGCGGGCGCGCGGCGCGCTCTCCATCTCCCCCCCCTCCCCAAAATCACACGTCCGTCCCTCCCTCCGCCGCGGCGGCGGCGCGCGCAGACCCCCCCCGCCCCCCCATCCCCATCCCCCCGCCACCGCCCCCCGGCCCCGCCGCCGCCGCCAGCGGCCGCCGCCCAGCCCGGAGGGTCCGCCGCCCCCCGGCCCGGCCCGGCCGCCGCCGGCCCGCCCCGCCGCCCCCCGCGGATGTCGGTGCGCGGGCCCGGGACGCGCCGCCCCACGGGCAGCACGGCGTGAGGAGCCGCCGCCGCCGCCGCCGCCGCCGCCGAGCCGCCGGCATGGGGCCGCTGCTGGCCCTCGCCGGGAGCCTCCTGGCCCTGCTGGCCGCGCCCGCCGCCCGCGCCCTCGAAGGTGAGTCGGGGGGCGGCGGGGCCGGAGCCCCGCGGGGCCATACCGGCGGGGAGGGGGAGGCGCCGCAGCCGCTGTCGGGGGCGCGGGGCTCGGTCGGGCCGGGGAGGGGGCGGGGGGCGCCGCCGTGACAAAGCAGAGCGGGCGCAGCCCGGCCCCACCGCGCCGTGGGGACACCGGAGGGACCGGGGGGTATTGGGGAGCTGCGGGCCGGACTGGGGAGACGCGTCCTCCCCGCACCCCTCCGCAGCGCACGGTGCGCCCCCCGCTCCGTTCCCCCCGCAGCCGCGGGGGCCGCTCGCTGGCGCTCCCCGTTTTCTCCTCTTTGCCCGTTCCCGTGGCTCCCACCCGCCCTCCATCCCATTTTCCTTTGGAATCCAAAGTTTTCCCCGCAGCCAAGCAGGAAAGTTGGAGCTCAGCACCGCTACGGGAGCCGGGACTGGGGGTCCCGGTGTCCCGGGGGGTGACCGGGTCCGGGGTCCCACCGGTCCCAGGGGTGCCCGTGACAGCCCGGCCTCGCCCCACGCTCCCCCTCTTGCATAACCGGGGCTGCTTCTCCRGGAGCCGCGACGCCCGGCTGCGGAGTTTGGCTGGGACCGGGCCTGGTGGCACTGGGAATGTGTTCATCCAGCCAACCGGGGCTGMCCGTTCCCCCCATCCGTGTGTCCGTTTGTCCAGCCTCCCCCCCCCGCATCCGTCCATCCAGCTCCTTGCCAAACCGCTCGTTCCCAAGCCSTGCACGTCGCGTTCCCGGCCCTTATTGATCTATTCAGTAAATACTTGAGCTCGTCAGCTCCATGGCCGGGCTGGGAATGTGCGAGGGGCCGCTCTTGGCAGCGCCCGTGCTCCGCGCTGGCAGCGGCTCCAGCCGGGAACCGGCGGCCGTGGCGAAGTTCTTGCAACGCTTGGACGCTCCGGGGCTGTTTTRCCCTTCAAAAGCAGCGAAATTGGGGCAGTTTTGGCTTTTCTGTGACGGATTCCCCTCTGTCCTCACGGGAATGGCCTGGTGAAATGAGAGGCCGGAATGATGGATGAACGAGAGGGGGTTGTTTTTTTGCTTTAGGGGGAGGTTTTTCTGTCCCGTTTCTTTGCCAACCTCGGAGCAAAGCAGGAGAAGGGATTTGGTGTCGTGGCAGTGGCAGCATCTGACCCGTCACTGGGTCCGAGGGATGGAGGAGAAGKAGGAGGAGGAGGAGGTTTGGGCAAACGCCAGATCCCTGCCCCAGATTCATGTCTGGGGCTGCAGGAGGCCGGAGCCTGTGGTTTCCATCCTCCAGCCCCTCCTCACCCTKTTGGGGGTGTGTGGACACTTGATCTGTGTCCCTTGGAGGGAGGTGACAGCAGCGGGGCAGCTCAGGGCACCCTGAAACCCCCCCTCGGTGGCACCTGCGGGGCTGATTGAGCCGCTGGTGAGCTGGGCAGTGCAGGTGGCCAAGAGCTGAGCCCTCTGGGGTCACCCCTCCGGGGACACGAGGTGTCGGTGGCACTCGGAGGTGGCTCGGAGCAGCCGGCGGATCCAGAAGTTGGTGGGGGCGGAAGGGAGGCAGCGCTCATTGCATAAGCTGCGTTGCCTTTGGAAACGAGGCTGCGGGAAGATGATGAGCTGGAAGGGAAGTTCTTCCATCCTCTCCTCCACACCCCAGGAGCTGGAGTGGGGCAGAGGACACTCCTTCCTSCCTGGTGCATGTCCCCCCCTCCTCAGGGGCTCCTTTTTGGGGATTGTGATGGGGTCCAGGTGCTGTCCCACCACCTCGGGGTGCTGGGAGCTGTGTGAGGCTGTGGGTGGGGAGGATGTGGAGGCATGTGGCGGATGTGGAGGCACCACAAGCACGTGGTTAGGTCGGTTAGGGGGCAGAATGTGCCACCAAGGTGCCACCTGAGCTGGTGCCTCGACCCTGGTGGTCCTGGCTTCCCACAGTGAGGCTCTGGGAGAGGCCAGGAGGTCACTGGGAGCAGGGTGCAGGTCCCCATCCTTGTCTGGAGAGCCAATTCCTCACACTCACAACCTCTGTTTGCAGCTCTGGAAGCTCTTTGCTTTTTCCTGGAGGAGAGGAGGACAAAGTCCAGCCGTGGGGCGGGAGGAAGCTTTTCCATGGGGAACAAAGGGCACTGGTGTGCAGCTCCTGCCTGCCCAGTCCTCTGCCACTTGCTGGGGTGGCYTGGGGCACCCCAGAGCCCCAGGAGTTGAGTGAGGGCAGGCAGGGATCATCCTGTTCCTGTTTTGGAAATACCTGTGGTTGAGGGTGCCTGGCATGTTTTGGTGCAGCACTTCCCTRTTGCCACCTTGGTGGTCTGGCACGTCCCATTTGGTGTCCCTGCGTGCCCATGTGTGTTCCCAGCTGTCCCCACCTGTGTTCCCAGGTGTTTTCCCGTGTGTTTTTCCATGTGTGTGTGTGTGTGTGTGCACACGTGTGGGTGTGCACACGCTGCTTCCCTCAGCGTGCAGGGACACGCCCGGAGCTGCTCTGGGTTCAGTGAAGGTGAAGAGAGGAGGTTTGAGGTGCTGGGAGGAGAAGGAGCTGCTGACGGGCAGATTCTGGGGGCGTTCTCTGTGCAGTGTCCAGAGGTGGTGTCCAGTCATGTCCTGTGTGGGAAGGCATTGGTAAAGGCATCCACATATTGTCATTTTTATTAGATAAGCACCCACGCAGGATTTGTTTGTGGCTTATCAGCAGCCCTGTAGGCTTACCTTGCTCCTGGCCTGAGAAGTGCCTGGTGCTGCTGTGGTGTGGAGTGCTGGAGGAGAAGGAGCTGCTGGAGGGGCAATCCTGGGGGTTCCTCTGTGCAGTGTCCAGAGGGGTGTCCATCATTCACTGTGTGGAGCATTGTAGCATCATTTTTATTTTTTTAGGACAATTGGGGCTTCCAGCAGCCCTGTGAGGCTCTGTCTGGCCTGAGAAGTGTCTGGTGCTGCGTGGCGTCCAGTGAGAGTGCTCAAGTGCTCCTGTCCTGCTGGACAGCTCTGGAGCATCCTGGCAGGGTGCCAGCTTTGGGGTGAAGCTAGGAATTTTGCTGAAGCTCCTTGAGTGCTCAGTGGGGTCGCTGTGGGGGTGTCCATGCATTCCCCGTGTGAGAGCATTGTAGCATCCCATTTTTATTTTTTAGAGCATCCAGCAGGAATTTTTGTGCTTCCAGCAGCCTGTGAGGCTCGTCCTGGCCTGAGAGGTGCCTGGTGCTTGCTGTGGTGTGGAGGTGCTCGGAGGAGAAGGAGCTGCTGGAGGGCAGATCCTGGGATTCCTCTGTGCAGTGTCCAGAGGGGTGTCCATCATTCCGTGTGTGGAGCATTGTAGCATCCCATTTTATTTTTTAGAGCAATGCCCCCAGCCGGATAATTTGGCTCTCCAGCAGGATGTTTGAGCTTCAAGCAGCCCTGTGGGGCTCTTGTCCTCGTGTGAAAGTTCCAGTGAGAGCTCTGACACTGACCTCTGGCTCAAGTGCTCCTGTCCCTGCTGGGGCAGCTCTGGAGCATCCCTGGCAGCGGTGCCAGCTTTGGGGTGAAGACCCAGGAATTTCTGAAGCTCCCTGAGGCAGTGGGCGTGCTGTGGGGGTGGGAGCAGCTGTGGCAGCCCCTCTCCTTCGTGTCCTCAGCCACACTGCTCGCTCCTCGGTGTTCTCTCCCTGCTGCTCATGTGCTCCCGGGGAGCTGAGAACCGGCAAGGAGCGGGGGCTGCTGTCCAGCTGCGTGATGCTTTTCTCAGTGGTTAAAAAACTGGGTAAAAAACTGGGTTTTAACCAGTGTTAAAAACTGGGGAGAAAACCCATCCAGGTCCTCCCTGTGCCTTCAAGGCCCTGGTTTCTGGAGGAGCTGGCTCCAGATGCTGTTCTGTGGTTTCTCTTTGCCCCCAGCCCACGCTTGACCTGCGGTCAAGCTTTTCCTCCAGTGTTAAAAACTGGGTAAAAACTGGGTTTTAACCAGTGTTAAAAACTGGGGAGAAAACCCATCCAGGTCCTCCCTGTGCCTTCAAGGCCCTGGTTTCTGGAGCATCCTCCTCAGATGCTGTTCTGTGGTTTCTCTTTGCCCCCAGCCCATGCTTGACCTGTGGTCAAGCTTTTCCTCCAGTGTTAAAAACTGATTAAAAATTGGGTTTTAACCAGTGTTAAAAACTGGGGAGAAAACCCATCCACGTCCTCTCTGTGCCTTCAAGGCCCTGGTTTCTGGAGGAGCTGGCTCCAGATGCTGTTCTGTGGTTTCTCTTTGCCCCCAGCCCATGCTTGATCTGTGCTTGCCCAATGGGGCTGTCCAGGCTCTGCTCTGCTGCATTCCCCTCTCCTCTCCTCACAGGAACAGCAGGATTGGAGTGGAAAATCAGAGCCAAATTAAGGGAAAAGCTGTGTAAACCAGCTGCTGGGTGGGGTCCTGAAAACAGCCCTGGAGTCAGCTGAGGGGAACGGGGTGGTGGCACAAGAAGCTTTGAGGAGAGAGGCTTGGCTCCCAAAATCCATCCTCCCACTGCCTGGGATGAGGGTGTTTGAGCAAGGACCACAACTCCTTCCTCCTCCAGGAGGGCACAGGGGGACCTGGCTGTCCCTCAAGGTTGTGACAACATCCAGGTCACCTCCTAATGCTCACTGAGGTGGGGAGGGGGATGGAGGGTGGGCAGGGTGAGGGCCAGGAGCTCTTTGGGGAGAAACTGGGAGAACTGGTGGCATCTGTAGAGTGGCAGGGTGAGGACATTGGGCACTGGGGTCTGTGCCAGCACTCTCCTGTCCAGTGTGTCCCATGAGGCTCATCCTGGTGCAGCAGCACCGGTGAGGAAGGATCTGCTCTGGCTGTCAGGTGGATCCTGCTGCTGAGGACTTCCCACCATCTCAGGAGCACTGGGATGCTCCACAAGGAATGGGACAGCTCGTGGGGATGGTGTCCCCAGCAGGGTTTGGCTGCCCTGGGAGGCAGAAGGAGCTGTGCCCATGTCTCTGATCCCCACAGCACCCCAGGGATTTTGGCCAGTGTGTCCCGTGAGGCTCATCCTGGTGCAGCAGCACCGATGAGGAGGGATCTGCTGTGGCTGTCAGGTGGATGCTGAGGCTTTGCCACCATCTCAGGAGCACTGGGATGCTCCACAAGGAGTGGGACAGCTTGTGGGGATGGTGTCCCCAGCAGGGTTTGGCTGCCCTGGGAGGCAGAAGGAGCTGTGTCTGCATCTGTGACCCCCAGAGCACCCCAGGGGTTTTGGCCAGTGTGTCCCATGAGGCTCATCCTGGTTCAGCAGTGCCGGTGAGGAGGGATCTGCTGTGGCTCTCAGGTGGATCCTGCTGCTGAGGACTTCCCACCATCTCAGGAGCACTGGGATGCTCCACAAGGAGTGGGACAGCTCATGGGGATGGTGTCCCCAGCAGGGTTTGGCTGCCCTGGGAGGCAGGAGGAGCTGTGCCCATGTCTCTGATCCCCACAGCACCCCAGGGATTTTGGCCAGTGTGTCCCATGAGGCTCATCCTGGTCCAGCAGCACTGGTGAGGAGGGATCTGCTCTGGCTGTCAGGTAGATCCTGCTGCTGAGGACTTCCCACCATCTCAGGAGCACGGGGATGCTCCACAAGGAGTGGGACAGCTCATGGGGATGGTGTCCCCAGCAGGGTTTGGGTGCCCTGGGAGCTGTGTCTGCATCTGTGACCCCCCCAGAGCACCCCAGGGGTTTTGGCCAGTGTGTCCCGTGAGGCTCATCCTGGTCCAGCAGCACTGGTGAGGAGGGATCTGCTCTGGCTGTCAGGTGGATGCTGAGGACTTCCCACCATCTCAGGAGCACGGGGATGCTCCACAAGGAATGGGACAGCTCGTACACTCAGTGCGGGATGGTGTCCCCAGTACGGGTTTTGGCTGCTCTGGACTGTGCCCTGTGTCTCCTGACCCCCAGAGCCACTCCAGGGATTTTTGGCTGTGCCTTTGGGGAGCTGTCCCAAGCCTTGATGGTGGGTTTTCGCTGGAGCACGTGCTTCTGCTGCAGCGCCTTTGACCAGCCAGGGTTTGCATGGGAGGTGCTTCCCGAATCTAAGCCAGGGCCGCCCTGGGCCCGGGAGAATGGGGAGGACACATACAAGGACTGTCGCCACATCCTGCGACATCAGCAGGGCCATTCGGCCCGCCGGCTTTGTCATGGGGCAAGGAGGTTCCTCTTCCAGGCCTGGCAATGATTTCCAGTTCCCGAGATCCACTGCCAAGCACTTTTCCTAGAGCAGATAAATCCTTTCTTGTGCCCCCCAGGATCTCCCAGCCCTGAATCCTCTCTCTGAGAGCTGCCTGCCAGCCAGAGTCCTCTCCCGCTCAACCCAGGGTTCCACTGGCGATGATCCAGTGTCCCGAGTTCGGGAAGGGGCTCCTTGGAGTGGGTGCTTGACCCAGAGTGTGCAGCGGCTTGGCCTGAGAGCAGTGGATGCATGCAGCTGTGTCCTTCCCACAGTCCTGCCTTTTGCCACTGGAATCATCCCACTGCCTCTTCCAGGCCTGGCGATGATTTTCAGTTCCCAGATCCACTCCAAGCACTTTCCTGGTGCAGATAATCCTTTCTTTGTGCCCCCCTGAGACCGTCGCCAGGCCCCTGAACCCTCTCTTCTCTTGTAGCGCTTGCGCAAGCCCAGAGTCCTCTCCCAGCTCAACCCATGGGGTTCCAACTGGGAATGAATCAGTGGTCCCGGTTGGGAAGGGGCTTCCTTGGATGTGGGTGCTGACCCAGAGCGTGGCAGCTGGTCCTTGCCTGAGGAGCAGTGGATGCATGCAGCCTTTGTGTCCTTTTCCCACAGTCCTTGCTTTGCCACTGCAAATCAATCCCCACGGCTCTTCCAGGCCTGGTGGATGATTTCAGTTCCAGATCCCAACTCAAGCACTTTTCACTGCTGCTCAGGATATAAGTCTTTCTGGTGCCCTTCCCCTAGGACTCCCAGCCCTGATGGCGTGTTGAACCTCTCTCTGAGAGTAGGTCTGCCTCTGCCAAGCCAAAGTCCTCTTCCCCAGCCTCACCCATGGGGTGTGCCCACTGGGCAGTGAATCCAGTGGTCCCAGGGTTGGGAAGGCGCCTTTGGAAGTGGAGGTGCCTGGACCCCAGAAAGTGCAGCTGGCCTTGGACCTGAGAGCAGTGGCTGCATCAGCCTCTTTCCTTGTCCCCCAGTCCTGCCTTGCAGAGCACACAGGACCCTGCCTTGTTGCTGGGATGGATTTTATCTCCCATCACCTCCCAAGCACGTGTCCAGCTGTGTTTCCTCTCCAGGAACTTGGGCTTTGTGCCGATGGTGCCCTCTCAGAACTCCTGGGACTTTTTTTCATCCATCCCTGCCATCCTTCAGGCCTCTGCCATCTCTCCCCTAGCTGCACTTTGTGCTCCAGGGGATGCTTCCCCTCCTCTCCGTTGTGATTTTGCAATCCACCTCGAGCTGTTTTACAGCCCAGGTTTTGCCTGCTGTACTGAATTTCCAGCCTTTTCCTGGGTGCCCGACTGCCGCTGCGGCCTGCACCAAATATTTTCAGCATTTTCTACTCGGCTCAAAACTCGTTGTTTTCTTTGCTGTGTGCAACTCTTTTATTTTTGAAGGGAAAACACAGCTGGGCCATGAGGTTGGCTTGGATGTTGTGAGAAGTTGAGTTCCCCAAGTGCGTCTGGCCATTTTTTTAGGCTAAATTTAGACTCCAGTGTCCTTCCTGAGGCATGGGAACGGAAGCATGCTGGAGAGCTGCAGTCATGTGTGCAGGATCAACAGACCAGACAGTCCAGCACCTCTGCTGGGGTTGCAGCAGAATTCTTTTGATAATGACCTTGCTGGCAGCTCTGAGCTTCGTCCAGTGGACTGTGCTTGCAGTGCCACCGAGAGGGAGCGGATGGGAAGAGCATCACCGGGCTCCATGGGAGTGCCGGAAGGTGAGAGCAGCTCTGTGATGTCAAAAAAATATGTGTGATGGGGCAAGCAGCGGAAATTTTGGATGTTGAGGAGGGAAGCCTAATTGAGTTGGAAGTTGGTCGTTTTAATTGATGGACATAATTAGGCTTTTGCCAGATGGTGTTGCTCCAAATGAGAGCACGGTGGAGGATGGCAGTGTTGGGGGGACCATCCCGGGGGGAGGCAAGGTTTTGGGGGGTCACATCCTGGGGACAGGCAGGTATTGGGAAGGGGGTCTCATCTGAGGATGGGCAGGTATTGGGGGGTCTTAACTCTGAAGGATGGGCAGGTTGGTGGGTCTCTCATTCTGAGGATGGGCAGATATTGGGGGGGGGTCTCATTCTGGAGGATGGGCAGGTATTGGGGGTCTCATCCTGGGATGGCAGTGTTTGGGGGTTCTGCCATCCTAAGGATGGGCCAGATATTGGGGGGTTCTTATCCCAGGGGACAAGAAGGTAATTGGGGGGGGTCACTCCCTGAGGATGGGCAGGTGTTGGGGGTCTCATCTGAAGATGGGCAGTGTTGGGGGCACATCCTGGGGTACAGGCAGGTTATGGGAAGGTTCTCATTCTGAAGATGGGCAGGTTTTTGGGGTTGGGGGCTCATCTGAGGAGGGCAGGTGGTTTGGGGGTCTCATCCTGGGGACAGGCAGGTATTGGGAGGGGGTTCTCAATTCTGAAAGAGGGCAGGTGTGGGGGTCTGCATCCTGAAGAGGGCAGTGTATGGGGGTCCTATTGAAGATGGGCAGAATATTGGGGGTTCATCTAAGGATTGGGCAGTGTTGGGGGTCACATCCTGGGGCAGGCAGGCTATTGGGGAGGGGGTTCTCATTCTGAGGATGGGCGGTGTTGGGGTCTCATCTTAGGATGGCAAGTGTTGGGGGTTCAATCCTGGGGACAGTGCAGGTGTTTGAGGGGGTCACATGCCTGAAGGTGCAGGTATTGGGGGGGTCTTATCCTGAAACGTACTGACGAGTTTGAAATGGATCAATTCATCACCATTTGCTGCCAGCTCTTTGTTGATGGGTCACAGCTGGCCAACAGCGTGGCCACAGCTGGTGCAGGAAGTGTCGCACCCCTTGGCCCTCAAAGGCCTGAGCTGTCCCTCCTGGTGTCCCCTCCC
>NDFG01000036.1:476272-522739 GCA_002167245.1 Sporophila hypoxantha
ACAGCCAATGGTCTGTGCCATAGACTGTGTCACTGATTATTTATTTAATCTATCTGAGCTTTACACCGTTGTTCTCTCTTTGTTATGGGGGCTCTTTCTAGGGTTTTGAAGATCACTGCAGAGTAAGAATTTTCAGATTAGTATTAAAATAAAAACTTCAATAATGATTAAAATAATAAGTAAAATATTAAAAAATAATAAATATAAATACATAAAATTAATTAATAAAAAAATTAATTTCCATAGGACTGATCCATTCAAGGGATCCTGATTTTCAATAATCCCTTATATATGTATTTTCCTTTTTTTTGTTTGTTTGTTTTTGTTTTTGTTTTTGTTTTTTTTTTTTTGTTTTGTTTTGTTTGATTTTTTAAACTCCACAGAATTTCAAGGGATCAATTATATCTCCTCAATGAAAACAGCTGGGACTCTCTAATTTCCAGCAGTGTAGAGATATACAGATACGGGGTGTTGGTTTGTCCTCTAGCAAACTGAAATGCTTGAATTCTCGCTTATTTTTCTCTTTACAAGTTGACTGATTTGTCCAACTCCAGTATTGATAACCTCCCCACTACATATCGCGCAGCCATAATAATGAAGAAAAGGAAGGATCATTCCTACTAGAAGTTAGTTTACTAAGGCTAAAATTTACGCGTCAAACGATGTACACCAGTTTAAATCTGCATACATTTGTAACTAAAGAACCAAGTTTTGTAGAAGGAGAGTATTGGTAATTTATTGCTTACACTTGAGGGGTAATTATTCAGATTAAATGGTTAGAGTGGCCGGTCATGGGGTAACAATGGTACACTCCTTGGTTTATCTCTCTTCGCATGTATCTATATGAGAGCACCTTAAACAAGTTCTGGGAATGTTTTCTCCCTTTTAAGTAATCAACATCTCTCTTGTTTCTTTACTTTCACATTTTACACCCAAGCAGGTGATTATTGGGAAGGGGAAAATTGGGATAAAAGCCCCTAATGGAAGCAACGCCCATACAAGACGATAGACTTCAAACGTTTATATATATACCACTTTTCAATTATAGAGAAAATCGCTTCTTGTTAAAAATTAATACTACACTACCCAGCAAGAGTGAAATTGGATAGCTTCGTGCGCGAGCAGTTTCTCGCTCTTTCCTTTATAAATAACATCTGATTTATTTATATTTAATTATTTATTCTCAGTGACTACATTCGAAAGGACATCTGGACAAAGCTCAGGGGAAGCGCCTGGGCCTGAATGAAGACACATCCCTGCCCTGTAACAGGACCTGCATCATGATCTCCCATTCAGCAATTTTAAAAAAAAAATACAAATACTGTCTTGAAAAGTGTTTCTGTTGTCTCAGGGTCACGGCCAAACATACATGAGGAGCAGTGGAAGCCAGAGGCTGGGGACACCTGCAGAGCCACAGCTTGGTGGGATCCTGGCCCTGTGTGGGGGGAGGCAGGACTCAGAAGCTCACCCCTTGTCTCTGGGTGGCTGCAGGACTCACCCTCCATTTCCCCTCCCCACTCTGCAATTTCCAGGAGGCCATGGACCACGAGGGCAAAGCTCCTGGCAACTCCTCTTCCCTGCAAAACCTTTCCCTGCTTCGCCATCAGCAGCTTCCCCCACAAAACCTTCCAGGGGGGACATTTTCCAACAGAATGCATGCCACAATCTATGTACCGCTGTGGGTAGAGACCCCATGGTGTCAGATCACCGGATGCCAATGCGCGCCATACTCTCGGCACAAGTGAAGCAGTGTGTGCCACGTCTCCTCACGTACCTCACTTGTGTGACCTCTCTTGGTCATCCCCGTCTCCCTTTCACTTCTTGACCTCGCTTGGGGATTTCACGGTACTCTGACAGCAGTGGAACAGCAGATTACATTTCCTCCTGCTAGACAGGATAGTGCTTTAGATAAGCGCAGCGATCTGTTGCAGGAATGGCTCAGCTACGCGCCTAAGACCTGCTCTTGGCCCTTTCAGTCAGATCCCTGGTGGTAGTTGGATATAGGGTAAGATATGTGTGGCCACAGGAAGGGCAGGTTTGGATACCTGTGCCCAGGCCTTCCTAGACTCGCTGAGCGAGATCGTGCGTGAGATGCACCTCGCAAGAGAACGCTCTCTCGTCTTTGCTCCTCGCTCTCGCTCATCAGATCCACTGGCGTGTTGGCATTCTCTCTCTTATGTTGCTCTCGTGGCACGCTCCTTCAGAATTGGTAGTGTTTGAGTTCTCAGCAAGTAACCATGCACGTTTTGTCCTCCACCCCCACACATCATCACCAATTATATCTAGATCCTAATACTTCTTCCTTATAGGGGTCGATCCTTCCCGCCACTCTTGCCTCCCGGAAAGCTTAGCGAGGGTGGCAGAGACTCTCTCGCCTCGCCTACTGAATCTCCTCCTAGCACCTTGGTTGAGAAGCGATACGACCCTGACAAGCCGGTGGGTGAGCAGATGACCCAGGAAGTTTCGCGCTTGGATAGCTCATGACTCAGTAGATCTCCGTGTCTCGCGCCAGTCTCGCGAGTATACAGAGATATTTACTGACTAATGCGTCATTGTCGCCGTATGTCGATTCTACTCGAGAGATTGGGGTGTGGGTGTAGCTTGGCGGCATTGCGGCTCATGCGTGTGGTTGGTGGTGCTTGCCGCATTCTAACTGGAAGCATACTTATGTCACGGATAGACAGCTGTGCATTTCTCATTTCGCTCCTGTGTCCCTCAGATAAGCCGCAACAGGATGATCCCTAACAGGCAATGGTGTCGAGTGGCTTAGGTGAGGCGCTTGAGCTGGGGGAGACTCGCTCTAGGTCATGGGGGCAGAAGACGCTCAGTGTATTACGCGTGGGCGGGTGACGCTTTCTAGGCGACATTGTCCTATGGTTCTCCTTGCTCAGGGACAATGTGGCTCCAGGTGAGAGATGTTGCTCCTCGAGCAGGGATCATGCCGCAGAGGTCAACAGGATATGTGTCCGACCTTAATCGCTTCGCGAGCACGACCTCGTGGTTGAGATCAACATGCTCAGAGCCCTCCCGTGGAAGGCTTATGATGGTGGTCGAGTCGGTTGTTTGCACTGGCAGCATGGCATTGGGGGATTTTGGTGCGGAGAGTGGACGGAGGCTAGCTTTGTCGCAGGGCTGCGGCGTTCTGTGTGGGTGTGCGCCCTTTTGTAGGGGAATTATATCGCTCAGTGAGGTGGAGAGGGGCGTCTAATAAGAGGGGAGTGTCAGTGCCACTGCTAGCAACAGCTCCTGTTGACGTACGCGCAAGATGTGTGCGACGCGTGCTTTGCTCTCTGCCTAGCGCCTAGGCACCCTTACCAGTGGCCCGTCGCGAATACGCGCAACCAGTGGTGCTGCGCGCAGCCTCAAGCAAGAGGGTGATGGCTTCTCCAGCCTGTGGGCATGTTTCGCTGCCTTTCTGACATCCTGTCGCTCTGCGCCGTAATGGAACGCTCTAGAGGACACTAGAACACACTCTCTCTCTTGACGCTGTGTTGTGTCTATTCTGTGTTCTTTCTTCAGATATGTTGTGAATTGGGAGAATTCATGTGTGACGCGCGAGGTCCTTGTTCGCACGCAAGGGATGTGTCTTATCCACTTCTGATGCCCAGGGCTTCCCTGCTTGTTGTCAGTATGTCTTTCGATCATCTACTGTGATATAGGTAACAATTAGGTATCTAAATAAATGACTGTATTTATAATGGAAACACGAAACCTGCTGCATCCAATTGCCTTTGTAGCCAGTATTGGTTATAACACAAAACATTTTTCCAAATATAAATGTGAAATTGTTAAAGATTATTGAATGCATGGTTGCTTGTGGCTTTCCTTCCTAGGTGCTTTCATCAATTTTTCCCCTTTCCAATAATCCTGCTTGGGGTGTGCAATGTTGAAGGTAGAAGAAACAAGAGAGCATGTTGATTACTTAAAAGGGATGAAAACTATATTCCCAGAACTTGGTTCTTAAGCGTCCTGGTGGTAAATGACTGCAAGATAAACAGATACCATTTGTTACCCCACTTTAAAACCATTAATAATCTGAATAATTTAAACCCTTTCAAGTTGTACAATCAAATTACCTACTCTCTTTTGTCACTAACTTGTTCTTAGTTAAATGTACATGCAGATTTATAGTGTAACATGTTTGAGATTGTATCGTCTTAGAACTTTTCAGTGATGATCTTCCTTTTCTTCATTATCTCATGGAGGTATTCAATGCCCAATGGATTGACAAGCAATTTTGTAAAGAGCGAGAAGGAAAATTCAGGCATTTCAGTGTCTAAGCAACCAACCCCCAGCTTTGAACTCCATGCTGGAGTAAATCACAGCTGTTTTCATGGGCGATCTTGGATCCTTGACTCAATTCTGTTGGTTGAAAAATACATGAACTACAAAACAAAACAAGAAAAAATACAAAAACGAACCAAAACAAAACAAAACATAACAAACAAATATAAAGAAAATCACATATTTATAAGCGGGATATGTAAGATCAGGATCCCTCTCGCATTTTAATCTTTTCTCTACCGCTATGTTTATGTATTTTATATATCTCTCCTCTCTTTAATTCTATATACTTAATTTTATTCATTATTGAACTTTTATTTTTTAATTAACTATCTTGACAAATTCTTTCTCTTTGCAGTGATCTTTCAACCCTGAAACAGAGCGCCCCATCAAGAGAATCAAGGTTGTAGCTCAGATGATTAGATATAAATAATGCAGTGAACAGGTCTGCACAGACCATTGGCTGTCATAATCCAACATTCAGCTCTGCCAATAAAGAGTTTGACTCATAAAGAAGAGAAATCCAATACATTTAGTTTATTTAGTCACCAGATCCGTGTGCCTGGTTCTGTACACCCTCCTACTTCTTTTCAAAAGAAAAAAAGGAATTTCTGCATGGATTTCTCAGGAGAAGCTTTGGGTTTGATTTTTGTGCAATTGACGGCAGATTATTTCTGCTCACAGCTGAGAAGCGTGGCGGCTCCTCCTGGATTCTTGGGTTCAGGACCCTGAATGGCCATGCTTCTGATCTCTGCCCTCAGGACCAGCCCACACAGCCTTAGAAACTTGGTAGCAGGATGCAGAAGGATATGGGCAGCGCTTTGAGTTGAACCAGTTGAGGGCCAGCAAGGCCTTCTCTCTTGGTTGATTGCACCAAGCCCGCTGTCCTCGCGCTCCACAGCTTGCGTGCCATGGGCAGGGATAGGTTTCTTCTTTTTCATGGAGGTCCATGGCATAAAGGCCCTAAGGTGTCTGGTAGGAGGGAGCCTTGTTTCTTCCTGACCCAGGTGGACAGCTCTTTCCCGCGCTTGGGGTGTAGCAGTGGCAAGGGTTACCAAGGAGCAGGACGCTGGGGACACAGGATCCCTGAGAGGGAGCAAGGTCGCTTCTGAGCCTCGTAGGAGTGCTTGCAGCTGGTGTTTTTAGCCCAGCTTCCTGACTCCACACCCTGAAGGCCTGCCAGCAGAACCAAGCACAGAAGGAAGGGCCTAGGAAGGCACTAAAGGCATCCATTGCCTTAAATTTAAATTAAAGCCTCATCCTCCCAGCGATTGCGCCTCTTCCGCATATATATAAGACAAGAGAAGACCCAGTTGTTGTCTCTCACTCTCGGAGATAAGACCTGAATCTCTTGCTGGAAACCCTACTTGAACAGACTGATGGGGTCCAGAATCAGCTCCCAAGGACTCCTCTGGGCACCACTGAAATCGCTTCCAAGGGAGCCACACATATCCAGCAATGGTGGTACAGGTTGGCCTGGCGCATAGGCAGTTCCTCCTGGCTTCCTGGCTGGACCAAGGAGCCCGTCCAGCTCCCTGTTTTCTCCCAGCCCTAGCTGCGCCCGTTCTTGGTCCACTCCCTCATATCCCATACGGCCCCTTGCTCCTAGTGTGATGTCCTGTGCTGCGCGAGGTCGCGCTGTGCACATCCTTCCTCCGATCATGCTTGTGAATAAAGAGGCCTTTGTGCAAACCAATTAGAGAGAGATCTTGTGAAGACTCAGAACCATTTGGCTCCCTGTGGGTGACGTTTCCTCTCTGGCAGGGATTATTTTCTTTTGTGGGTGGCAGTTACACTTGCTACTCAAATCTCTGGCTCATTTAAAACCACTCAGACGCGAATGGATCGTATATAGATAGCATAACTAGTATACCATAGCACAGACGATATCAACGATGAGCATGTGTTCTTGGTACATCGCTTGTGTGGGCACTACGGGGTGATCACTGGGTTCTTGTGCAGATGGATAGTAAGCTGGGTGCTGTGTATCCTTGTGGTTCCACCTCTCGTCCCTCAGCTCCTTCGAAGACTTCGCCATGATTTCTGTGGCTTTGTCTCTGTGGACTCGATTCATTACTTTGTCTGTCCAAATAGTGCATCTCGCTCTCTCGCCCTGGGTGTGTATATATACACAGGCATTGTGTCTTTCCTTTGCTCTCAGATCCGAGCAGAAAAACCAATAATAGGCACTGCTCGCGCTCGGGTCTTAGGCAATCGGTGTATCTAAGTGCTTACAAACTTTCTCCAGGCTGTGCACGCTTTTTCCTGTTTCGCCATAGGATATTCTCGCGTAAAGACGGTTATGTTGCACGGCTGTTTGGTCCTTACATCCATCTCACACTGCAAGATAACTGGAGTGTGATATATATGAAAGGCAGGTTCCAACAGCAGGCACCTCCGCAGCTCTCCCCCCCAGCTTCTGCTGTGTGACACCTCCAGGATAGCGACCGACAGCAGTGAGTGCGTGTAGTAGATATAGAAGAATCTCTCCCTCCCCCTATGCAATCACTATCACCGCTCTCTCGCACTGCGCCGTTAATAACATCTGGATGAGGACACTGACTGCTCTCTATGAATATCAGAATATATATTCCTGAGATAGTAGGGCTGCAATATTATATCGAGATCAGTTACGAGGAATCCATAAGAGATTAGAATTTGTGCAATGTTGCGCTCCCAGCGATATTAGAGTTCTCTCAGCGATATTGTGTGTGACCCATGATGTTGAGCTCAGGCCCTGCTGAGTCATGTCAAACCCTAGACTGCCAGTTTAATACCAAAATCTGTCTGTGGATAGCTCTTCTGTATCTTGCCAGATTTCGTGGCAGGTCCAGTACAAAGCACCTGCTGGGGTCGACTTTTACTCTCATAACCAGGTCCACACCTGAGGGTCAGCCTGACAGCTTGTGGGTGGTTTCCCCGTGCTCACTGACTGAGTTCCCCTTCCTTCACTGGGATCAGGGGATGAGGTTTGTCCCGTCATGCCTGTGCGAGCGCTCAGTGAAATACCTCCGCACGGCTCTCGGCATATCTCGCCTGCTGTAGATCGGTTACCTCTCATGGAGAACCACGAGCAGTTGTCCAGATGGTTCTCTTGTGGCTGTGGAAGAGCACCATACCTTACAGGATACTATGCTCAGATTTATCCCAGGTTGTTCAAGGCCCTGTCCAGGCTCCGTCTTGTGGCTCGCCAGGACTGGTTGGCTAGCCCTCTATCTCGTCAGTTGTCTTTTCCAAGCTCCACAGTTCCTGGAGATCGTCCCATTAGCAATGCTCCTTGACGTGGCGGTTCTCCCAGTGACCGCCCCTCATAGAGATGCCCCCAGCTGCTGTTCGGCTGCTGCCTCCGCGCGCCATGCTGTGACCATCTAGTGCGCTCTCCGAATTCTCTATTGCACAAGCCTTCAGTTCTCTGGTCCCTCTACATACAAAAGAGCGGTGGGAGATTACAGTACTATACCCTTATATATGGACGCTCTTGGTTCTGGTCTATTATCACCAATATCCTGCATGTTCTGTCGGTAGGCAGAAATGAATTTTCCCTTGCGTGAATAGATGCCATATCGCATGACCTGACTGCTCAGAATATTTTCTTTGGCGTTTACCCATTTCAGTTCCTGTGGGTTGTATGGAAATAATTTCTCTCTGATTTCATTCAGCAATCCTTTAATTTACTGCTGAAGTTAACGATTCCTGTGTTGTTTGCCGATAAATATCCTTTTCTGTGTGTGTGTTTGTTCTTTAACTGCCTATAGACTCTGCATAAAATTTTTAATTTCTCCTTTGACTTAGCTCTGGGTTGCTTTTCATCCCTCAGCACTAATGCAGTGAAAAGCCTTTGTAGCTCTGCTCGTTCACAGAGCATTGATGTTGACTTCCCATGCAATTTTCCTGCTTGTTTGTGTTCCTCTGCCTGTTTTTTTTCCTTATTCTGGTGCTATGTCAGAGCTGTTAAAAAATAAAAAAAATGTCTGCCTTTTTTGGAATGTGCTTGGTGGTTCATAAATGTATAAAATCTGATATTTTTGAGGCACTTGCTTCTATTGTGCTTTCTTTCCTTGGCTTTTTCTGGTCTGCAGCCTTTTCCTGGTATAATAGTTGATTTTCACAATTTATTGTTAGATACAATGGGCATTTTTCTTTAAGGCAGTGTTACCATTGTCTGCAGTGTTCCTTCGTTTGTCATATTTTTATTCTCCCCTCTTGTATATTTTCTTATTTGCTTTTCAAGAGCTTTGACACTTTTTTTTTTTGCATTGACATCCTAGACTGGTATTGAGTGGGAAGGGGACTTTAAAGCCCCCACCAGTGCCACCCCTGCCAGGGCAGGGACACCTTCCCCTGTCCCAGGTGTGCTCCCAGCCCTGTCCAACCTGGCCTTGGGCCCACTGCCAGGGATCCCAGGGGCAGCCACAGCTGGCTCTGGGCACCTTGTGCCAGGGCACTTGCCCACCCTCACAGGAATAGGGAAATTCCTGTCCTGACATCCAATTATTTTTATGTTTTCTCCAAGCTCCACTCTGGGTCTAGCCCCCCTTTATCCTGCTGCTCCCATCATCCCCCCTGCCACCAGCAAGAAGGTCACTGAGGAGATTCCAGCTCTTCTCATCAAGGGCTTCTTGGTTTGTTCTCAGCAAGGCTTTTTTGTCCTTTATTCTTTGCTTTCAGGGCCCTCAGCAGCAAACCATATATGCACCATGGAGCTTATTATTGGACTCACTTGTTGGCCATTTCGACCTACCACCACTGAACTCTTCCCCTTGCTCCAAGATGTTTTTTGCTTCAGAGGACAGTGGCACATGAACATATTATCCTGCACGCGCGCCCTTTAGGAGCATGTAGTCCTACTTTCCAATGTACTTCTTGGTGGCAAACACTATAATGAACACCTTTTGAAGACCCCTCTTTTTCCCACGGCACACATCGTAGTGATCAAGGGGAGGTACTCTCGCGCACTCTCTCCTGTATCGCTCCGCTCTCGAATTTCCACCCTGGTCCCGCACTGGCACTTCCCTCAGGGCTCCTCTAGTCGTGGCTATTGCAGGTGAGACTGTGGGACCCCAATATCGGGGACTTATCCCCCATACCCTGGGGCTGCATCGCCACCTCCTTCTCAGAAAGTAGAACCACTTTTCCAGCTCCAACCACAGATTCTGAGCCTTCACATTTCCCTTTGGCACCAGCCTTCACATACAATAGAGATAAATACTTTTTTTTTAGAGGGACTTCAAAGATGTGAAGATATTTGTAGTGTTCTAGTCGAAACCTCTTCCTTACTCACACTTTCACTGGAATATTAGCACTGAATTTGGACTTTTTTCCTTTGTTTTTATTTAATTCCTTAGCAAGCTGTTTCACAAGTTCTGACTATTATTAAGTTTTTATTGGCTCTTGTGGCATTTCACAACCTGCCTTTTAGGTCCATCGAAATACATTATCATTTCATGAATCTTTCCAGTTTTAAGATTTTACCCTCCGCTCTCTTGCGTTTGCGTCGATTCTTCACTCTAATTTTTAGTGCTCTGCTTGTGCCAGTTGTTTTTGTTTTAAACATTTTAATGTTCTACAATCAAGAGTGCCTCTCTCGTGTGTGCATATTGTTTAATTTGAAAATCCATCAAAGTCATTGACAAATGACCAGCTCACGTTAAGTGAAGATCCCAGGGAATCTACTACCGGCAAGTTTACCAGTAAAATCAAACCACAGGCTCTTCGGATCTGTTGATAAAGATTCGGTTAACGCTCGGGTATTTCACGGTCAAAGTCTAAGTCCACTTATTATATAAACTGCCGCGCACTGCACGCGCTAACTGATGATAACTATATGTTGCTCGCGTGTTCTCTTGTAAATCAATCGAGTAGCCACAGGTGTGTGGTTGACCAAGGATGTCACATATATGCTGGTGGTTAATACAGTGTTTGATTCTTATGTGAGAATTGTATTTGGAAGCTGTGGGTAATGGCTCTCTAATGGGAAGTTTGCAGAGAGGGATATATAAATTCTTAGGCTTAGTGGTCAGTTTCATGATAGAGACAGAACAGCGGCATAATCAAGATGTTCTTTTCCAAACCAAGGGTGAGAGTTGCAAGGTGCTGAAATCCAAAATGATAATCCTTTGTTGTATATATTGGTGTCCTCTGTGACGGGTCTCTAGTTGGTTTTGCTCTCGTTCTATATAAAATTTTCTATTTTTGCTGCACCTTAATTCTCTCGCTCTCGCTCAACAATAAAACATAATTTATATACCATGACACACTATTTGCTGAAGGTTAATGAGCGTGACAAGAAGGTTACCTTTTTTTGAGTTTCTCTATCCACAAATCCATGTATATTGAATGTTGTGTAAGAGCAGAACGTGAAAATTAACAGATCTCGGGAGGATGGCTAATTTCTTTCCTTTATATAGGTTTCCAAAATGCTAAAATAATCCGTTACAGCTGCTCTCATTCTGAATCATAAAGATAAAACGCATTTCATTATCTTCTCGCTCAACAAAATGTCACAAGTCACTTGGTCTGAGCTCGCTCGCTCAGGCCGCTATTCTTCCTCAGTTGCAATGGTTTACGGAAGGTTGATGCGCTCTCGCGCTCTTCAAAAAATTCATGGTTCTTTATCTGGTTGAGAATAGGATTCTGCCACACATGCTTCAATTTTTTTACTTGTATATCTCCACTCTCCTTCGCGCTCTCTTTATCCTGCAAATTGCATTTTTAGCAGCAGATCTCTGGACACATATGGATGTGTGTGCTTGGCGGATTTGTGTCAATAATGTTGATTATAGAGTGCTCCAACAAAGCCCCAGTGCTGCACACCCCAGCCCCCGTGCTTGGGAGACTTGTCTGGTGGGAAACAAAGGGTTGAATTGCGCGTGTAGAAATAAAGTCAATGGGAATTTATACAGAGAATAAATAATGTCATACAATCCAGGGATGGTTGGTAGAAACGCTAAATAGAGACTCGCACGTGGCATTATTACAAAGAAAAACACTTGCATCCAATCCCCGGTAACAGGTGCCGCGGTCTCAGTGAGGCTGTGGATAGATTACAATTATAATCCACCGATGACAGCATCAGGCTCGTGGAGTGATAGGATCGGGATGGGACTAGGAATATGGGAAAACGCCTCCTTTTTCGTCCGATAGATATATAGTACACTTTTACTAGCTTTTTTATAGGGATTGGGAAAAGAGAGTGGAGATTAAAACAATAATTAATTTCTTTCACTGCGAAAGATGTAACCACATAATTCATTTTTTCACTGGCTTTAGGAAGAAGTTTGCTTTGCCTTTTACTCAGTTAAACGAATAGATGTCGAATAATACCTTGGAGATTAGAAATAATTAATTTATCTGTACGTTTCTGGTTTCTTCTGCTGGGCCTTTGCGCTGGTCTGGAGATCCATGTCTGCTCTGATGTATTCCCTGACGCTACTCTCTAAAACTCTGCAACTTTTTTTCGCCAAAATATCACAATGGACAAAAATTCTGTTATTCTGTTCATCACTTATAGTGAAATAGAGTGGCTCTCTCTCCCTGCTTGGAAATCTCCTTTCTCACTTGTTTTTTGCCTCTCTCAATTCAGATAAATGAATTTAAGGTGTCTTGGGTCCTTTATATCAAAATATTTTAAGTTTATTTTTAAAGGCTCTGTAGTTACCTAGTCCTGGTTGCCTTCTGCTGTAACATCCCTATCCAAGCACAAGCATCTCCATTTAGGACTTTTGCTTGTTGGCACATTTCTGCCAGATAAATTCTTCTGATATATTTAGGTGTTCCACACTGCGCTCAGTCTTTCTTCACTCGCTGCATATTTATATAGATATATTTCGTTCTTTCCCTCTTTTATCCCCCTGCCTATCTTCATATGAGCTGTGGTAATTGTCCAAGCTGGGTACCCCAGCTGATTCTGGGAATGTTGCTGGTGGCCCCTCTCCCACAGCAGATCCTTGGTCAGAGGCTCCTGGCCCAGACTGCACTACAAAGCTGAGCGCATATAGGCAGGAGGTGTTATTAATGCTCCCCACAGGATGTGGTGTTCTGCATCACAGATCGAGGCAGTCAATGGATACTCCCGAGCCAGATACATTGAGACTGGAGCATGCTTCTCGCCCCTTTTCCACGTCGTGTGGAAAGCCTTAGTGGGAGGTGCATTGTGCCTCTACCTCCCAATGCGGACGCGCGAATTATATCCACGCACGCATATTGCGGTGTATAAGATTTCCATGTTGAGTTTTTTTATCTTCCCCATTGCAGTATTCCTCTCTTGACAAGACTTTGGTGAGCTGGGCACTTCGTCAACAAGGGCCAAAGGCATACGTTGGGGCTCTCTAATGACTGTTTTCTTTCCTCCTTTTCCCTTCTCACAGTGTCTATGGTCGGGAGTTGATTGTGCAAGTGAGCGATATGTGCACTCTCACGCAGGCAAGAGTAGGAGCTGTGCTGGCAGGGAGGACATGGGAAGCCAGTGAAGTGTCCCTCCCCAAAGCAGTTCCAAGCACGTTCGGTGCAGAAAATGGGAGGGTGCAGTAAGTTCAGTCTTCCATCCAAGTTCCATGTGACTGGGTGCTATTGCCCACATTGATATTAACATTGCTGTGTGTGTTTGAATGGAAGAGATCTCTCAGGAGATATAGAAGGATAGGAAGCCTCTCTCAACTTCTCCAATATTAAACATCTCCGCTCTCTGTTCTACGACCTTGAGGGCTTGTTCAGTGAGTGTGATTTTTCTCTACCTTTACGCTAGGCAAGAACCAACAGTCATGCATTCTCCCTCGTTGTGTGTTCTCTCAGTCTCCTCCCGCAAGTGATGAAAGTCTCTCTCATATATAAACGAACTAAAACTCCATTTGTTCTTTTGTGCACATGGAGTCCCTGCTCTTGCATGGTAACGCGTTGGCTCGTCGCTTGATGTAGGATTACTCTACGAGAGGGGGTAGTTGGAGGTGTAAGGGAACCTTGAAGTTATCTCCTCATTTCCCATCCGCTTGCACAGCGCACTTGTGGCACAGGCAGTTTGTTCTGAGCAGTGTTCTATGAGGGCTCCCACACAGACTAGCACTGGGCCTTCAGCCTGACTTCTTCTCTCGCAGCGGTTGCTGTGGCTGGGTCATTCTCCTGACAGAAATCCTGGCGTCCGATTTAGTGGAACGTTGCTCCACGAGCAATTTATCTCTCTGACACAGGAATTGGCGAGCAGCAGCTGCAGCGTCGCCCTGTGAGTTGCCCACGTTTTGTCTGCGTTGGGAGACTCTGTGAGGGCACTCTCAGTTACAATATACTGACTGCTAAGGGAATGATGGCCCATGGAGGACACAGGTGGAAATGGGAATGATGGTCTCATAAGGCTGCCTTCCAACTCTCGCTCTCACCCGCACGAGTTTAGGGGGGCTTCAAGCAAAATTCCAGACACCAGCGTACAGCCGCAGGGCAGGTTGAGGGAGCGAGCACGGCACGAGGCCGTATGGGGACCATTGGATCTGGTCCTCCCCCTAACTGGTATCAGGATGACGCCATTGACCTGCCTCACGCTCAAGAAAGAAGACAGTGGATCTGTGCAGATATTGTTACTTTTGAAATGAGAACGCAAAAGTTGACTTCCATTAGTCTATATATATCCCTAGAGAGGGCTCTGCGGTTCCTTTCTAGCTGTCTCCTGGCTACAGTGGAATCTTTTCCAGAATCAGCCTTTGAGCTCTTTGGGGACAGAGGATAGTATTCTCACTGCTCTGGTAGCAGAAGAAGGTATAGCCAACTCCTCCAATGGCTTCTTAGATACTCGCACGTGTGATTTTCCATCTCGCTCGCTCTCGGGAGAGAATACATTTCAGGAAATAAAACCACGCAACACAAATCGCGGTAGGCTGGTCACACAATATGTGCATGTTGTCCTAACTCAATGAACTGCTTCCTTCGTCGAGCTGGCCCTGGTGTTGATTTATGATTTCTATATATATATATATATACATTTACTCACTCTTACTCAGGTGGGGTTTCACCACCCCTGCGTGTTACAGTAAAATTGGTGTCTGGATTTCTATGAGCTTGTGGCAGGAAAAGATGTTCGTATAGTCATCTCAATAGAGAAACTCCCCGAGCTTTTAGATGGGCCCGCATACTCAGGAATTTCATGGCTCACCCACTGAACCAAAGGATCTTCTGCTCGCTGAGACACCCTTTTGGCATGACGTAAGACAATATATATATGATAGTCCCCTCATTAAAAGATTATGGTAGTGTGTATCTCCCGTGTCTTCCTTAGTATAAACATTGTTGCCTTTTCATGGTGTCCGGTTTCTCTCTCATTGCATTCGGTTGATATCATTCTTCTGCAAGTGCACTCATACTATTTTCATTGACGGATATATATATTGATGTTATTTCTATTATGTGCCCTTTTCTCTGTGTTGGTGTGTCAATTCGCGACAGGGCAATGAACTTTCGGTATGACCTTCTTGTTATAAAAAAAAGATTTTTTTATCGGGTTCAAAGTTCAAGCGCTTTCATTCTTCTTCTCGCGCCTTATGTCGTGCAACGGTGGCGCGGCGCAAAGATTTTGGGAGATTTTGTCTCTCTTAGCAGCTGAGACCTGATAATTTCATTCTGGGGGCTGCCTCACACGTGTTTGGTGAATTAGCTCACCACCAATTGGCTGTCTTCACACGAGGCCTGTGTTAATTGATGGAATTTATATGTCATTGGTGTTTTATCACCCTCACATGACCCACGGTGGGTCTGCTGCACCTAATGCTCAGAGTGTCGGCTCTCCATTGAGAGACTCAAGAGTTCTTCTATGTGCGCCGCCATTTTCATTCGACAGGGTTATTAAGGCGCTCGCGGGTCCCTCTAGTGTAGCGCGTTTGGTGTTTGTGAGTAGTTCAAATAAACATAACAACGGTTTCTTCTGCCTTTGACAGAGGCGGGAGTGATGGGTACTAGGATTAGCAATGGAAGAGAAGAGACCATATTCGAATAGCCCCACACAACCCAGAATGTCGCTTCCCTACTTCTTTGCGATGATGTTCTCTGGCCTGTGGCTTTGGGCCTTCGACGTCTCCTAGCGTTTCCTACAATAACCGCACACTCTGTCGGCGAGGAGACTGAAGCAGCAATTATGTTTCCTAAAATATAATGTGTTGGCGGAAGAGTCCATTCTGGGCAAAGCACAAAGCCATCCTATTCTCTTGGCCGGGTCGTCCAAGACTCATAATAGCCCAATACCGCAGCCTTCTCCGATGCCTGGGTGGAGAAAACAAAACTACCCAGAAATTTGCCAACTGCTAGTGTAGTTAATAGATCAGCTTTTTACAGAAGGTGGCTTCTTCTCTAAAATGGCCATGGACTCAAAAAAGAATTCAAAGGGAATCCTTCGCCAGTTTCGCGCTCTCGCGCGGAATCTTAAGGACGCGGGCGGTCACCCATCTTTTTCACGTCCCTGCCATGGGCAGGGACACCTGTTCACAACTATCCCAAGCGTTAGCTCAAGCTCCACTCCAGTGGCCCTGTCCCTTGGTACATTCCAGGCGATTGAAGCATATCCCCCATTCCATTACTGTCTCTTTGCAAATCTGGCTGAAGATATCCCCGTGCGAATTAGTCCGCGTAAATATAGAATCATTCACATATAGAGGACCGCCTATTATGACGGATTATAACTCGTTTTTTCGCGAGACGACAAAATCACCAACGCCAACAAAGAGAATATATCATGGTTGTTCCTTCTGTGGTCCCGCCATCGACACTCCGTGCGCCGCGATAATGATAGTGTCCTACATGGGAGAACGATTAGGGCCCCCTATTGTGCTTTCTGATTAATCAATTCTCTAGATCGATGCCCACAGTGCACCTATTCTCAATCCGAGCTTCGGGTCACAGGTTGGCATAAACACTAAGATGTCTCATGATGCGTTTTGTAATTTCCTAAGTCGCGCAACCCATGTACACTATACGTATTTGCTGCGAGGATTGTGCTACATACGCTTCCATGCTGCCAAGTACGGGCCGTCAGATTTGTACTCCTATTCTGTCAAGCCAGTCCCAATTTGAACTCCTTGCCCCCACTGCAATACCCAACACCTGTGTCGATAGGACTAAAAGGGGCGTCCGCCGCCCGTTTCGTCAAGGAATACCCAGCTCTGTTTCTACCGAAGCGGGTGCTGGTAATTCTTCGTGGCGTATCCAGATTTGTGGTGTGTGATAGGCGCAGAGCAGGTTTTCGCTTGTGTCTCGTGTGCATGTGCCACAACCTCCATCCCTGTTTCCTTCGTCTCCACTGCTGGGTCGAATAGTCTCGATCCCATTTTATGTGTGATGAGGTTCTGCTGCCTGACCTTTGAGAGTTCGCTGACTAGTTGATCAATGCACGATTGGTTCGAGATATGTCGGTACTAGGTCTGGTACGAGGCGTAGCTTGTCCTATCGGCCATCCACTCTCGAGCAACATGAATGATTACCGTTCGATTTAGCTATGGTAGAGCACGTCATCCCCTACTTCGTCGCCCCGATTGTAGCTGTTCTATATTACCTTTTCAGCAGGGTACTCCTTAGGCTATAACTCCTTTCCGGCGCATGCAATTGATTTCATGCCTCTCGGCCACAATAATGTTGATGGCTCCATAAAGGTCACTCTGCTCTCAAAAGCCCAGAATAATAACCTGGCCAGCTGGAATTGGCCACATGATGTACCATCACCTATCGCGCTCCCGCCATAGCGGTGCGAACGCCACCTCTCAAAATACCTTGATCCGTAGCGTGAAAATCTCTGGCAAGGAGATCCAAACCAACTTGCCTGCGATGCCCGCTTGCCAGGCAACATGATCAGGGGGAGCTCGTGGTACGCAGTGAAGGGTCATCCACCAACACCACTACAGACGTGTTTGCCAAGCTGTACACACACTATTATATATTTAAAAGGCGGAAGGTAAAGCCAGATTGCCCGTCATACATTGGAGCATTGTACACTACTATAGACTCCAGCGTCCTGTCCATTGCACACTGTGATCATCAGGCCAGAGCTGTGAATACTAATCACATCCAACTATACTTCTAGAGGGCCAGCTCCTTGTTCTGACAGCACTTAGGACCTCTCAAGTCTTTGCGGACACGAAGGTCACAGGTCGCTGTAAAGTAGTGACATGATCACATTAATCCTATACAACCTGTCTGCGCCTGATTGCTCAATTGCCGTACACTCTCGCTCGCCCACTTAACTATTGAATATACTTGGGTCGGGGGGCCCTGTGGGTTGGGTTGAGGAGCTCTCTGCTTCGTCCTGGCATTGGATGAAGAAGCGTGCGAGATGATGTCTCCTTCCAGTCGGCTCGCGCGCTCAGTGGCTTCTGCTCTCCGGGTGTGGAGGCCTGATATGCACTCGCTCAAGCTTTCATTGGAGATGATGAGCTCCTGTTGCCAGCTCGATCCTGCTCCCTGGTTGGAGCGAGGCTCGGCGGGAGTTTCCTCGCTCTGTGCATGACTATGGCTAACGTGTAATTCCTCGCACCCTAGACACTCCATGCACCTGGTGAATATCCCTGCTACAGGTCATCCATCTGTATCGTCTCAGAAGATACTGCGATCGTTCCGACGGGTGGCGCTTGTAGGTTCTTCCCGCTGCGGTGTGGGAGTGCGGGTTCGCGCGGACGGGCTTTGGGTAACTATGGGTTTAGAGTGGCGCATCCGTATTATTTAGGGAGCTCTTCTCTGACGATCAATATGCCCTGCATAGAGATCCCATTGCTCTCTGTTCTGGAAGGGGCAGGTTGTGCCTCCTCGAAGATGGCCTTCTTGGCTCCATGGAATATGGTGTGTCCGAGGAGCCTAGGTAGGGCTTCAATTGGTGACGACGCCCTCGATCTCAGCATCTGTGAGGTCACCCCTGAGCCGCTCCCGGTAGGGCTCTATGCTAGGCTTCTTCGTCGTTGGACTTGGAATGGTGGAGGGGATAGTTTGTAGAGAGTATGGATTTGGGTGCCCACCTGCTAACGCGTCGGTGAGGAGCTTCTCTAGGCTACATCCTGCAGGAGGATCAGCTCCTGTCTGGAAGGGCAGGTGTCCTCAGGATGGTGTCACCTCGGGTGCTGTGTCCAGTTCTGGGCCCTCAGTTTGGGAAGGACGTTGAGATGGTGGTTTATGCAATTTGGTGTTCTGTAGGATGGTGCTTGTGTTCACTGATACATTATAACCCCATTTTAAAATGAATTTAAATTAATTTAAACCCCTCACTGAGCTGGGTTTAGTGGAACCAYGAGGTTGGATTGACTTTCCCCCTCCTCACACATGTCCATCATGCAGTTTTGCCCAACACCCAAGAAGTTTTGCTCTCTCCATCCCAGATTTAGTGCTGGGAGRGGGTTTKTTTTGGGATTGAGGTGTGGTTGTTGTACTTTGGGATCTCAGGATCTCTCTTGAGCGTGTCCAGAGGAGGGCAAAGAGGCTGGAGAGGGGCTTGGAGCACAAACCCTGTGAGGAACAGCTGAGGGAGCTGGGGGTGCTCAGCCTGGAGAAAAGGAGACTCAGAAGTGACCTTATCACTTCTACAACTCCTGAAAGGTGCCTGTGCTCAGCTGGGGCTGGGCTCTTTCTCCAGGAACTGACAGAACCAGAGCACACAGCCTCAAGCTGCACCAAGGGAAATTTAGGTTGGATATTAGGAAAAATTTTATAGAAAGAGTGATAATGTTCTGGAATGTTCTGCCCAGGGAGGTGGTGGAGTCCCCATCCCTGGGTGTGTTTAAAACAAACCTGGATGTGGCACTGGGTGCCATAATTTAGTTGAGGTGTTGGGACTGGGTTGGACTCAATTACCTTAAAGTTCTCTTCCAACCCAGTGATTTTGTGAATTCTGGGAATTCCCAGGGCAGAGGGAGGTGGTGGAGTCAAACAAAACCTGGATGTGGCACTGGGTGCCAGGGTTCAGTTGAGGTGTTGGGGCTGGCTTGGACTTGATGATCTTTAAGGTCTCTTCCAATCCAGTGATTCTGTGATTCTGTGATTTTGTGATTGCTGTCTCCAGTGCAAAACAAGCTCCTGCTTTCCCATCCCACGAACAGCCACTTGGCAATGGATTCCCAGGGATTTTGCCCTCCTGTAGCTCTTCCTGCTCCTTTGAGAAGTGAAACCTGTGGGRTGGAGTGGCTGCCACAGCCACAGGTCACGCTGTGGCTGCTGGAGACCTGGGAGGATGAGGAGGAGCAGGAAATCCAGGAGAGTCTCAGCTCTTTGCTGTGGTTTTCTTAATGAATCCTGCCTTGGATGCGCCTGTGGCTGGGAGATGGAGGCGTCAGATGAGCTCTGTGTGAAGAGGGGGTGGAAGGGCTGGATTTGGAGCCAAGATGGATCCTCTGATCCTGTCCCTGAGCCTGGTGGGAGGATGGGGAAAGGTGGACAGGCTCAGGCTGTGCCTAGGGAAGGTGGAGGGGAAGGCCAAGTTTTCTTAATGAATCCTGCCTTGGATGKGCRTGTGGCTGGGAGATGGAGGCGTCAGATGAGCTCTGTGTGAAGAGGGGGTGGAAGGGCTGGGTTTGGAGCAGYGGATGCTGTCCCTCAGCCTGGTGGGAGGAAGGGGAAAGGGGACAGGCTTGGAAAGGTGCAGGGGAAGGCCAGGGATGCTCCATCCATTTTGATCCGTCCTGTCTCCATCTTGGCAGTGCCGAGCAGCAGCTCCCACGCCGCCGGTGAGCAGGGGAGGAAGGGAAGGGAGGCAGGAGAAGCAGGTTGGCAGGAGGAACCACACTCCCAGCACAGCAAACAGCATCAGGCAAAGCCCTGTGCAGCTCTGAGGGTTGGGGCAGGGTGGGAAGTGTCCTCCCACCCTGCAGGGTTGGGATGGGGATTAGGGACAGCATCATCCCCATCCTCTCCCATCTCAGGCTCCTGTGCTCCTGTGGAGCAGCCCCGTGGCAGGAGGAGGATGCAGGCACAGATCCCCCCCCTTTCCCGGGCTGAGCAGGAAGTGAGGTGGATCCTGGGAGAGGGGAATTTGGCAGGAGAGCAGGGATGCCACGAGATGAATGTTTTGGGAATTGCGTGTGCGGCTGCCTTTGCTTGAACAAGGGCTCACAGTTGCCTTGGGTTTGCAAGAGCTCTGGCCACCCCCAGGGCGGGGGCTGGACAGTGATTCCCCCCTTAGTAGTGACAACCCCATGGCTGTGACCCCCATGGCAATGACCCCCCCATGGCTGTGACCCCCCCATGGCTGTGACCCCCCCATGGCTGTGGCCCCCATGGCAGTGACCCCCCCATGGCAGTGACCCCCATGGCGTAACCCCCCCATGGCAATGGACCCCCCCATTGGCTTGACCCTCCCATAGCAGGTGACCCCCCCGTTGGCAATGACCCCCATTGGCGTGACCCCCCCATAGCAATGACCCACCCATGCTTTAGTACCCCTCGCATTTCGAGTTGCCACAGCGGCCCCCCATGCATTGACCCCCATCGGCTGTGACCCCCACTGGCAGTGACGTCCCACGCAAGTGACCCCATAGAGTGACTCCCCCATGGCTGTGACCCCCTCCATAGCATGACCCCCTTTTTAGTGACCGACCCATGGCAAGTGAACCCCCCCATGGCAATGTAACACCGCCACCCATGTTCAGTGACCCCATATGGCTGTGACCACATGGCTGTGGACCCCCATGGCTTGACCCCCCCATTTCAGTGACCCCCATTTCAGCTCATGTTTGGGGGCGTGCAGTGACCCCCATTTCAGTGACCCCCCCATTTCAGTGACCCCCCATTTCAGCCCATGTTTGGGGGGTGCAATGTCCCCTCCCATTTCAGTGACCCCCCCAAGGCACAGCCAGGAGCCTCTTCCCAGCCTCTCTCCCTCCCCACACTCTGGATTTTGGCTTTTCCTGCTGGTTTTTTCCCTCTCTCCCTTTTCCCTGTCCGTGTGTGCCATGAGGGATGTGGGGTCAGCCTTCCCRGGGGTCCATCCATGGGAGGATGGATCCCCATCCCGCTGTTGTCCTCATGATTTAAAAAACCATTACTTTTTAATTTGTTCTCATTTGGCTTTTCTTGMTTTTTGCCCTGTTTTTCTCTCTCCTAGCACAGAAAAACGAAGCGCCTCTGGCTCCCAGGAGCTAATTCATCCAAGTTAAATGATCTTTAAAATCTGRGAGCGCATCACAGTGCTCGACTCCTGTTTTCTCCCGGTGTAATTAATGCTCCAGCTTAAATTTCCTCCTTTCCTTAGGGGCAAGCTTGATGGATCCGGTGCCGGGCTCAAACTTCTGCCAAGCCATAGGAAAGAAATCATCCCCTCAAAAAAAAAAAGAAAAACCCCAAACCAATCTTAGCCTTTAATTGAAATTTGATTTTTCTTTTGAAACAAACTTGTCCTTGGGAAGAAACTGATGTTGTTTATTATCCTTATTTCTTTTTTTTTTCATCCAGCACCGAAGACTTGTAGCCCCAAACAGTTTGCATGCAAAGATCAGATCACGTGCATATCTAAGGGCTGGCGCTGTGACGGGGAGAAGGATTGTCCYGATGGCTCGGATGAATCTCCCGAGATATGTATGTATGCCTTCCTCTTCCTCTTCCTCTTCCTCTTCCTCTTCCTCTTCCTCTTCCTCTTCCTCTTCCTCTTCCTCTTCCTCTTCCTCTTCCTCTTCCTCTTCCTCTTCCTTCTGAACTTTTGCTCCTCTCTCCATGGGTGTTACAGGACCCCAGGCAGAGTTGCGCATGTTCTACCTCAGCTTGCCTTCGCAAGCCCCTTTGGTGGTGGGGGGGTGTCCATTCCGTCAATCCGTTCGTCCATCCATCCACCATCCCATCCATCACTCCATCCATCCATTCCATCCATTCCATCCATCAACTCCATCCATCCATCCATCCATCCATCCATGCCATCCATCCATCCATCATCCCTCATACCATCCATCATCCATCTGTCCATCATCCATCCAATCATCCATCTCTCATCCATCCATCCATCCATCCATCCATCATCCCATCCACCATCCATCCATCATCACATTCCATCACATCCATCCATCCATCCAATCCATACCACACATCTCCAATCCATCATCATCCATCACATCGCATCCATCATCCATCCATTCCACCATCAGTCACATCCATCCATCCATCCCATCCATCTCATCCATCCATCATCCATCCATCCATCCATCCATCCATCATCCATCCATCCATCATCATCCATCACCATCCATCATCCATCCATTCCACATTCATCCATCCACAATCATCCATCCATCATCATCCATCACATCCATCCATCCATCCATCCATCTATCCATCCATCCATCCATCCATCCATCCATCCATCCATCCATCCATCCATCCATCCAATTCCATCCATCCATCCATCCATCCATCCATCCATCCATCCATCACCATCCATCCATCATCCATCCATCCATCCATCCATCCATCCGTCATCATCATCCATCCATCCATCATCATCCATCCATCCATATCCATCATCTCGTCCATCCATTCGTCCCATGGCTCCATCCCAAGCCTCCTGGGAAACAGCGGATCACTCATTATTTTTGTTCCCATCAAAATGGATGTGCACGAGGAAGGAAGAGCCAGCAGCAGTGTCATCCTCATCCTCTGCACCTCAGCATTCCTGGCATGGGGAATGAGGGAAAGAGAGCTCTGGGAGTCCCAGGGAGCAGCTGGCCAGGGGACATCGCTGTCCCAGATGGGTTTTGGGATTGGAATGCTGTGTTGGGCTCACTGGTGGGCACAGCTCTGGAGGTGCTCCCTCACATGGGGTGGTGGAATCACTCTGGGAGGAAACACAGAACTGGGATGGGTTAGGTGAGGTGTGGGGTGGGAATTGGGGGTGTCTGCAGAGGGGTCACAGCTGTGGTGACACCAGGGATGGTGGCTGTGCCAGTCCCTCTGTGCTGGGAGCTCTGCTCTGGCCAGGCTGGAGCGAAGAACCACCCGTCCCCATGTCCCACATGGACACAGCCACCACAGAACCCAGCAGAATCTCCTTGTCCCCCATCCCAGATCCCCCCTTCACGCTGTGCTTGGCAGAACCGTCTCCTCCAGAGCAGTTCCTGGTTCGGCTCCGCGTTTGTTTATTCCTTAAGGCAAAAATGATGCAACGGCCCCTCCGTGGGAGGGATGGGGGGCTGGGATGGGCTGCTTGCCTCCAGTCAATCAGCAGCCCTGGAAAATTACAGCAGGAGGACTCAGAGGCTGGAAGAAATCTGTCCTGATTGGCATGTTCTGCTCGCTGCGTGCATCTGTGCTCCATCCACYGGGACAGGTGACCGCAGCACGGACCCCTGGGATGCTCTTCCCTCTCCACCTTCTTCCCCTCTTCCCTGGGGCTGGTGCCAGGAGCAGCCTCTGGTGCTGTGGATGCACTTTGTGTCCCTCTGTGAGGAGGTCATGGATGTTGGAAGACTCTTGGGTTTGGTTCAAGCCCCCTGAGGGTTCATCCCTGGAGGACACGGGACCCCTGATGCCCCTGTGCTCCTCCTGGCACTTTTAGGACAGGGAATTTGGAGCATCTGTGGCACACATACCACAGCCTGGCATCTCCTCTGCCCTCACCACCATGTGTGGGACTGGGTCTGTGTGTTTTATCACCACCACAGACCCCAAACTTTGGAATCTCTCAGTTCTTCAGGAGCAGTTCCCTCCCCTGCTGATCTCTGGAGGGGCTGCACCTTCCTCAYTGGCTCTGCCCACCTCCCCCAGTTCCCACTTCTAGACACTGTGAGGGTGTCAGGGCAATGCTGTGGCCCCCAGGACATGGAGATTGGGGTGCCAGGGCACATCTGTGTGCCCAGGGGATGAGTGGAGCCTCCCTGCTCCTGCCCAGGCTCACTCCCAACCTGTCAGCCCCCATTATCTCCAGGATTGCCAGGCCGGCTTTTCTCACTCCACCCCGGCACCGGGGCTTCCAGCAGCCTCTCATCTCCCTTATCTCCCTGGCAAGGGAGAAAATGACTTTTATTACTCTCATTTTTTACTTTTATTACTCATTTAATCTGTGTTTGAGCCGGGCTGTGAGTGRTGCTCCTGCCGAGGCTCCGGAGCCCGGCGGTGTTTGCYTTCTCRTGTTGGAGCTCTTGAAATTCTGTCAGGCACGTGCCAGCTTTTCCTCCCTGGGGAKTCCTTTCAAGTATTCCCTGGCTTTGCTCAGGTCCTTTCCTTTGAAGTATTCCCTGTTTTTGCTCAGGTCCCTTTTCCTGTCCCCAGTGCTGCTGGTTTTGTGTGAGTGGCTCACACACGATTCTTGCACCGTCAGTTTTTCGCTCCARGGAGCTTTCCTGAGAGGAAAACACTTGGACAGGAGCCTCCATCCTGTTGGAGATCAAAGATGAGGGGCTCTGAGGCAGGAATTTGTTGTGCCTGCTTGGTCCATCCATTGATCTGAGGGTTCAGGATGCCTTGGATCCCTCATCTTGCCCTGCTGGGTCTGCTCTTGGCCTGGTCCTGATGAGCTCTGAAGTGCCCCAGAGGCACCACCAGGACCCTCAGTGCTGCCATCCATGTCCATCCTGATGGACCTGATGGTCCTGATGAGCTCTGAAGTGCCCCAGAGGCACCACCAGGACCCTCAGTGCTGCCATCCATGTCCATCCTGATGGCACCAAGTGGCATCATCCCACCCCTGCTCCTCCAGCTCTTCCCTCATTGTATTTTCCACCCCATCTGCATCTCCCTGGGRTGTTGCCAAATCAACTGCAGGAGGAGGAAGAATTGCTTTTTTTTTCTATCCTTTTTTTTTTTTRRCTGAGTGGTTTTTTGAGGTTAAACATTCCTATCTAATTCAGCTCCTTGGGGTGTACCACAAGCTTGTCACATGTAATAAATTGGCTCATTTATTAGCGCCAACACGGTCAAAAGCAAACAAAGTGGCTTGTGGATTAATCCTGCCCCTGTTTGGGATAAGTGGTTTGATCCAGGCTCTTTGCAGGGAATAATGGACACGGCAGAGCAGTTCTGACTGATGAATTGGGCTCTTCACTCCAGCCCCTCCATTCTCCTGGTCCATATATCGACGTTATTTAATTAACCCATAATTTGCAATTACTGTGGGCCCACCCCTCTGCAAAAAATAAATCTGTGCAGTGGCACCCGGTAAGGAATTCTCCCAAGGATCTGGCAGTGGGAAAGAGGGGAAGCTCAAATCTCTGCTGGCTGTGACASAGGAGGATCCCCTCACCCCAGTGCCAGGCCAGTRTGCTCKCTGGGAGCACKCTGGGATGTGTTTGAGACTCYGGGGAGAGATCTGACATCTAGAACCTGTTAAATTGTTAAATTCCCATTTTCCAGGCACCCCTTGAGCTGGAATTGGTGTCACTGCRCAGGATGGARAGAGGGAAGTTTTGGCTGGGATGGATTGAGGGTCCTGCTCAGTGTGAGGGGGGGAAAGTGTCACAAACCCTGGGCTTTGTGGTTCCCTTCCCACAGCCCCCTGTGCTTCCAAGGGCTTTTGTCCCCTCCTTTAACCCAGGGATCATGGTGGGATCACACCCAGTGTCCCTCAGAGGTGTGGGATGAGGATGTACCCTGGAGGATCACCCCAGTGCCAGGCCAGTTTGCTCCCTGGGAGCACACTGAGATGTGTTTGAGACTCAGGGCATCTAGAACCTGTAAAATTCCCATTTTCSAGGCACCCCTTGAGCTGGAATTGGTGTCACTGCCCAGGATGGACAGAGGGAAGTMTTGGCTGGGATGGATTGAGGGTCCTGCTCAGTGTGAGGGGGGGAAAGTGTCACAAACCCTGGGCTTTCCCACAGCCCCCRGTGCTTCCAAGGGCTTTTATRCCCTCCTTTAGCCCAGGSATCACACCCAGTGTCCCTCAGAGATGTGATATGAGGATGTACCAGCACACAGAGCTCTGTGTGTGATGRCACACTCCTCTCCAAGGAGAGCTGGAGCTTATTTAGGGCAAARTCTGCTGTTGGAGCTCCTGGTGAAGGTGACTGGGCTAAAATGGGACCGTGCCTGGACACYMTGTGTGTGCTGTGGAAATAACACCYAAATAGCTCTGTGGATCCCCCCTTCTCACTGCTCYTGGGGGCCCAGGGGGATCCACAGAGCTATTTCTGCCAGCCCTGCTGAGGGSAGGGTGAGGCACAAACAGCCCCTGGAAAATGAGATTTCAGTGTTTTGGCTGGGCAGAGARGTGTTGGTAGCTCTGGTGTTCAGCCCCGAAATGTGGATTTGGGGCAGGGATAGGAGGAGACCCCATAGAGGGGGGTCAGGATTTGCAGGGGCTGTGCCAGGGCTCATTGTCACCCCTGCAGCCACCTCCAGCCTGGGGTGAAGCATTGCAGGAGCTTTTSCTGGGGTTTCAGGCCATTCATGGATTTATGGTGTGTTTGTTGTTTGTCTCCATGCCTTGCTTCTTTTCAGAGGAGCTTAAAAATAAAGCCTGCCTTGCTTTGTAATTTTTCCAGTTAATAATGGASATGAAATCTCCTTGTGCTGGGCTCAGAGGGGCCCCCCACGTGTGCCAGAGCCTCGGGACAAGGAGAGAGTTGGCACCCAGAGAGCCACAATCCCTGTGCTGACCCCTGTGCCCTTTGGTGCCCTGCAGGTCCCCAGAGCAAAGTGTCACGSTGCCAACCCAACGAGCACAACTGCCTGGGCACAGAGCTGTGCATCCACATGAGCAAACTCTGCAACGGCCTCCACGACTGCTTCGACGGCTCCGACGAGGGCCCGCACTGCAGGGGTAGGTTTGGGGGTCCCAGGAAAGGGGGGTCCCCAATGGGGTACTCCCCAATGGGGTAGGAGTTCCTGTTTTGGGATGAGGTTCCTGTTTTGGGTTGAGGTTCCTGTATTGGGATGAGGTTCCTGTTTTCTCCTCTTGAGTGTGAGCCCCACCACACTCAGCTGTCATGGTTTGATGCTGGCTCAATACCAGTGCAGCCATAAAAATATTTTTTTCTCAAATGAGTGCTGTGAGATAACCCTAAACCTAAGCTTAACCCTAATCCTAAATCTAACCCTAATCCTAACCCAACCAGAAAGACAGGTTTGGGGGTCGCAGGAAAGGGGGGGTCCCCAATGGGGTAGGAGTTCCTGTTTTGGGGTGAGGTTCCTGTTTTCTCCTCTTGAGTGTGAGCCCCACCACACTCAGCTCAGCACAGTCTCTCATGGTTTGATTCTGGCTCAATACCAATGCACCCATAAAAATATATTTTTCTCCAATGAGTGCTGTGAGATAACCCTAAACCTAAGCTTAACGCTAATCCTAAATCTAACCCAACCAGAAACAGAGGTTTGGGGGTCCCAGGAAAGGGGGGCTGCCCCCTGGCATAATCCCCAACAGGGTAGGAGTTTTGGGGTGAGGTTCCTGTTTTTTCTGTTGAATGTGAGCCCCACACACTCAGCTGTCATGGTTTGATCTGGCTCAATACCATATGCACCCATGAAAATATATTTTTCTCAAATGAGAGTGCTGCTGTAGATGTGACCAGGTCTTGGGGGTCCCAAGTCCCAGGAAAGGGAGGCTGCCCCAAGTGGGGTAGGAGTGATGAGGTTCCTGTTTTCTCCTGTTGATTTAAACCCCACCACACTCAGCTCAGCACAGTCTCGTCATGGTTTGATTGCTGGCTCAATACCAGATGCAGCCATTAAAAAATACATTTTTCTCAAATGAGTGCTGTAGATAACCCTAACCCTAACCCAACCAGAAACAGAGGTTTGGGTCCAGGAAAGGGGGCTGCCCATGGGGTAGATTGATGAGGTTCCTGTTTTTCCTGTTGAAGTGTGGGCCCCACACACTCAGCTGTCATGTTTGATGCTGGCTCAATACCAGAATGCACCATGAAAATATATTTTCTCAAATGAATTGCTGTGAGATAAACCCTAATCACAACCAGAACAAGAGGTTTGGGGTCCACAGGTCCCAGGAAAAGGGGGCTGCCCATGGTGTTCGTCAGTGGGGTTAGGATTGTGAGGTTCCCTGTTTTTCCTGTTGAAATGTGAGCCCCACCACACTCAGCGTTCATGGTTTTTGATGAGGTGCAATACCAGTGGGGGGTTCCTCAGAATTCCATTTTTTATTTTTTTTTTTTTATTTTTTTTTTTTTTTTTTTCTTTTTTTTTTTTATGATTTTTTTTTTTTTTTTGTTTTTTTTTATTTATGTTTTTTTTTCGTTTTATTTTTTTTTTGTTTATTTTTTGTTCTGTTTTTTTTCTTTTTTATTCTTTTTTTTATTTTTTTTTTTTTTTTTTTTTTCTTTTTTTTTTGTTCTTTTTTTTATTTTTTTTTTCGTTTTTATTATTTTTTATTTTTTCTTTTTAATTTTTTTTTTTTTTTTTTTTTATTTTTTTTTTGTTAAAAATATATTTTTTTCTCAAGATGGCTGCTTGTGAGATGTGCCAAGCAACAGAGGTTTGGGGGTCCCAGGAAAGGGGGGCGCCCTGGGGTAGGCATTGATGAGGTTCTGTTTTGTTCCTTAGTGTGAGGCACCACCACACTCAGCTGTCATGGGCTTTGATGCTGGCTCAATACCAATGGCACCATGAAAATATTTTTTCTCAATGAGTGCTGTGAGATAACCCTAAATCTAACCAACCCTAACCCAAACCAGAAAAGAGGTTTGGGTGGGCACAGGGTCCTAGGAAAGGGGGGCTGCCCATTGGGGTGGGGTAATGAGGTTTCCTGTTTTCTCCTCCTTTAAATGATGAGCGCCACCACACTCAGGCTTCAGCACAGTCTCTCAATGGTTTATGCTGGTGCAATACCAACCAGGGATCCAGTAAAAATACGATTTTTCTTCAAATGAGTGTGTGAGATAGTGACCAGAAAAGAGGATTTGGGGGTCCCAGGAAAGGGGGGCTGCGCCCCAATGGGTAGGATTGATGAGGTTCCTGTTTTCTCCTGTTGAATMTSAYCCCCACCACACTCAGCTCAGCACAGCCACAGATCCAGAGATTATCCAGAGCCGCTTGGAAATGAAATGCCCATCATTCCTGAGCCTGCAGCCATGAAATAGCTGCATTGTCTCCTGGGCTTAAAAGCTCCAGGCCTGGGGTTCTGGTCCAGATAAGAGATACCACTGTGGGGTTTTTTTTTCCTAATTTCCAGGAGCTTTGTCCCCTGCTCCTGGCCTGTCCCCATGGCTAATCCTGCTGGAAAACTCCCTAAACCAGCYTGCTGCTGTGCAGATTAATCGCTCAGAAATGTGTGTCCTGGGCTGACCTTGTGTTCCAGAGCCTCTGTGCTCCCCAYCCCTTCCCTGCCTGCCCTGGGGGGCTCCTGTCCTGCTCCAGCAACACTCCTGACCCCAAAGGGCTGCTCCCTGTTGGGACCCAGCTCCTTTCCACTGCCTGGATCCCATGGGAGCAGCTCCTGCAGCTGTGCTTGAGATGAGAATTAATATTTCAGCGAGAGCTCTRGTTACTTAAGTGGGATCTGATTTTTCTGAGCCACGTGAGCCGTGCTGGGGCAGCTGCTCAGGGCTTTGGGCACCTGGTGCTCGCAGGTTTGGGCACGCTGGGGCTGCCAGCCTTCAGGYGGGCTTGAGCTGGGTGCTGAGTCCCCCCCTGCCCGCGGCTGGTGCCACCCCAGGGAGGCATTTCCTGCATTTCCTCCATTTCCTGCATTTCCTGGCAGCTGCTTGCGAGTCCCAGCCTGCCACTGCCCCAGGTGTGGGCAGGTGAGCTGTGACCTCYAGGTGTCACCTCGAGCTGTCACCCTGAGACATCACCCCAAGCTGTCACCCCAAGTGATCACCGTGAGCTGTCACCTTGAGCTGTCACCTCAAGCTGTCACCCCAAGCAATCACCTCAAGCTGTCACCCCAAAACATGACCTCAAGCCATCACCCCAAGCTGTCACCCCAAGCAATCACCTCAAGCCGTCACCCCAAGCTGTCACCCCAAGCTGTCACCTTGACCTGTTACCCCAAGTGATCACCTTGAGCAGTCACACTGAGACACCACCCCAAGCCATCACCCTGAGCAATCACCTTGAGCTGTCACCTCAAGCTGTCACCCCAAGCCATCACCCCAAGCAATCACCTTGAGCTGTCACCCCAAGCCATCACCCCAAGCTGTGACCCTGAGCTATGACCCCAAATTGTCACCCCAACCCCTGCTCTCTGTTACGTGTTCCTGATGGGGTTAGGTGATCCTAATGGAGTCTGGTGTTCCTGATGGGGTTAGATGTTCCTGATATGGGGTTAGGTGATTCTATTCTAAGGGGTTAGGTGTTCCTGATGGGCTTTAGGGTGTTCCTGAATATGGTTAGTTTCTCGAAGGGGTGAGCGGTTTCCGAGGGGTTAGGTGTTCTGATATGGGGTTAGGTTCGAGGGGTTGATGTTGTTCCCTGAGTGTTTGGTGTTGTCCTGGATATGGGTTAGCGTGTCCTGATTGGGGTTTGGGTGTTCCTGATATTGGGTTAGGTGTTTCTGCGATTGGGGTTTAGGTTAATCCTGAAGTGGTTAGGTGTTACCTGAGTATGGGTTAGGTGTTCCTGATGGGTTTGGTGTTCCTGATAGTGGGGTAGGTGATTCTAAGGTTGTTGGGTGTTCCCTGATGGGTCAGGTTGTTCCTAGATGGGTCCCAGGTTGCTCCTGAAATGGTGGTTGGGTGTTCCTGATGCGGGTTAGGATCCTAATGGGTTTAGATGTTCCTGAGTATGATGGGTGTAGGTGTGTTCCACCCTATGGGTGGGTGTTCCCTGGATAGTGGGGTTAGGGTGAATTCTGAATTGAGGTTAGTGTTACTGATATGGGGTGCTGATGTGATACTAAATGGGTTTAGGTGTTTTCCTGAAATGGGGTCAGGTGGAGTGCTCTGGATGGGGATTGGATGTGTCCTGATGGGGTTGAGGTGTTCCCTTGATGGGTTGGTTTTCCTGATGTTGGTGATCCTTGCTCAAACCCAAACCCTTGGCCCTGGTGCCATCTGGCTGACATCCTCGTCTCTTCCCATCCCTGTAGGAACAACGCCAAACTGCTCAGGGCTCTGGGCTGCCAGCACCACTGTGCCCCAACGTGTTTCCGGCCCTGTGTGCTACTGCAACACGTCCTCCCAGCTGGCTGAGGACGGGAAGGACTGCAAGAGGTGGGGCCTGGCGTGGGCAGGAGCCCTCAGTCCCTGCTGGGGACCGGTGGCTCCTTGGGGTGGGGCCGATGGTCGACTTTTCTGCCAAGCGAGCGCTGGGCTCTAGGAAAGGGGATCGGGGAAGAAGCTGGGCGCCACAGGGCAGTGGGCTGGGATTGATGGGGTGAGTTGATGGGATGATCGGGAAGAGATTGATGGGATGGATTGATGGGAGGGATTGAAAAATGGGATTTATGGATTGGGATATGGGATTGAGATTGGGATGGATTGAATGCGAATAGGGAGTTGATGGATGGGATGGATCCATTGGGATTGGGATGATGGATAGGTATTGATGGATTGGTGATGGGGATGGATGATGGGATGAGGATGATGCGGATGGGATGGGATCCATGGGAATTGGATTGATGGGAAATGCGATTGTGAAATGGGATTGGAAATGGATGGGATGGAGGGATGGGATGGAATGATGGGGATGGATGGGACCATGGGAAATGGATCCATGGATGGGATTCCATGGATGGGATTCAAATGGACGGGAAATTTGTGGGGAATTTCAATGAGAATGGATCTATATGGATACCGAGTGGAATGGGATGAGATATTTAATAGAATGGATCCCATGGGAGAAGATTTGGATGGGAAGTCAATGGGATGAAATTTAGAGATGGGATTTAGGGGATGGGAATGTGAGGATGGATTGGAAGGGAAGAATTTTAAGGTGAATGGGTTGGATTTATGGACAGATGGGATGGAAATGGGATGGGATGGGGAAATGGATGGATGGATGGATGGATGGAATGGATGGGATTCCATGGGATGGCATTTAGGGATGGGAATGGGATCTGTTCGAATAGGATCCATGGGAAATGGAATTTATGGGATCCATGGGATGGCATTTATGGGATGGGATTCCCTAGCAGGCTGCTATGAGGGTCCCTTTGGCTCAGGCATCATCCCCTCCTCTCCAGCTCCACCTTGGAGAAACTGTGGGGCTTCATTTCCTCTTCAGGCAGCAAAGGAGGGATTTTCCTCGTCCAAACCTTGCATTTTTTCCTGTCTTTCCCAGACTTTGATGAATGCACCGTGTATGGGACCTGCAGCCAGACATGCACCAACACAGAGGGCTCCTACACGTGCAGCTGCGTCGAGGGCTATCTCCTGCAGCCAGACAACAGATCCTGCAAAGCCAAGAATGGTGAGAGCCTCAGCAGGGAGAACTTCAGGTGGTGCCTCAGGGCAGCTCTGCACACCGTGGCCCCCTGAATTCTCCACATTGGGTTCTTCTCTGGGGTTACACCCACAGGATTGAGCTGTGCCCTGACCCTGTTGTTCCRTCCTTGTCCCCAGAGCCCGTGGATCGCCCTCCTGTGCTGCTCATTGCCAACTCCCAGAACATCCTGGCCACCTACCTGAACGGGGCCCCCGTGCCCAACATCACCCCCACCAGTGCCAAGCAGACCACGGCCATGGACTTCAACTACGTGGAGGACACGGTCTGCTGGGTCCACGTGGGGGACAGTGCCTCSCAGACCATCCTCAAGTGTGCCAAGATCCCCAACCTGAAGGGCTTTGTGGAGGAAAGGTCCATCAACATCTCCCTGAGCCTGCACCGTGAGTGTCCGGTCCCTGTCCTGCTCCCCCATCCCCAGTTCCCAGGCTGTGGTGGGTGAAACTGGGAAGGAGGCAGCTTCCCATAGGTCATTCCCTTTCCTTTTGTTATTGTTTTTATCCAGTTTAGTAATTTCTTGGTGTGCAGATATGAGGAGAAATGATACAGGGAGGAGTGCAGCAGGTTTTGGGGATGGCACCTCTTGTTTCCTTTGGTCCCACCCCATAAAAATGACCAAGTCCCACCCCAAAAAGTGYCCAAGAGCAAACTCCCAACCCAAAGGTGCCTCTGTGGGTGCCACTGAGTCATGCTGWGAGTGGCTGGTGGCAGTTTCCTTCTGCTGGTGGCCCCATGGCCAGAACGAGTGTGGTCACAGCTCCGTGTCCAGTTTGGGTTTSCTGCTCCCAGCTCTGCAGCCAGGATGGGAGGGAGAGTCARTGGTTGGGYTTTTGGTGCTCTCTGAGGAGTCCCTGTGGGCTTCCAGCACCTTCCATGAATGCACAGAGCAGTGAGTGCCACAGCTGGGCAGAGCTGGGATGTGGGACACCCACCGTTTCCTTGTCACCTGCTTTTTATCCTTGCCCAATCAATTTGGGGGTTGGAAACTGGGCGGAAATCTGGGGGCTTGCCAGTGAGTCTCCTGTCAGGTTTTTTTGCTTCCCCTTCGGGGGTGTCTTTTGCCTTCCTGAAAATGTGGGGAGCTTCACGGGGAAAAGAAGGAACTCCTTACCCCACCAATGTGCTGTTGGGTGAGCAATTGGCTCATTCCAGCAAATTGTGGATGGACAGATTTCTGCAATGGAGTGAAGCGTTCCTGGGTGGATCTAAGAGCTGAGAGGGATTCTCTGCTGACGGGCAGTGGGGTGTTGGGTGGGATCCTGCGGGGGTCTGGGATCCTGGGCGTTCTGGGGGGTTCTGGCCGGCTTCATGGAGATCCTGGGGATCCTGGGGTCGGGGTTCCCTGGGGGGTCTGGGGTCCTGGAGCGTTCTGGGTTGGAGGTCTGGGGTCCTGGGAGTTCGGGGGTCCTGGGGGAACCTGGAGGTTGGGGTGCCTGGAGGTCCTGGGGGATCCCTGGGGTTCCTGTTGGATCCTGGGGCGTCCTGGGGGTCCTCGGGATCCTGGGGGTCCTGGGGGTTTGGAGAGAGTCCCAGGATATTCTGGGTTCTGGGGGTCCTGGAGGTTCCTGGGTGTCCTGGGGGCGTCCTGGGGCGAATCTGTCCCTGGTCCTGGGGATCGGGGGTGTCCTCGGGATCCTGCGAATCCTGGTGCGTCCACGAGTTTCCTAGAGATCCTGGGCGTCCTGGGGGGGCTCCCCTGGGGGTCCTGGGGGGTCCTGGGATATCTGGGGGTTCTTGGGGATCCTGGAGGTCTTGTGGAACCTGGAGGTCGCAGGGGTTCTGCGGGTTTCCTGGGAGTTCTGGTGGTCCCTGAGGTCCCAGGGGTCTGGGTGGTCCCGGGGCTCCTGGGGTCCAGGCTCTGTGTGTGGCGAAGGGCTGGGCAGGCTGTGGGTGCTGCTGAGGGTTTGTGTGCAACAGTTAATTTTCAGCTCACCCGTGTATTTTAGGGCTGGGGTGTAATTTTAGGGAGAGGCTCAACCTTTGCTCTCCGGGCCGTAAGATAACGTGGAGTGAGCAGGACAGGGCTCAGCTTCCTGCTGCCTCCGGATTTTTGGGGTTTCCTTTGGGAATTTTTCGGGTGTCCTGGGAATTTTAGGGTATCCCTGGGTAATTCTAGGGATGTCCCTGGATTTTGGGGTGTCTCTGGATTTTAACGGGTGTTCCTTGGGATTTGGGGCTCTCTTTCTAGGGACTGCCTCCCATCCCTCAGAGCAAGGCTGGTTCTAGTCGCACACACAGAACTAGTGGTTAAGCAAGTGAATTCCACCTCGAGAGCACTCAGGATGTAGGTACCGAGCTGGGCCTGAGGATGAAGGAGATAAATGTCACTCTCCTGCAGGAAATAACTGTGACCCAAATTAGTGCTTTCCCTGTTTATTTCCTTCTTTATGGCATTAATTGCTCACTCTAGTCAGGTAGGGAATGCACGCTCCCCCACTGGGTAGCCATTGTCCCTGGCTTAAATGAGGCGAGTTATTTGATTTAGTCTGAGCACTCTAGAGCATTCCTAATGGGGGAGATTGATGCTCGAGGGAGGTGCAACATGAGGTTATGCAGAGGCAGTACTTAGCGGAGGAGGCCCTGGGATGTTCACCGTCGTGCGTGCAGCCACTGAGGGCTCCCCTGCTCCCAGTCCATTCGTGACAAGTAATATCCTGTCATCGTTGGATTGGCCTGCGTTGGGGAGATAGTTTACATTTATTGAGTGGGTCTTCTTGAGTTACTATTACAGCATCGCCTTTGCTACTGATCCTCCTGAAACATGCACCACTCGAGCTAGAAGGCACATTTACTTGTAACCGCCCTTCTGGTCTTTAACTCTCCCTATCCGCCGGAACGCTTATGAGCACCTCTCTCAGAGGCTTCCTGCAGCGCCTCCCCCTCCGGCATCTCACGACACCATACCCCACCTTTAAGGCATTTCTGCTGCTACTGTAGAGTATTGGATCACAGGCGAGCTAGCGATTTCATCGCTCTTGATTCCTGGAGAGCTGGCTCTTTCCCTTATACTTCCCCCAGGTCTTTCTATCTTAAGGGGTGGCGTACACAGTCTGTAAAAGACACATAAGCAGCCTGGTTGAACGATTATATTGCGCTACTTTTATATCTCTTGACCACATAAAGGTCCGCTCAGGGAAGAGAGGATTCTTTTAATGTATGAGAGAGGTTCCACATTGGAATCATTATTACCACACATCATCTATGCGCGGCTGGAGGGAAAGCTTCTGGGTCACACTTTATAAATACTGCAAATGTGAAGGCTGTGTGTTCCCTACAGCCATATGTCGCGCAAAAGGACATCAAATTTAATCTCGAAATCATCTGCGGGATCCGCTCTCTACAAATAGAATTGGGAAAATGGCACTAGATGACAAATGAGCGCTCGGTATCCATTTTTCTTTAAACCAAAATTCCTCGTTTTGGTGTTGACTTTCGCGAAGCATGTTTTCTTCCTTATCTCTCATACTAGCGATTTGGTTGCGCGTGCTCTGAGGTGGACTGTGGAGAGGCAGACCTTGGTAGCTTTGGAAGGTCTTTGAGTTCCATCCAACACGAGCGCGTAAACAGTGCTCAGAACTATCGTTGTCGCTCGCGCACACACTCATAAAAGTGATTATGTCTTCAGTATGTCTGCTATAACGTCTGTTTCCATCAATTTCTACGTTCAATCTAAAATTACCCGTGATATATGTTATGTGAAGACATGGAATCTTGGTATAAATAATATTCAACACTTACATCTATTGCAGAAGGCTTGAAGTTAGTCTTAGAAATGGTGAATATGTGAAATTATGCATAATAAGGCTGAGACTAGTTGGGAGAGAGAGGAGAGCTCTTGAGGCTCATCCGTCAGTAACTAGAGGGCGAGACTAGTGTTTAACCTATCCTTCTCTCAGAGGGAGTCCTTTCAAGAAATCTGGATTGTTCGAATGGCGAGTGCACTAGCACACGCGAACAGGACAATGTGTTTTTTTTATGGCTCAACGGAACCTGATATGCAATACAAGGTAAGAACACGTAAAGAATAATAAATATCATATAGAGCATTGGTGTGTACAGTCGCACTTTGTCTACTACTACCCTCAGGCATTTTTCTACCAATCATATTCAACCTGTAGGATGTGTGTGCTTGGACATAGAGAGGTGATTGTCGACTAAGCTCTCGTATGACTATTCTATCGCCTTAGACGCTGATATGGGTGGCTCGCAGAGAGGAGGACTAGCACTACTCGCGAGTGTTGCTTTATCTGAGTTAACCCCCAGGTCAGTCATCGGGGAGTACACTCAAGGAAAGAATGTATCAGAGGCTGGCAGAAGCTTTCCATTCCCTCGAGATATATTTCTCTACCAAGAAAATATTCTTGTTTGTGCGTGGTATAATTGGATCATTTCTCTCCACCATCACAGGTTGTTGTCCGTCGACCTGAGAGGAGGAGGGCGTCAATACGAAAGGCCACCTGCCTGCAACAAAATAAAGACACTTCTCGCGCGTTTGGTACAACCGAGATCTTTCGAAGAATATTATGTTCTGTGAAGAATATTCTTAAAAGACGATGAAGCTGTGTGTGAGATATGCTTTACATTCTCATTTTCATTCTAAAAAAAAGAGCATTTCTTTGGTTTTGTGTTTGGATTCAGAGATATTATATGATTCAACTCACTTCTGTGTCACTCACACTATGCTATGTATAGAGAGGTGAGAGCCCTGGGAGGTGCTCATGAGAGCACTACTTAGGCTGGTTTCTCCATATAACCATCTCCTCCAGCGTATATCATGTCACACTGGAACACTCTATATGATATTTCTAGTATTTGGTCATTGCGTGAACACTTTACGACTGATTCATGGCAGCTACTTCCTCAACAAATATATAGCTCCATTCACGATTTGTGACTGGGATTCTGGAGTCAATGTGTCATCGCTTATCACATCCAAACAGGCTTTCTGATGATGTAGGCCTGAGGAAGTCTCTGGGCACCGCAATAGCGAGGCATTCTTCACAATATCCCAAATAGCAGAATAAGAGACGAGAGAGAAGGACATGTAAATTAAAGAGGAGCAACAAGAAGAGGGAGAGGGACAAGGAGAAAAGGAGTGAGCTCCATTTAGATAACTCTTTAAAATGCATGATCCATTGTGTACGCAGCAGTGCTCATGCTGTCTCAGCCTGGTTTATTTTGCACGTGAGAAGCCCCTTTTTTGTAGCTCTGATGCGCTCATGGGTGGCAGGGGCAGCGGAAGGCTGGCTGCAATTCTCTTTGGCTGTGGACAGCCAGCCATGCCCTCAGAGATACCGAAGCATCAAGGGACACCTTCTGGTACCATTAAAACTAGAGCAAGAGCTCCCTAGACGTGTACTCCGCCTGTGGAGAGTGCGAGGAGGAGAGTCTTTCCTGTCCCTCATTTGTGTAAAAGCCCTTGTCTTTTGCACTCTGCAAACTGGATCCATGTCATACCAATCGCCACCAAAATTCAGGATATCTCTCCTGGATGTTTCTTCCAGGTTACTGTTTTTTATAGGTGCCTTTGTTGAGAGGTAATTGCGCAGAAGAATCTTGAGTTGTCGTCACTGACTTTCACACCACCATAACTACAGTTCAGGTATTTCGAAAGGTGGTACCACTGGGGTGGAACTTCTTGGGCTTATAAAAATTCATAGCGGGCTCTCGTTTCTTATAAACCCTACTCCCCAGCTAAGAGTTAGCGTTTCCCAATGACATCCCAGGGACAGCAAACTCTCAGGTTTTTTTTCATGAGGCTTAGCTTTTTATCTTACCCACTACACTTCCAGGTAGCATGTAGGACACGTCTTGCTTATATATCTGCACAGCAAGGAGAGAGAGGTCTCTCACTGCAGTCGTGTACATAATTTTTTTAGCATGCATTCCTTTTAAAATATCTCTTTCATCATTGCCATTCTTACCATATCTGTTATACTGGGAGCAAAATTATACTCTCCCAGGGCTAGAACTATTAAGATATATAAAATATAATCTACTAACTTTCTTTGTGGTCCATGTTCAGGCCATAAAAACGGCTTTGTAGCTGAGGCTTGGAGAGTTTTGGTGTCAACACATCCATGTTGGGATTTGTTCATTTTCCATGTACTCCACTACCTATTTCACAGAATAGGCACATGAATCATCTGGTTTGGGAGAGGACTGACGCGTGTGCAGAGATCTCTACGAAGGGTCGCGCAGGCCCCCATGCCCTAACTATCAGTGCCATAGGGATATTCCCCATGCGAACACCCCCAGGTCTTTTTTTCTGGAGAGAGTGCACCACAACATTCCTAGCTCTCAATCTTATTCTTAAACACATCCACGCGATGGAAATAACCGCGACCACGCTCGACACCGGCAGAGACCATTCCAGTAATTTATCACCGACCTGTCTGGTAAAAAACTTTTTCCGTAAGTGAATCCAACCCTAATATTTATGTGGTCATCACAGGATTGAGACTGTGAACTCTCAATTCTGTCAGCTGCCTGCCTGGGGAAAGAAAACTAGAACTGCCAACCTGACTGAACCAACCTTGATCGGGAAGTTGTACGGAGCTCCATGAGAGGGTCATAGCAGTTTTCGAGGCACACAAGCCTGGCCATATGTGCCACAAGATCACAGGCTGGATGGAATCCTGGCCTGGTGGCCTATCACTTAGTAGTTTTGCACCTGGTGTGTTGCACATTAATTGTAAACTATCATCCACCCAAGCCCCGCTCGCTGAGAGAAGGACTAGCACTCGCTTCTTTGCGGAGCAAAGTCGACATGTGTCAGTAGATTATGAGTGTATCACTAACTCCCACGCAGAAAACTGTGTGTCTGTTGTTGAAAGTTCCTGTCTATAACAAAAGCGAAATTGTTGTATGATTAAGGAAGGAAAAATGAAATGCGCAACAGACGCCATTACAACCTAGCCTCCGGACATTGTTATGCGAGAGTCATAAATACCCGCCACAACACAAGCAATCGCGTGGGGTAGGGTGGCAATGAATACAATGCCACACATCGAAGGATGCGCAAGCAGGCACATCTCACAGAGCATACTCAGATGACATGATAAGCATGGAAGAAAGTGTAATACACGCATTGAGATAACACACTAACACACGACAAATACTAGAAACATATGTATAAGAAAAGAAATATATGGGTATGATAGATAGAGGCTCTACCTACGCTCTGCAGTGCACTTCTTTAGTTGTGTTCATCACCCACTAAACACAAAGACCAGTCTTAGTGGGTGCTTACGAGAGGTATAGGGAAGATCGCTTTCAAAAAGGAACTGTTTTGGATCAAGATTTGTCCGAGACGCCCAAGACGCTTATTCTACACCCAGCACCCTATCACTCAATGCTTGCATTATCTTGAGAGCGAGAGACATCGTAGCAGACAGACCATCACTTGGATAGCTCACTCTGCTCTTCGAATTTTCCCCATGGTCCGTGATTCCTGTGAGCACGCACTCATCAGGACTAACGAGAACAGCATAGATGCACTTGGGTGTTTAAATATAGTTCACATTTGTGATGGTTTTATGATCCAAAAGGTAAGATACAAGTGCTAGCCAAGAAAAAGACGAATGAGAAAGGGAAGAAAGAAGAGAAGAGAAGAGAAGAGGAGAACAGATGAAGAGTACAGAGAAACACAAAGAGAAGAGAAGGACGCACATGAGAATGAGGAGAGAATGATAGAATATGAGGAGATTGACGTAACGAGAACGCACGCAAAGAGAAAAGAGAAGAAGAAGAGAGAATGAGAAAGAGTAAGGGGAAAGAAAAAGGGAAAGTAAAAAGAGAAAGAAAAGGAAAAGAAAAGAAAGAAGAGAAAGAAAAGAAAAGGAAAAGAAAAAGAAAAAGAACACAGAAAAAAACGAAAAATGAAAAAAAGGAAAAGCAACAAAAGGACAAAGAAGACACACAGGATAACACAGAAAAAGAAAAAAAAAAGAGTAGAAAGGGCCTGCCTAGACCTGTCTGTTAGTGGGTACCAAAAGTCACAGAGGTAAGTAACTTATAGCATATAAACATGAGGCTCAGGAGCCCTTAAGAAAGATGTCCCAATACATATATGGACCACAGACCCAAACACATATTGGTCATTACAAATAAGCGAGGTTTGAAAAAAGATGTAGCTACCTTGCGGTCCCACCCTCATTCAATTTAAAATAACAATGACTGCTGCTTGTGGGGATTGGTGTTGGCAGTGGAACAAAACAGTTGCGTTTTTAGAGAACAGTGTGATGAATACCCATATAGTGGCATTAACTTTAAAGGGCTAAGTTTTATTTAGACTGTGGCGTATTTGGTGACTGAAATCATTGTAAAACCTTTTGCTTAGGGTTCCTTCTTTAATTTGAACTGAGATCGACTCCTCACGCCTCCCTTCTTTCTATGTGTAGAGTATGTGGTAAGAGTTAGTCCTCAGGGAGAGATAACTGGTGTTTACCTGTGTCAAAACTCACACACAATAGGAGTTTTTTGGTGCAAGTTTTGTATGAAATAGTTAAAGTGCATTTTAAAAATAATTCTTCATTACTAACTGTCTGCTATGAAGTCACCCATTTTAGCTACAACAGGGACTCGATATTCGAGAAGCGCCGGCAATCTTGTGTTAGATATGAGGTTGACAAGGCTGACTCTCATGTTTATGTGATTGTCAAAAATAGATGTCATCTAAAAATAGTAATTGAAGTTTCTAAGAAATTTTACCTATATAATTAAAGTCTACATACCAATCGAACTATTTTTTGCTTTGATACCACAGTGAGTGCAGTTGGAAAGGGAAAGATTTCTAGTTTTTTATTTTTTAAAATTATTTTTATATTAAAAAAAAAAGAACAAACTAAACTTAAAAGTCAAAGTTTTTAACTTTTGACCAATTTCCATGAATAAAGTTTGGGTTTTATTTTTTCAGAATGAAAAAAAACTTCGCTCCTGCAAGAGAGAGTGCAACATCCTACAATTTCTCATTTTAACAAGCTGCTTCTAATCCTGTCTTCACTTTTCTTTTTTCAGTGTTGACCTTTTCTGGATGTGACAAGAATGGAAGGAAACCAGAACGAAATATCGAATACACCATGGGTTAAGAGAGGGTGTATTTTCTGTGTGTCACTGCGCATATGAACATTCTATTCTAATTTGCCCTTGGGGCAGATCCCTGCTCCTGCCTTTCTAGGAATCAGAGTTAATCTCTAAAGGACTCTCTTTGGTCGCCTTGACTCAGGAGGCAACCTCACAGATTTGTTGGGCCCAAGCCTGCCTGGAGTTTGCCTAGTCTGATCTCTATGTTTTAGGGAATACAGAAATTTCACAAGCCTGACCTGCATTTACCATCATTAGCTTGTTTTAGACTTTTGAGCGAGAAGGTGCACCCAGTCAAGGTTTAATGGGAAGAACATAAAAAGAAGCAGAAACAATAGTTTTCCTTAGTAGTGTGGTTTCACATTCAATAACCTCTGTTAACAGTAATGTGCCTCATCTCCAACTTGCATTTGAACTGACTTTTAATTGCCTGACCAGAGTTATGTTCTCGTTACGCTTTCTACCATAGATCAGCAGCCTGGTATTTTCCTTTCCCCTATGAAAAGAAATATGTGTTGTGAAGGCTCCTCCTCAAGCCCTCTCTGACTGATAAATTGAAAATAGGCATCTTTTTAGTCTAGGATCTGTTTTAGGGCCTTCCGTAAGCTCCCACACCTTGGATTTACTCTTTTGTTGTACGCAATGTGGGAAATGAGTTTTTGTCTACACTAAGAATTGCTCTCAGGTGAAAGTCCCTGGCTTTTTGAAAGGATAGGACGTCTCTCTGGACTACAGGGGGTAGGATGACCAGACTGGTAACTAATAAAAACACACTGCTGCAAACATACATTCCATTTTTATGGGTACCATGAATAGAAAGATAAAAGACTTATTACAGAAACACAGCATTCATATAAAGAAACTGCAGTTTTTATATGTACTTTTAATTTTTAAAGTGTGAAAGGCTACAGTCGCATGAATAGCCAATACTCTCCAGAGTGCTGTGATATCACTAGTTTGAATGACATTATGGAAACAAGACTGGGTTTAGAGAGTTTCCTTTTTAAAAACCTGTAAATTGAAATTATAACTGTTTAATTAATAGGCTACAGTTTAAGATAATTTAAATCTCAGAGGAACAAAAAAAAATTCCCTTACATTCTTTAAAAATCAAATAGTGTTAATTAACACAACATTTTTTAATAAGAATAAGGTTTTTCTTGGCTGTACTGACCTTTATAGGAAAACCCTCAGGAGCAAAAGGGAATAAGGACACTAAGGTAAAATGATCCACAATAGAAGCTTGGTAATGGAATTTCCCGTCCCATACAATTTAATTAAAAAAATATTGACCCTAGGAAAACAGGTTTTTGAGGAGACAATCCTGTCATCAAATTTACATTAAATGTTTTAAACTTCTCAATCTACTTCTACAGAAAGGACATGTTTGCACATGTCCTTTAAACGATGCCCATACTGTATGGCTTGAACATTGTTACAATCTGAGAATAATTCTAAAATAAAATAATGGCCATACATGAGATTGCTTCCTAAATAGTTCTGACCATGAAATGAACATGGAGAAAAGGATTGCTCAATTATGTATCACTCTAGCTATAAGGGGTCAATATAGCAAATAAGACAAAACCAGAAACACCAAGTTCTTAATCAAAGTTACAGAGAATTTGAGTGAGGTGGAAGAATACAATTTTGAGTCCTGACCTCTCTAAAGGACCAATGGGAGATGTGATTTCAAAGTGCCAACTTTCTGCCATGGCTGATGCTCCATTGATTAATGTCTCTAGAGTTCTAGGTGCTTCTCTCTAGGAGGCACTGACACCTAGAATCACATTGGGGGGCGGAAGTTAACATGAATGAGAAAGCTACACATAACAGAGCCCCGAGTGTGAACTTCCTCACATAGCCACAACTCACGCCCTGTTCAAGTCACCTCAACAATGTGATTGGGTAGAGATAAATGATTTCCTCACTTTGGAGGACCTGTCCGTCCAATGCAACATCAGCAAACCACAAGAACAAAGGGTCATTTTGTAGTAATTCCTTACAGTTCTGTGAGATTCATTCAACTGCCTGAGGGCTACTGTCCTGGAAAAAGAGGGAAACAAAACGAGGGTAATCTAATTTTCATTTCTAGTGTGTTATTCAGTAATGCAACTTATCTTAAGAGTTCAAAAAGGGTCCAGGGAACGTGGTAACTGAGGATTAATCTTTGGGCCATGCATGAGGAAAATCTCTTCACTCAACACGCAGTGGTATCACTTGTAGATTTGTTCATCAGACTTTCACATTTTCCTGCTATGGATATTTATTTTTAGAGGTTTGTGGTTCTATTCTTCTCTTTATTCCTTTTTTTTTTTCCAAGAATCTCATTTTAAAAAGTGAATCCCTTGAAACTTCATGAACGAGAAATAAGCTTAAAACCAAATGGGTCTGGTTCCGAGCAGGGAGGACTCTTATCGGTTTAAAAAGACAGCTGCTTCATTTTGTTGGGGGCTTTTCAAAAGCCTCAACACCCTATAGATGCCCGTTTACAGGTACCAAATGCAATAATATATGAATATGTTGTTCGCGATCACATAATTTGTTATAGGTAATGTTTAAAAAGTATAGCCAGATATTTTTAATTAAAATAATTATGAAAATGTAAGTATTAATAATTCCAGGGGTCTTGAGATTTTTCTAATGCTTTTTTAACAAAGAAGAAAGCTTTCTCCTTTTTGGAACTAGCTTGCTTGTTCTAACTGGCCAGTCTTGAACAAAATCTGATACCTTAAACAGTGCCTGATCCAAAGGTTGTATTGTCTTTTTTTTAAGTTTGATTCACTGAATACTCAGTGGAGGACTCGTTAAGGGATATAGTCCATCTTACCATGCTCTGGGAGGTACGAAGATATTTCAACTACTTGCCTTGAATTTTCTGCTTAGAAATGTAATAAGAGAATTGGTGCTTAAGAATGAGGATTAGGCCTGATTCATTTTAGAAAGCTACTTTTGAGTGTCTGTTCATTCAAAATGCTGGTATTTCAATGAAAGTCATAAAAATCTGTTCTGAAAAGTGCCTGCTTTTATTCCAGCTGTCCACCAGTGTGTTAACCACTTATAGACAATTGCACAGTCCCAACATTTGATCAGCATGAAATCCTACCCACTTCTGGTGCAATAACAGTTTTTCAAGCTGAAAGAGACATAATAATTAAATAGCATTTTTCACAAGGGAAATGTCTTCAAGCTAAATAAGAAAAAAAGGTCTAATTGTAGTGCACGACCAGATTTTCATAAGCTCACCTGATAGCTCAGGGCAAGGGCGATTCTTCATTTCAAGTGCCCGCGCACCACCCATTGACAGGTGCAGTGTAAAACGTTATGACACATTTCATCATCAAGAAACAGCATCAGAGGGAGTTCTGGGAAGAGCTTTAATAGCCCTCTTGCTCCTTGTCAGTAATTTCCCCAGCAAAACACAAATTCTTCAAGGCTGACAATCCAGAGCAAGGAATGTGCCATTCCTACTACCACAAATGATCTTCCACCCACTTATTATTTATGATTTACTTTAATTCTTGTCCACTCAGTTATGAATGATAAAACAGACTGTTGCTTTCTTCCTAGTTCCATGAACTGCTTGAAATCACAGTTTCTTGCTAGGACTCCATGCCAAAGCCTACTGAGATTGATTAAAAGATTTAATCATTCCCTAAAATGAGCCCTCTGCAGCTATGGCCCTTGAGTTCGAGTGATGCATAAGGCCAACCTCGGCTAAACTTCTTGAAGAGAGATATATTGTGCTGGAGAGGCTGAAGTGGTCTTCTGAATTCAAAATATCCACATACTTTCCCACATAATCTGAATTCTTCAGATTTCCCCGAATTTGCCTCATTTCATGGAAACATATTGTTTGTACCATAAGTCGGAATGCCTGCTGGGAATCTAGTTGAATATCAGATCATCTTAAGTTCACCGTCTAAATGGCTAAAAAAGCAAGAATACAGGCATCTCGAGCAGCAATCAGTCTCCGCTAGTACTCACTGCTGTATAAGGCGCGAATAATTTATCTATGACGGCAGATTATTCCTCGAACCAAATAATCTCATGTAGGGTATGTAGTGCTTAGGTTTTTACATTTACCACAACAGCCAAGTTTTTAACATGTGACATTAGATGAAAGGAGTTTGCTGTGCATGTGTTCCAGCCAGTCTTCATAACCAGTTACTGGAGCTTTTGCTAGGTGGCTGAAGTCCCTCATTCAATGTTATTTTTTAGGCAGATGGTTGCTTGCTGAAACTCATTTAAGAAACCATTCTGGTTTTTTGTGATTTACTTAAACATCATTTTTGTTTTTGGAATACACTTAGGCTGCAACTCAAGCAGGTGATTTCTGCTGTAACTGGTACATATATTTGGGCTAGACTTAAACTAGGTTGTATAGAAAAGGTAAACAGTATATTTGTTAGCAGCAGCAGTGCTGTAGATGACTTTTGCAGGTTTAACTGGCTCTTGCCTGTCAGACATCCCATGAAGGATTAGCAAACTTACAGGTTCCTGGGTAGTAGCAAAGTGTAAAAATTGGCATTTTCACATGATGAATGAGATTTCACAGATGGGTTGTAACAACTTGGGCTCTGGTAATGGCTCTTTTAACTCCAAAGTGTGAACCATGACAGAGAGGGAACTGGCCTTTCTCTGCGCTGGGGATTTGCCTTGAATCACAAAGGAGCACCTTTTTTTACGCTCCCAAATTGGTGTCTGCTACTGTATCCACTTGACAGCTTGGAGCAGTTTGATTATGGGTTAAATCCTATTCCATGCCTAGGCTTATACTCCGCTTGATATATTCCTAATATGCCAGCACAGTGAAGGTCCAAAACCAAAATTTCCCAACTT
>NDFG01000036.1:534709-553798 GCA_002167245.1 Sporophila hypoxantha
GAGGTGGAGAGATCATAGGGTATTGGTAGACGTAAATGAGAGCAACTCATGGTCCATAAAACGTATAAGAGAGTTATTATATGAGTATACGTGAATATAGAGAGCGTAACTCGCATAGATGTAGTCCAAGAGGAGGTGAGGTGCGGTTAGAGAGTGCTAGAAAGAGAGTCCACACTTGAAAGCGCGGTGTCGCTGCCTAGAGGGGTATGCTTGAATCCGTTGTGTGCAAGATAGGATGGCCTGGTGATTGTTGTGTTCATCTGTGTCTAGTGCGCATGTGTTTGCATAAGTTTTGCTGTGCCTAGAGACTGGGCGACTGTTTTGGATAATTAGGTGTATGGTTCCAAGGATAGGTGTCAGTGAACTCTACAACAAGTGTTAATAAAAGAGTTTACAATGATTCTAACTCTAAATATAGTACCTAAACATAGACACTACAATTTTATTCAATCCACTTGTCAAGTCTCTCTCTCGAAGAGTATAGTCTCAGAAGAGATGATTGCGTCTTTGCCTCCGTCCTCTTTCCCGATGGATAGACATATATAATAGAGAGGACTCATGACTAGAGTTTATTATGTTATATGCTTGCACAGTGTGAGATTAAAGTTATTATTTGGCAATCAGATATGAGAGTGAGTAGATGTATTATGTCTAGATTCATGTCATTAGGAGTCTTTACTTTGTGAGACATGTATTTCTGAGTAATAGAGAGAATGCGCGTGAGTATGTGTATGCTATTTCAACCACATTTATATTCAGTCGAACATCACCTTTTAAAATAGTTCTTAGTCAGCGAGAATTTATGACTTTAACTGCACAGTTTGGTTAGATCAATATGCTAGACATGTAAAGACAAAACTGAAACTATAGTCGAAGATTGATAAAAATATATGCATATCTAAATCAGTCAATAAAAGGCATACTAAGAGTAGTTATATGTTTTGTTAGACTGAAGAGATGTGGTGCGTAAGTTCATCGTAGAGCTAGAGTTGTAATAAATCATCATGACAGAATGTGTTCCAATCTCTCATGTAACTCGAGTGGTTTGATGTGAAGTAAGAACTATATAGCGGTATAGAAGACAGACACTAGTTATTACCGTATCTATATGAGAACTAATCGAATCTCACTGATTCGCATAATGTATAGTATGCTCAGTTGACAGGAGTCAATTTACACTTGAGAATATTAATAATTCATGAACATTCCTCACATGATCCTCGACGCTTGAGAGAGCAAACATCTCTTTGAAGTGTACAAATCTGACATATAAGGCTCTAGCACATCTCGCTAGAGCTGGATATGATATGGAGAGAGGAAGGTACTGCAGAGTAAGAGATATGTTTCGAGACTATCCACTGAACTCTCATGGTAGATTTTAACGAGAGTTGGACGTGAATATTTCAAGAGAGCTAGAGAAAAAAGCTCAATAAATTGTACTCTAGTTGCATATTTATTTTAATTTCTCGGTGATAACAGTACACATATGTACACATAGATCACATATAATGAAGCGAATATGCTTTGTATGTGAGTCCATGAGGAAACATGTAAAGAGCATTGTCTACCTGCAGCAGAGCCCATGTAGTATTTTGAGTGTGTCACCTGTTGAAGCTCCGAGGAGAGGGACGATTATTGGTTTGTCGAGAATCTGGCATTCGGTCCGTTTATGAGGTATTTGGCCTACGGGGAGAAACATTTCTCGTGAGAGAGCAGAACAGACACGCAGACATTACTACAGGGTTTTGAGTTGAGAGATTGACTGACTGCTGCTCAGTTGACTCGATATGCTCCTGAGCGCGCGAGAGAGCAAGTGAGACTGATCATTGTGGAGGATACGGATCAGGGACACAAGTCAGAGATTGCTCAATACACTCTTACTTCGTCGTTATATTACTTAAAGATCATATGCTTAGATTGAAATCACTCACGTATACTTGGCCAAGAAGATTGGTGGTATTATGGAGGAGGCTTGTGAGGAGATGATGTATGTATACGAGCGTCGCTCTGATTCTTTAGTACTCTTTCTAAGGCTAATGCACAATAGGTCTGAGAAATAGTTCACTTAACAGGAGAGACATGAGTTGAGCCAAGTAGAGTAGGAAGGGATGATATTGTGTGGACATAAGCGACTCTTGCTGGGATGAGTTTCTCTCGAGAGAAGAAAGAGATTCTCATATGTATTATATGAACAGCTATCATCTTTATGTGAATATTTCTCATTTTCATAGTAGATCGCATCGCTCTATATGATGATCTTTGGGTCGCTATCACTTGGATATGCCATAGGAGGTGATCGCGAGTTTTCTCAGCGTGTAATAACCTGCAATAAAAGTCTAACTATAATTCTTGAGGAGTATCTAGTCTTCTGATAATTACGTTAAGAACTACGCGTGCTACAGAGACAAGAGGTGAGATCGTCTCTTTTTCTCTGAGACTGCTATCTATTAATTTATGTATCATCACATCGCATATCTCAATGTAAGTACGATCAAATTGCAAGTGTAATAATGCAACATTTGTTACACTACGCAAATCCAACCTCTCTTAAAGTCTTCGAGGGATATATATATGACTAGTTGAGTTCTGAGAGACAATAATTATAGCGTCGAGACTACCTATAATATATTGTTAATCAGTCTTAGTGTAGAGCTCAGGATAGGCTTTCGGTAATATTGGTATGAGTGACGCAGTTACACCACGCTCTAAAGAAATATCTTCAGAGTGACGCGTTCTCTCGCGCACTGAGACGAGCACGAGAGGAGAACTGCGAGCACATAGGAGGACAGCATGACACGCGCTCTAGGCATTGGGATGGGAGGAAGGCGAGAGTAGCATATATATCATATCTCTCTTTTCGCCTCTCGTAACATAATATTTCATCATGGACCTGAGTATCACACTCTACAATCGAGTGTCGTGAGGCCTTAGTGTTATTTGCTCTATTTCTTATTCTCTATAAAAATTCCAACCCACACTTTTATATATGTCTCATTGTGATAGTCTGTGATTTATTCTATCCCATCTCGTGATATCGCTGTTTCTATGTCTCATGTCCTCTTATATTTAATGGTTGGCATGGAGTGAAATCTGTGAGAGAGTATTTTTGTATGTGTGAATTCTAAATTGATTCTCACTCCAACGTTTTGTAATATAAGAGGAGACGGCATTAAAAACCTTCGTCGGCTGGGCTCTGCGCCAACAATTGCTGCTTTCTTACATTATCAACTCTAGTGACGTATAGGTATTGGTGATAGTATGTTGGTTTGGAGGGTGTTCATTTCACTCTCTGTACTCTCTCCTCACTCGAGTGGGAGTCTTGGTAACACACACACTACAGCGGCTCATATCTCGCCGGCACCAATCTCTTCCCCCTTTACCGCGAAAGCCTTGCTTTCATTGATCAGGACAGCTACCTCTTGCTCCTTATCTCTCGTGAGAGCCACTTCCCTCACGGCCGTCAGTCCCAATGCCTTGGATACGCGCACTCACGTAAAAAGATTCTACTCGTCTTCATTCTCGAACTACAGCGGTGTGAGAGCTGGTAGCAAGCAGTCGATGGATTTGCTCTCAGCCTCTTCACTCGAATTAGTTCATATGACACAAAACGTGTATAGTTATCTATGTGTTCTTGGTACTTGGCTACTTTTCTCTTGTGAGATGGACTACTTTCAGGTATTGAGATATTGAGATTAGTCATCCTGTACAGAATGGTGGACTTATGCCGAGTGATGCGATAAAATAGAGAGAGGAGCCAATTTGTTTCACTATACGCATTACGGGGATAATCTTTCCTGCAGACCATTCTCCACCATATCACGTGTGGGAGCACAGGAATATGACCAGAATCCGTAGATAGATATTCAGTTCTCTACAAACTACAATAATCTATCAATTTGTATGTTCGTTCGAGCGCAGTCGTCCGAGAGCGTGATATCAAGACATCGCACTCACGCAGACTATCACACGACGCACACGCATACGAGAACGACTCTCACTGCTATTTGTGTGTAGCTAGCGAGGGCTTGGAGAGAACCTATTCTAGCGTGCGTACTGAGTGTTCATCTCATATCCTCCAGGCATTTTTCTGGAGCCCATGTAAGTCTGGTAACTTGACCCATTAACCTCACCTTGTAAACAGAGATCTGGCCTATATATTTAACGATCAATACAACTGTAATTTCTCCTGCCCTCTTAATTTGCATCTGGGATTTATTGTGTTTGGACTTGCGTTCTCCAGCACACCTCCTATCCATTCATTTATCTCTGGGCTATGGGTGGAATATTGTGTATTTTGCATATCGACGGGTTCAGGGTGCTTTGGCTTGAAGGACTGGGTCCTGTCATACACGTATTGGTAGCCTGTTGGAGTGGTCGCGAGGGCTAAGCTGTACTCTGCCCAGGTTGTAGTCATTGAGCCTGTCGGCTCCGCGATTGCTGAGTTGTTCTCTCGTGTTCCTATGAAATGCTTGCTCAGATTTTTCAATAAGCAATCATGTAGATTCAGTTATGTAATAGGTGCTTCATTCGGAAGGAGAAACTGCAGGGATGAGTAACCTTAACCTTTCTCCGCCAGGCATTACTTACTTGGATTCTGAAGAGATATATGTTGTATATAAGTCATCAGTGAGTAATGGAATACCTGCGTGATAGATACCAGTTCTATCGCTTCCAGGAGCCTAGTCAGAGGATCACAGTGTCTTATAGATCAGTAGTGGATTAGGCTAGGGAATATAAGGTAGCCGCCGGACCCTCTAGGAGCAGGTGACTATGCGATTATATGATGTTTCAATTGCAGAAAATGCACCAACTCCCGCAGTTTGGATGTGTGCTAACATGTTGAGCTGCACTATGGGTGAGGCGTGTCTCTTTGATATTTTGAGCTCACTGCAATTCTCAACTCTGCAGTGAACGTTAATGAGGCGTAGTCAGGCCCCGGACGACTACGGCTTAGGAAGGTGACAAGCACTGTACACCCTAGTTGCTTCAATTGGAAGGTATCACATCTTGGCTAAAACTGTTGAAGTTGAAGTATTTATCATGTGTACAGTGCGATCGGGAAGCACCTATTCGTAGGATCTTTGCTCTGTTATTTATTAAAACCTGAAATTCTGTGCTGGTTTGAGAGCCTCAACTGGCAAAAACACACCCTTTTGGCCGATCTCCACGTGTTTCTGCACAACATTATCTAGTAGAGATATAGTTTTTTGTTTTTGTCCACCATCAGGAAGAGAGAGCGCATTTTTGTCGCCAGACCACTAGAGAATCTACCACATATGACGCTGAGTGACTTAGTGATCGATGTCTGAGAGTTTAAAGAGTGCGTTGGGGTCCCTTCATAGTGCACTGAGAAAGCTCTGCTAAATAGGTGTCCCTGACTTAAAGTCGACTAATCCACCTGACTGTTGCGTCTGCCTTCCTGACCTATGGATCACTTTACCATGCAATGACTTAGCTCATTTCCTTGTGGCCTCAAAAAGAGTACCATCCCTAGATTTCTATTACCCGTACCATGGGTTGTTTGCATTCTAGAGGCATGGGCATGGTAATCTATCATATATATAATGCTGTGTTCGCCCAATCATGAGAGGAGATCCTTGTGGCCATATCACCCGGTTGGGTGTTTTGTCTAGATCCCACTGATTACGGCTCACAGCTTGTAACTCGTGCGAGTTTTTACCTTGAATAACTCCTTCCTCGCTTCGTGTCCTACACAAGTCTTGCTGACACATCTATTATACAAACTGAGTGAATGACTGTTTACTGCAATATTTATCCACATCTAGAGATATCCAGCGCTTGGGCATGACCCATAATAGAGGTACTTATTTGAGACTGGCAGCACGCGGTGCATAGAGCCACTGTCTAATTGTTCATCTCGAATGAGTATACGAACGATATGTATTTGTTGTCTTCGTATATTGTCGAGAGTTGACATTGTCAATGCACTTTTATGAAAGGCAAGACTAGTTAAACCTAGTGAAGGTAGCCGCGGTGACTTTGAGCAATCGGCTGGGGCCGAGTCGGGCTGGGCGCGCACTAGTTGACCAGATCTTCTGTTAGTCGCTTGTCAGACCACCCTGTTAAGGACTCCTCGAATGTTAGTGCACATGAGAGAAGTGAGCGGTCTTTCCCTAGAAAGCACTGTATGCTATGAGAGATATGTCTTGGAGCCTTGTTGAGGGCTGGGTTTGGGGGGCGGTAGCATCTCGCGATTCAATTGCTGACGTTTTCTCCAACCCACTTTTTGGTTTTCTTTTTTTTTCTTTTCTTTCTGTGTTGTTTTTTTTTTTTGCCGTGGTCCGCCCTGGGAGGCTCTGCCTCGGCAAGTGCGCTTGTGGAATGCCGGGCCTGCCAGTGCTTGTGCCTGGCCCTGGTCTGCGTCCTGCTGGTGTCTTCATCATGACTATGACAGGTATTATGCCTTCCCCTCTCCATTCTAATTCATCACATGACAGCCCGCACCAACCAGTCACTTAAGTTTGCCTCAGATAATGGCTTTTACTCTAATACCTCATGTTCGCTTATGTTTCCTCTATCTTTCTATGCTCCTAACGTTTTCCTGGGCTAGTGCCTGCTGCGCACCATGTTCTTTTGTACTGATGATGTCCGCGAGCCTAGACCCTGACTTTTGCGTCGATCGCTTTAATGAGAATGTATGAAAAGGAATTTCGACATTGTGAGTTATCTTGGGCCCTCAGGTCCAGCATGGGATGTAGTCGCTTCTCTCGGCAGCAGCAGACAATCAAGGACGCACAGTCGTACACAGCCATGAGCTAGCACCTAGATAAGTCGTGCACACCTGTTTTTCCTCACTCAGACACTGGCTCCTTGTAAAGTCAACCATTTCAAGGACTAAACATACGTCCTTTTCTGATGGCACATATACCTATCGATTCTCTTAGTGCCCTGTCAATCCTCAGTGAACCATTATAACTTTCTTCTTAGCGAGCTTACTCTCCTTGCCATAAAGAAAAGCGCTCTATTATGCTTCCTCCCAGTGATCACTCCCCAACCAGGGTCTCAGTCAGTGTGGATCGCGACACTTATTTGACATGTCACAGTCAACCGTCCAACTGAGTTTCTAATCTCGTGCCGCACGCTCATGTCGACTCCCAAGCTAAAGTGCTCACTCTAAGGGCCTCGCACTAACTTATCCTGCTGTTCAATCGTTTTCATCGCAGATGTTCAAACGATGTCATCTTCATCAAAGGAAGATCAGAAAACCCCTCCATGTATTTAGGAGCAGTATGTCACGCTTGGTCTTATACAATAGACATTTCTTGTAGATTTTAGACGTACACCTATTCTGCGATCACTGGAACCTCCGCGTCTGCTTTTTAGAGGTTCTAAGTTTCTATCAAACACGTGTGAACACAGCACCTGGCTCTCTATTGTTTGACATTATTCTCCCTGCTCATATCTCTTTATACTCTGGTTTAACAGATGATCCTACGGCGTCTCAGCGTTTGAGGTTCTCCCGAATCAAGCGGAGTAGAGGTACTATGTAAAATCGACTCATGTGATCTCTAGGACGGCTCTGAGGTCATATTATTCCAAGCGCTCTCGCTAGATAAGCCTATCCTTCACAAGCTCCCAAGCGACATGAATATACGTCGTACCCCGTCCCAACTTCGCGCTCAAGTTGCTGCACCTATCGCTCAACCGCTCTGTCATCACGTGATCCTTACAAATCAACACTCCTTCATTCCAAAACCAGGTATGGCCCATTAGCTACCAGAGTGCTCTGTAAGTTCCACAACTTGATTTAAGTGTTCCGTCCGTCTGGGGTCTGTCACCCATTCTACAGTAGGATTAAACCCACGATCAGTCGCTCTTCCTGACATCGTATAAGACATGGTTTGTTATCAATCCCTGCTACGTCTTCCTAGAGCACTCCTAAGCTTTTGATACATGTGAGAACCATATCAAGCACTAGTGAAAGTAATGTTTAAACCAAAGACTTGAACTATAAGGACTTCAGCAGTCAGTATCGTCATATTATTGTTCTATTTCGGTCCTAACTTACTATCTGTAGGCCACGTCACATGAGACGTTTAACAAGAATAGGCTCAACATTCGCAGTGTTATACATTAAATAATGAGAAATTAACATCATCATCGTTCATAAGTTATATATATCTAACAATGACACCATGAAATACGCGATAGAGTGAGAGCTGTCAATTGCAGTGCTCGGCATAAAGGTCACAGTGGTCTATTCTCCTTGTCATGTGCACTAGAGAGTTACCTGTGTCGGTGTAGTCCCAACCAGAGTGGACTCCTTTTGGTAACGCCGTGTCGTCTAACACGTGGAAGACAACCTAAGGTGAAATTCAGTATATGTTCAAAGAGAGGTCAGGCTAATCATGCTGTGCGAACAGACGTGCGGGCGGAACCACATCATTATTTGGACAGATCCGACCCATTTACACTTTTCTCGCGGGCCCAGCATGCCCTGCGGTCCCTATCGTGGTTGACGAGAGTGCTTAGATCAAAAGTCCTTTCTATTTTGAATCAAAGCTCACTTTTAATAATAATATTTTAATAAGAAACGTTATGCTATGTAAGTATATACAGGATAGAGATGATCTTTGATCTCTAACACATACAAAGTCAGGAAATCTCCCGTATTAAGGCTGACAACTAAGTTGCGTGAAATCACAGAGGACTCATGGATGACAATGCTGCGGACCGGGGTTGTGGATCCCGTGGACATGGCATTACACACTGTGCAACCTCGCACCCAGATAGCGTAACGCAGTGATAGGTATATGAGTGGAGCTAGACGTACCTAGGCTCATTGTGCATCTTTCTACCTTCGTGGGTATCCGACTCTACTAGAAAAATAACAGATTCGAAGTGGGTGTAGGGTTTTATTAACGGCCTATCGACTGCAATGCTTCCGCATACTTTTTTTCTGCCTGACCAGCATTGGCGCGGGAGAGCGTAAAATTGGGAGTAAAGATCTTATATATCATTATAGTGATAGGTTTGGCAGACAGTGCGAGATTACGCTTGAGTGGCACTGTTCCTGTAGGTCTTGAGCGCATTTCCGGTGCCACTCAGGCTTGAGGACTAGAAGGAAGAACAGAGTGTCTTGTTGTATTTTGAGGTGACCATGCCTTTTTTGTTTCGCGTCCCTGAGATTTTCTCTGTTCCTCTTTCGCTCTTAAACAGCCTTCAACTTCTGGGCCACTCTGCGGCTGACGAGCACGTTATCTTGGAGGCGGGGGGCAGATCTACTACCTTCATTCCGTTGGTTTTCTGTATATATGCCGTATTCCGTTAATGCTTTTTTTTTCCTTTTTTTTTTTTTTTCCTGTCTGTGTCGTGTTTTTTTCGTTTGTTGTATGACAGTTACTATGAAACCTCGCGAGGTTCGCTATCGAGTGTATGATAGGAGTTCTGCCGGACGGCACAAGCGGAGAGGCGGGAGAGTAGGTTTTCTTGTCTCTCTGTGAGGGTGATCTTTAACAACACATTGGATTTATTTATATAGACGGACTACTGAGGGACCACGCGGCTCTGGGCCAACGGCTGAGAGACGGGGCAGATGCGAGCATCGGGAAGCGCAGAGGGGCCTGGAGCGCGAAGGAGAATCGGGCGCACCAGCGGACATCAATGGAAAAAACGTGCCCAACGGGAGATAAATGGAAATAAGTCACGGAATCACTGAGAGACGGGGCATACATAAACTGAGCGAACGGCCCATGGAGGAGAACGGCAGCACCAGCAGGACACTAGAGGGCAGCGCCGAACGGGACGCGTGGGAAGGACCTCGGAAAAGCATGGAGGAGACGCAGACGCAGGGACAATACTGGGAGCGGGGCTACAACATGGGCAAGCACCAGGCACGTAGGGAAACGCAGCAAGAATCCATGGGCACCCACGAGGCCCATGGCATGGGGGACTTCGGGACATAAAAGGGGAGCGACACGAGGAGGCTATCCTGGGAACACTGGTTGGGCGTACAATGAGAGCATGCTATGAGACGAGGAACAACAGGAGGCTGAGGGGCAAGACGCACGGGAGTGAGGAGGTACTCCCAGAGAGAATGGACGCGAGCGTAACAGCAGGATCATATGGGGCTGCGAGTAGGGGTATACTAGCCACATGGGAGCAGAGCTCAACGAGCAGGTGGACATCGGCAGGGGTTAAATAGAGCAGCGCAGGGAGGCTACTAGGCGAACAGGATCCATGGGCCCCAGCGCTCAGGCGCACGGTACAAAACATTGGAGAGCGCCACGAAGGCTACATGGCAGCCGGCCACTGGACGGGGCGACCCGGGGACTAATGAGGAGGAGGAAGCAGCACAGGACCAACGAGTGGATAGAGGCAAGCGAACCTGAAGCTGGGTAGGCGCAATGGAGGCTTCATAGAGGGACGAGAGACACAACTGGCATGGCTAGAGGGAATGAAGGAGCCCCGGGGACTGAGGAGGGGAACACACGGCGCGCATGCGCCACGCGCGCGATGAGCGAGAGGGAGGCTAGTGAAGACACGCGCACAAGAGGGCGCGGGCTCTGGAGCACGGTACACACCGGAGCCTCGTACGCGTAACGACGTGACTTACCCGATACCTTGGTGTTTGGACGACGGGGAACCACATCCGACTAGCATCGCCTTTACATCAGTGTGTCCCTGTTTCCGCAAGACTTGCATCTCCGCCACAGCACGTACGGTCTGTGCTTCACGTGTGCTTGCCAGCACCTCTGACTCCTTTTGCTGTTTCCCTCGTGCAGGGCAACAGAAATAATCCCCAAAGGGATGAGACCCGCTGCCCCCTCTCCAGGCTGTGGTGGCAGGGCTGAGCTGCATTCCTCCCATTGCTGGGCACAAAGGGTGAGCACCAACATTCTGAGTCTCAGGTCTCGAGGGATAGGGTTCTGCACTTCACACGGAGCCCGGAGCGCGTCTGTCCAGCCGCAATCCTGCTGTCTGTGTGCTGCCGCACACGTCTGTGTGGTCCATCCTGCCTCTGCCTCCTCGTGCCACGGCTCACTCGCAGGGCTTGGGGCCCTTTCCTCGGCCCATTCTCTGCTCTCTTCCCCGCCGATCACCCAGTGCGGGCCGTTCCCATCAGCCTGTGTCTCTCTTCACCCGGGCCACGTGCGTGCCGTCCTCGGTCTTGTGGCTATTTGTGCCGGATGGGCTCACATTAGGAGGTTTAGCGTCCTTGGCTGCCTACGCACGTTTTCCATTCCCTGTTCTGCTCCTTCCCATCTGTGTCACGCCACGGCTGAGGGATTGCTGTGGAAGGTTGAAGCCCGGGCAGCTGGGGCGGCACGGCACATTTGGGGTGTCCTTTTGGGAGCCAGAGATGGTGTCAGAGAGGGGTGGAGGGGTTTTGGTGGTCCTGTGACTCGGCAGAATGGAAGATTCTTTGCCTCTACTAACCCCTGGATCGGAGTGCTTGCTGCCCGATAGAGCGGCTGGAGACTACTTGGGCGGAAGAGCTTTTGGGGTGTCCCACTTTTGGCGCAGAGTTGAAGCCGCGTGTGAGAGGGGCTGGAGAGGTTTTGAGTGGAACCTTTGCGCCCCTGGAACGCTGTGCGCAGCTACCATAGCTGCCGCGCAGCGTCGGGCTCGACAAAACGAGGTTGAGAGGCCACCTGTGAGTGTGACTGTGGGTAGCACCGGTGAGACTGGCGACTTGAGAGGTGTAAGTGAGGGGCTGAGGAGCAAGGTGTGGATGGCTGACATTGGAAATGAGTTACTTCGAATACACACAGCGGCTGGTGCTCAGCAATGGAGCGAGCACGCATGAGCGAGCAATTTGGGTGTCCAATTTGGGACGAGATGGTGCTAGTGAGGGGTGAAAGAGGTTCTGCTGTGAGTTGTCACCTTCAGAAAATAAAGCACAATGGTGTTGCATGGACGAGCAGTGGGAGAAGTTTGGGTGTCAATTTTGGGGAGAAGAAAAAGATGAGTGTCTAGTGAAAGGGGCTTGGAGAAGTTTCTGGTGATTGCTTGGGAAACATTAAAGATGCAAGCCATAGGTGACTAGAGCATGGAAGCAGAGATACGCTGAAAGCAAGGAGGAATTTTTGGGGTGTACCCATCTGAGGAGAAAGATGGTGTAAGGAGAGGGGCTGGAGAGGTTCTGCTGATCCTTTGGTTCCCCTTCCCTGGGGTTCCAAGGCACAGCCAGCCCATGGACTGGGTGTCCCAGTGCTCTATGGAGAAGGGCAGTGCTCCAGCCTGTCCCCAAGGCTGGGATGTCCCTCTCAGGGGGCTGTGTCACCCCCTGAGGCACATTTGGCTGGCTCAGGTCGGGCGTGAGCACTCGCAGAGCCCCAGGGATCCATCCCAGCCCCGACTCAGACATCCTGGCCCAGGGCCACCAGCTTCCACCCAGCGGTTCCTCCTCTCAGAGAAACATCTCAGCAGAAAGGGGCGGGGGGGTGAAATTATTTATTTTTGAGCCTTTGCTTTGCTGAGGCAACCAGGCTGACGTGACGGCTGTGGTGGTGGTGGTGGCAGCCGTTCCCCCTTCCTGCCCTGCTCGGACACAAGGACTTGGCTGTTCCTGGGGGCAGGGGGGACCCTCAGGGTGTCRGTCCGTCCGTCCGTCCGGCGCCCTCGGAGGCGGGAGTTTGTCTTTGTGCTCGTCCCGTTAACATACTTCTAATTAAGGAAAATTGTCCCCAGGAGCAGTGTTTATCCAGGCTGGGTCACAGAGACTGGCTTGTTCTCCCAGGGAGAGGATGTCTGTGGAGGGGGGAAAAGAGACAGAAATTCCTCCAGATTATGGCATTATGTAAATGTATCAAACGGATCATTCCCTATATATATTAAAAAAAAAAAAAGGAAAGTAGGAAACCGATGGATTTCAGCAGCCCTGGGGATTGCATTCCTGACGAGCCTCCGTTCCTGCYCCGCCGGCGTTTCGGAGCTGAAATATTCGGCGACTTTTCCAAGATGTTTTTCCTCCCAGGCCGCGTGTCCTGGGCGCCTGGGGGGGCTCRTGGGGCCACCCCCCAGCCCTCCCAGGCTTCTTTTCTTGCTGGGTGGCAATTTGGCCCCGGTTCCTGCTTGCCCTTTGGGGTGGCTTGTGCCCGGAGCAGGGGACGTGGTGTTTGCTGCTCTCCATGGGATGTGGTGRGGATGGGCAGCTCTGATGTGAGCCATGGATTTTGTGGTTTGTGTCAAGGCTGGCTGACCCTGGGGAAGGAAGAACCAGCTGTTTATAGGACTTTAATATTCTTTATTTATTCTTTATTTCTTTATTATTCTTTATTTCTTTATTATTCGTTATTTATTCGTTATTTAAATATTATTCATTTGTGTCAAGGCTGGTTGACCCTGGGGAAGCAAGAACCAGCTGTTTATAGGACTTTAATAGTCTCTATTTATTCTTTATTTCTTTATTTTTCCTTATTTGTTATTTATTCTTTATTATTCATTATTTCTTTATTATTAGTTATTTAAATATTCTTTATTATTTATTTTTTTATTCGTTATTTCTTTATTATTCGTTATTCTTTATTATTCGTTATTTAAATATTATTCATTTGTGTCAAGGCTGGTTGACCCTGGGGAAGCAAGAACCAGCTGCTTATAGGACTTTAATATTCTTTATTTCTTTATTTTTCTTCATTTCTTTTTTATTCGTTATTTATTCTTTATTATTCATTATTTCTTTATTATTTGTTATTTAAATATTCTTTATTTTTCGTTATTTTTTATTCGTTATTTCTTTATTTTTCACTATTCTTTATTATTCGTTATTTATTATTCGTTATTTAAATATTACTCATTTGTGTCAAGGCTGGTTGACCCTGGGGAAGCAAGAACCAGCTGCTTATAGGACTTTAATATTCTTTATTTATTCTTTATTTCTTTATTTATTCTTTATTTCTTTATTATTCTTTATTTCTTTATTATTCGTTATTTAAAGCCAGATGTTGGCAGTGGTGGTCAGTCCATCTCTGTCCTCTGTCCCTTGTGCTGGGGCAAGGGGGAAAATGCTCCTCAGCAGAATGGGAACAAGGATTTGGTGTCAGAGCTCCATGCCCAGGGATGTTTCTGGCTGCTTCAAGCAGAGCTGGGACCTCTCCTGCCCTCCATCCCTGTCCTGGTCTCCTGGGAATGCTCCCTTGAGGGGTAGCTGGGAAGTGGAATTTCTCCCAGACTTGGAATCATGGAATTATGAAGGATGGAAAAGCCCTCCAAGACCCTCGAGTCCAACAACTAACCCAGCCCTGCCAGGTCATCACTGAAATGTGTCCCCAAGTGCCACATCCACACAATATTTCTGGCTGCTTCAGGCAGAACTCAGACCTCTCCTGCCCTCCATCCCTGTCCTGGTCTCCTGGGAATGCTCCCTTGAGAGGTAGCATGGAAGTGGAATTTCTCCCAGACTTGGAATCATGGAATTATTAAAGTTGGAAAAACCCTCTGAGACCCTCGAATCCAACCATTAACCCAGCTCTGCCAGATTGTGGCTGAAACGTGTCCCCAAGTGCCACATCCACACATTTCAGGAGGAATTTCTTCATGGAAAGGCATTGAGAGGGAGGTGGTGGAGTGCCCATCCCTGGAGATGTCTGAGGAACATCTGGATGTGGCACTCAGGGATGGACTCGATGGTCCTGGAGGGTTTTTCCAACCTCAGGGATTCTGGATTCAGGGATTGAAAAGTTGGAAAAGTCCTCTGAGACCCTCGAGTCCAACCATTGACCCAGCCCTGCCAGATTGTCACTGAAACGTGTCCCCAAGTGCCACATCCACACATTTCAGGAGGAATTTCTTCATGGAAAGGGTTGTCAGGCACTGGAAGGGGTTCTTAGGGAGGGTGCCCATCCCTGGAGGTGTCTGAGGAACATCATGGATGTGGCACTTCAGGATGAACTTTGGAAATTATCGAAAATGAAAAAACATAGGAAATCGAATTGTCTGGAGGGTTTTTCCAACTCCAGGGATTCTGGAATTAGGCATTTTTTTGCTGTTTTAGGAAATTGTATATTTTGAGCTTTGTTGAAACCATCTGTAGATAAGGAAGGTTTCCTCTTTCCTTGCTCAGTGGTTCAGGAGCTGGAGGATCTGCCTGGGATGACTTAATCCCATGGCAGAATGTTGTGTCTGGATGGTATGGAGGGTTTCTTTCCCCAACTTCAGGGATTCTGGAATAGTGGATTGAAAAGTGGAAAGTCTCTGTTGAACTCAGTCAACAATTGACCCAGCTGAGTATTGTCACTGAGATGTGTCCGAGAAGTTGCACAGTCCCACAAATTTAGTGAGGAATTTATACATGGAAAGGGTTGTCAGGTCATTGGAGGGTTCTTAAGGGGAGGTGAATCCCTGGAGGTGTTGAGGAACATTGGATGTGGCACCCAGGGATGGATGATGGTCTTGAAGGTGTTTCCCAACCTCAGGATTCTGAATTCAGGGAATTTTTTTGCTGTTTTGATTTTTTTCCTGAGCTTGTTGAACCTCTGTGAATACAGGGAGTTTCTCCTTTTCCTTGCTCAATGCTTCAGGAGTCTGGAGGAGCTGCTGGGTGGCTTCATCCCCCTCACAGCTGTTGGTGTCCCTGATGGTCCTGGAAGGTTTTTCCAACCTCAGGGATTCTGGAATTCAGGGATTTTTTTGCTGTTTTGATTTTTTCCCGAGCTTGTTGAACCTCTGTAGATACAGGAGGTTTCTCCTGTTCCTTGCTCAGTGGTTCAGGAGTCTGGAGGAGCTGCTGGGTGGCTTCATCCCCCTCGCAGCTGTTTGAGGACTGTCGAAATCCCTGGGTTTAATGCGAGGGAAGATTTTGTGTGTTTCCTTCCTCCTCCTGTCAGGCCACAATTGATGTGTTTGCAGACTGCACAGCAACTGATTCATGCAGAGCAAAGTTATTTGCTGGCTCAGCAAAGCTCCTTCCCCAAAAAAAAAAAAAACCAAACCCACAGCCCTGCAGTGCCTCACTGGGAGTGGGGTAAATCCAGTTAAGGGAGGGAGAACTTTGGGCTGCAGCTCCGGTGGGAAATGTGGGAATTGTGTCAAGGAGATCTTTGAGTGGGATTGTCCCACCTGGAGCTCTGGGATRCCAGCAGGAGAAGGAGGACATGATCTGAGGGTTGGAACCAGGCTGGGAGAACTGGGGGGGAGAAGGCTCCAGGGAGAGCTCAGAGCTTCTTCCAGTGCCTGAAGAGGCTCCAGGAGAGCTGGAGAGGGAAGTTCCAGAAGAGTTGGAGCTGAGAAGGCTCCAGGGAGAGCTCAGAGCTTCTTCCAGTGCCTGAAGAGGCTCCAGAAGAGCTGGAGAGGGAGGATCCAGAAGAGTTGGAGCTGAGAAGGCTCCAGGGAAAGCTCAGAGCTTCTTCCAGTGACTGAAGAGGCTCCAGAAGAGCTGGAGAGGGACTTGGACAGGGACCTGGAGTGACAGGACACAGGGAATGGCTTCTCACTGACACAGAGTGTTTTAGGTGGGATTTTGGGAAGAAATTTCTCCCTGTGAGGGTGGGGATGCCCCTGGATCCCTGGAAGTGTCCAAGGCCAACCTTGGAGCAACCTGGGATYGTGGAAAGTGACTGAGATGATCTTTTGACCCAAACCGGTCTGAGATTCTCTGAAAAGGGGAAAATCCAACCCCGTGTGACAGGGTTTTGTGGCAGGGACCTCAGGAACACTTGGGGTCCAGGGAGAGCTCAGAGCTTCTTCCAGCACCTGAAGAGGCTCCAGAAGAGCTGGAGAGGGACTTGGGACAAGGGGTGGGAGTGACAGGACACAGGGAATGGCTTCCCACTGACACAGAGTGGGGTTAGGTAGGATTTTGGAGATTTTGGGAAGAAATTTTGGAGATTTGGAGATTTTGGGAAGAAATTCCTCCCTGTGAGGGTGGGGATGCCCCTGGATCCCTGGAAGTGCCCAAGGCCAACCTTGGAGCAACTTGGAATAGTGGAAAGTGACTGAGATGATCTTTTGACCCAAACCAGTCTGGGATTCTCTGAAAAGGGGAAAATCCAACCCAGTGTGACGGGGTTTTGTGGCAGGGACCTCAGGAACACTTGGGGTCCAGGGAGAGGTCAGAGCTTCTTCCAGTGCCTGAAGAGGCTCCAGAAGAGCTGGGGACAAGGCCTTGGAGTGACAGGACACAGGGAATGGCTTCCCACTGACATAGAATGGGTTTAGGTGGGATTTTAGGAAGAAATTCCTCCCTGGGATCCCTGGAAGTGCCCAAGGCCAGYTTGGATGGAGCTTGGAGCAACCTGGGATAGTGGAAGGTGTCTGAGGTGGGACTGAGATGATTTTTAAGATCCCTTTTGACCCAAACCAGTCTGGGACTCTCTGAAAAGGGAAAGTGCAAGCTCAGTGTGACAGGGTTTTGTGGCAGGGACCTCAGGAACACTTGGGGTCCAGGGAGAGCTCAGAGCTTCTTCCAGTGCCTGAAGAGGCTCCAGAAGAGCTGGAGAGGGACTTGGACAGGGACCTGGAGTGACAGGACCCAGGGAATGGCTTCTCACTGACACAGAGTGTTTTAGGTGGGATTTTAGGAAGAAATTCCTCCCTGTGAGGGTGGGGATGCCCCTGGATCCCTGGAAGTGTCCAAGGCCAACCTTGGAGCAACCTGGAGTAGTGGAAGGTGTCTGAGGTGGGACTGAGATGATCTTTTGACCCAAACCAGTGTGAGATTCTCTGAAAAGGGGAAAATCCAACCCAGTGTGACAGGGTTTTCTAGCAGGGACCTCAGGAACAGCTCGGGGTCCAGGGAGAGCTCAGAGCTTCTTCCAGCACCTGAAGAGGCTCCAGAAGAGCTGGGGACAAGGACTTGGAGTGACAGGACACAGGGAATGGTTTCCTGCTGACACAGAGTGGGGTTAGGTGGGATTTTAGGAAGAAATTCCTCCCCTGGATCCCTGGAAGTGCCCAAGGCCAGGTTGGATGGAGCTTGGAGCAACCTGGAGTAGTGGAAGGTGTCTGAGGTGGGACTGAGATGATCTTTTGACCCAAACCAGTCTGGGATTCTCCAAAAAGGGGAAAATCCAGCCCAGTGTGACGGGGTTTTGTGGCAGGGACCTCAGGAACAGCTCAGTGGGGATCACTAGGGCCCTGGCGGGTGTGAAACCAGGAAACATCTGTGANGGGCCCTGGCGGGTGTGAAACCAGGAAACATCTGTGAGGGTGGCTTTTGGGGTTTCCTGAAGTTGCCAACCCGCCCGTGTTGAGCAATTTTAATGAAGTTCCCTCATCCTCCATCCTCCCTCCCTGCTGGCAAGGCCACCTCCCCACCCCTCCAAATGGGGTTGCTGGCCRGGACCCCATCCCTGTCCCCGTCCCTGTGAGGTTTTTTTTTTGGCTGCCTGTCCCAGGAAGAGCCTCGGGAAGCTGAAATTCCCTGCTCTCTGCCCCCACCAGCTCCCTTTCCAAAGGCTCTCAAATAAATAAATAAATCTTGGGCAATGAGCTCGGCGTGTCGCAATCGCCCAAGGTTGAGCAAGGGGAGGGATTCATTCCAGGATGGGAATTTTTGGGAAGGGGGGGCAGAGGCACCCGAGGGGGGCTCTGGGAGGGAGGGGGGTGGTGGGATTCTCTSTGGAAATCACCTATGACCCCTCCAGGGGACAGGGTCAGCCCTGCTGGTCCCCTCAGATGGGTTCAAAGGGTGTTTTTGTGGCCATGGGTGGTCGTGGGACCGTCCCTGGGCACTCATTCTTGAAGGGGGACACAGGGGGAGAGTCCCCCTCTCTCCAAAAATTAAGAAGGAGCTGGGTTAAAGTGTCTGCAGGCCAATGCCAGGGGTTAAAAATAGCTGTTTTCTAAATTAGCTTCCACCAGAAGTTCGAGAGGAAATCCAGGTTTAGCTGAGGCTACAAGAAAGAGCTGAAAATAATAATAATAATAATAATAATGATGATGATGATAAAACAACAGTGGTAACGAGAAAGAAATAAAAAGTGATTCCTGCAAAGGAGAGGGGAGGATGGTGAGCAGGGAGAGAAGGAGCAAAGCTGGAAAACAAAAGCCTTTGAGGAGGGTAATGCTTTCCAGCTGCAAAAATAAAGCCTGGGAGAGGAGCAAGTGCTTGCATCATCCCCAGCCCTGTGCTGCCCTGCTCGGAGCTGGGGCTCATCTGGACACCCCCAGCTGGAGCAGGACCCT
>NDFG01000036.1:562012-581290 GCA_002167245.1 Sporophila hypoxantha
TCCTTGGCCCTGCTGGTGTTTGTGACCCTGGGGGGCTCCTGGCTCTGTCCTCACCCCCCTTTCCCTCCTGTCCTGGCCCAGATGTGGAGCAGATGGCCATCGACTGGCTCACGGGCAACTTCTACTTCGTGGATGACATCGACGACAGGATCTTCGTGTGCAACAAGAACGGGGACACCTGTGTCACCCTGCTGGACCTGGAGCTCTACAACCCCAAGGGAATCGCCCTGGACCCGGCCATGGGGTGAGTCCTGGGAATTCCCCACCCCTGGGGACAGCTGGGGACCCTCTGGGCTGGGCTGGGTTCCCTGTGCCTTGTTGAGTCCTCCCTGCAGGGACCTTTCCCACCCAGCCTGGCCCAGCTCTGGATAAGTTGCTGCTTCCAGCTGGTGCCACACTGCCTGGGCACAGCATTGGTCCAGATTTTGGGAGCTGGAGTGGCTTTTGGGAGCTAGAATGGCTTTTGGGAGCTGAAGTGGGGTTTTTGGGAGCTGGAGTGGCTTTTGGGAGCTGAAATGGTTTTTAGGAGCTCACTCCTGGGGGACACACCTGGCCCAGCTCAGGATGAGCTTCTGCTTCCAGCTTTGCTCCAGATTTTGGGAGCTGGAGTGGGGCTTTTGAGACCTGGAGTAGTTTTTGGGACCTGGAGTGGCTCTGTGCACAGCCAGAGCAGCTCCCTGGTGTCTGTGTCTCCATCCAAGACGTGGGCACAGCTTTGCCCCAGCTTTTGGGAGCTGGAGTGGGGCTTTTGGGACCTGGAGTAGTTTTTGGGAACTGGAGTGGCTTTTGGGACCTGGAGTGGTTTTTGGGAGCTGTCTTGGCACAGCTTTGCTCCAGATTTTGGGAGCTGGAGTGGCTTTTAGGAGCTAGAATGGCTTTTGGGAGCTGAAGTGGGGTTTTTGGGAGCTGGAGTGGCTCCATGCACAGCCAGAGCAGCTCCCTTGTGTCTGTGTCTCCATCCAAGATGTGGGCACAGCTTTGCCCCAGATTTTGGGAGCTGAAGTGGTTTTCAGGAGCTCAGTCCTGGGGGACACACCTGGCCTAGCTCAGGATGAGCTGCTGCTTCCAGCTTTGCCCCAGCTTTTGGGAGCTGGAGTGGTTTTTGGGAGCTGAAATGGCTTTTGGGACCTGGAGTGGTTTTTGGGAGCTGTCTTGGCACAGCTTTGCCCCAGATTTTGGGAGCTGGAGTGGGGCTTTTGAGACCTGGAGTGGTTTTTGGGACCTGGAGTGGCTTTTGGGACCTGGAGTGCTTTTTAGGAGCTGGAGTGGCTTTTGGGACCTGGAGTGGTTTTTGGGAGCTGGAGTGGCTCTGTGCACAGCCAGAGCAGCTCCCTTGTGTCTGTGCCTCTGTCCAAGACATGGGCACAGCTTTGCCCCAGCTTTTGGGAGCTGAAGTGGTTTTTGGGAGCTGTCTTGGCACAGCTTTGCCCCAGATTTTGGCACCTGGAGTGGCTTTTGGGACCTGGAGTAGTTTTTGGAAACTGGAGTGGCTTTTGGGACCTGGAGTGGTTTTTGGGACCTGGAGTAGTTTTTTGGGAGCTGAAAGTGGGCTTTGTGCACAGCAGAGCAGCTCCTTTGTGTCTGTCTCTCTATCCAAGACGTGGGCACAGCTTTGCCCCGAATTTGGCACCTGGAGTGGCTTTTGGGACCTGGAGCTTGGTTTTTTAGGACCTGGAGTGGTTTTTCGGACCGTGGAAGTGGCTTTTAGGAGCTGAAGTGGCTCTTGTGCACAGCCAGAGCAGCTCCTGGTGTTGTCTGTCCCAGCGCCACTTGCCTCCGCACACTAGATGAGGATGCCAGGATGCTGAATCATGGGGGCAGCTCAGGGCACCCCTGYCAGCTGCCAGCCCCTGGGAGCTGCTGTGGCAGAAGAACCACTAAAGAGGAAAATTCCCCTCCTTACCAGCTGATGGGCACTTCCCTCTTGGCTGGGATGGAAAGAGCTGGTGTTATTGAGCAGAAAATCAGGAGCATTTCATATAAACAAACAAATTTCACAGAGAATCCTGGAGAGAGCTCCAGGGCTGGTGCAGACAAGCCCCAGGGGTGACTGAGTTAAGTCCCTTGGGCTTAACACAACCCAYCGTGTGCCTGTGGGCCTCTTCCAGTGATGCCAACACATCTGAAGCTCTCAGGAACTCTGTGCCATCCTCGTGGGCATCTGTCAGAACCCAGAAAATTCCTCTGGCTGCCCTGAAGGGCTCAAATCCCTGCCCAGGGGGCTCAGAGACCTTGGCACAGAGCCCAAGACCCCTGGGACTGCGATTTAGCCCTTGGAAAAAACAAACATCAACCTTTATATGAAGGATTACAAGTCAAGAGAGTTTAAGTAGAATAATAATTTGTCATGGGGCGAAAATTAGATTTTTGGGGATTTAGAATGGGGGTTGAGGAGGAAAGATGGAGGAATGTGTGCATGTCCAGCCTTTCTCCTTTTTCTTCTTCTGGGCCTCCATCTTCTGCTGTGATGGTGGCACTTTTGGGTTGGTTTAGAGTAGAGACAAACTGCCTAACATAGGTGATAGGTACTGGGAAGTTATGGTAAATAATGTAATGTAGATTTTAGTATAAAAAGATAACACCAGTGTGCCTCAACCCAACCTGCTGGACAGAGCTTGGCAGGTCAGAGAAAGAATTTTATAGATAAGATACAATGAACAATCTTGAGAACAACAATAGAAGAGTTCTGACTCCTTCTTTAACTAAGAAAAGAGAGTTTCTAACACATCTTGGGGTCACTCTGACCAGCAGAGATCCTGAGAGGATCTTCTGCTGTGGTGGTGGCACTTTTGGATTGGTTTAGAGTAGAAACTCACTGTTGAACATAGGTGATAGGTATTAGAAAGTAATTGTAAATATTGTACACATAGATTTTGTATAAAAAACTAACACCACCCCAAGGGCTGGAAACAATCGCCAGCTTTGTGTGAGGAGTTACAAGCCACAGGAGTTTGAGTAGAATGACAGTGAATTAATCACAGGGTGAAAATGTAGAATTTTGGGGATTTAGAGTGGGGGCTCAGGAGGCAAGATGGAAGAATCTGGGTGTGTCCAGTCTTTCTCCTTCTTTTTCTTGGCCTCCATCTTCTGCTGTGATGGTGGCACTTTGGGATTGGTTTAGAGTAGGAGCTCGCTGTCTAACATAGGTGATAGGTATTGGGAAATAATTGTAAATATTGTACACGTAGTTTTTAGTATAAAAAGGTAACACCATCCCAAGGGCTGGAAACAATCACCAGCTTTGTGTGAGGAGTTACAAGCCACAAGAGTTTGAGTAGAATGACAGTGAATTAATCACAGGGTGAAAATGTAGAATTTTGGGGATTTAGAGTGGGGGTTCAGGGGGCAAGATGGAGGAATCTGGGCATGTCCTGTCCTTCTTCTCCATCTTCTTCTTGGCCTCCATTTTCTGCTGTGATGGTGGCACTTTTGGATTGGTTTAGAGTAGAGAGAAACTGTCTAACATAGGTGATGGGTATTGGAAAATTATGGTAAATAAAGCACATGTAGTTCATAGTATAAAAAATCCAATACCACCCAAAGGGCTGGAAACAATTGCCAGCTTTGTGTGAGGAGTTACAAGCCACGAGAGTTTGAGTAGAATGATAGTGAATTTGTCACAGGGTGAAAATGTAGAATTTTGGGGATTTAGAATGGGGGTTCAAGAGGCAAGATGGAGGAATCTGGGCATATCCAGCCTTTCTCCTTCTTCTTCCCTTCTCACTGACTACGGGCAGATCCCCAAGTGAGCGCTGTGACTGGACGGGCAGAACCGCACCAAGCTGGTGGACAGCAAGATCTCTTCCCCCCACGGCATCACCCCTGGACCTGGTGAACCGCCTGGTCTACTGGGCTGAATGCCTCAACCTGGACTACATCGAGGTGGTGGATTATCGAGGGCAAGAACAGGCACACATATCCAAGGGCATCCTGGTGAGTGGGTTTGGGGGAGAGGGAGCCAAGCGTGGTGTGCTGGGTGCTGCTGGTCTGCAGGCTGTGACTTGAGAGGTCCAGCAAAGCAAGTGCTGAGCGCTGAGCGTTGGTCCTGCAAAGATGGTCTTTGATGGGCAAGACCACAGTGATGGCCAGTGGTGGACAAGAGTCGTTGGGTGGGATTGGGGCTTTGTGTGGTGCTGGAGCCCAGCTCTCACAACTCCTAAATAACTGTGGCTCTCACTAACTTTATGCCACCAACTCCCTGAATCCTTGTGGCTCTCACGACTCCTAAATCCCTTGTGGCTCTCACTACCTGTACACCACCAGCTCTCAATCTTGGGGCTCTCACAACTCCCAAATCCTAATGGACCCACCTGGTGCCTTCCAGATCGAGCACTGTACGGGCTGACTGTCTTTGAGAACTACTCTGTATGCCACCAACTCCTCAATCACCGTGGGCTCTCCCCAACTCCGAATCCCTTATTGCTCTCACAACTCCTAAATCACTTATGGCTCTCACGACTCCTGAATCCCTTTGGCTCTCACAGCTCCTGAATCCCTTGTGGCTCTCACAACTCGTTCAATCCCTTTTGTCTCTCACAACTCTTCAATCCCTTGTGGCTCTCACAACTCTTCAATCCCTTGTGGCTCTACGACTCCTAAATCCCTTGTGCTCTCACTACCTAACACCACCAGCTCCTCAATCCCTTGGGGGCTCTCACAACTCCCAAATCTCCTTGTGGACCACCTGGGTCCTTCCAGATCAAACCCCTGTATGGGCTGACTGTCTTTGAGAACTACCTGTACGCCACCAACTCCTGAATCCCTTATTGCTCTCACAACTCCTGAATCCTTATTGCTCTCACAACTGCCTAAGTCCCTTGTAGCTCTCACAGCTCCTGAATCCCTTGTGGCTCTCACAGCCTCTGAATCCTTGTGGCTCTCACAGCTCCTGAATCCCTTGTGGCTCTCACAACTCCTAAGTCCTCTTGTAAGCCTCTCACAGCTCCTGAATCCTTGTTTGCTCTACAACTCTTCAATCCCTTTTGTCTCTCACAACTCTTCAATCCTTGTGGCTCTCACGTCTAAATCACTTTGGCTCTCACACTCCTAAATCCCTTGTGGCGTCTCACTACTGTACACCATCAACTCCTAAATCCCTTGTGGCTCTTACAACTCCCAAATCCCTTATGGACCCACCTGGTGCTTCCAGAACGAGCACCTGACGGGCTGCCTGTCCTTTGAGACTACCTGTACGCCACCTACCTTTCCTCCCTTGGCTCTCACAGCTGTGAATCTTGTGGCTCTCACAACTCTTTGATTCCTTTTGTCTCTCACAACTTCTGTCAATCCGTTGTGGCTCTCAACAGCTCCTGAATCCCTTGGTGCTCTCACAACTCTAAATCCCTTATTGCTCTCACAGAATTCCTAAGTCCCTTGTAGCTCTCACAAGCTCCTGATCCCTTGTGGCTCCTCAACAGCTCCTGGAAATCCCTTGTGGCTCTCACAGCTCCTGAATCCCTTGTGGCTCTCACAACTCTTCCAATCCCTTTGTGGCTCTCACAACTCTCAATCCTTTGTGGCTCTCCACGACTCCTAAACTCCTTGTGTCTCTCTACTACCTACACCACCAGCTCCTCAATCCCTTGGGCTCTCACAACTCCTAAGGTCCTTGTAGCTCTCCAGCTCCTGAATCCTTTTGTCTCTACACAACTCTTCAATCCCTGTGGCTCTCACTACCTTGTACACCACCACTCCCTCAATCCCTTGGGGCTCCTCACAACTCCCAAATCCTTATGGACACACTGGTGCCTTCCAGAATCGAGCACCTGTACGGGCTGACTGTCTTTTGAGAATACCTGTACGCCCACCAACTCGACAACGCCAACGCCAGCAAGAAAACCAGCGTCATCCGCGTCAACCGCTTCAAACAGCACCGAGTACCAGGTGGTGACACGGGTGGACAAGGGTGGAGCACTGCACATCTACACCAAGCGGCGCCAGCCCACAGGTGGGCCCCTCACTTTGGAAGTAGCAAGCTCCTGGTTTGCTCTTCCAGGGGTTTGGGTGGGGTTTTAGGAGAATTTTTTCCGTGGGAAGGGTGGTCGGGTATTGGGAGTTTTTGTCTCTGGGGTGTGCAAGGATTGGGTGGATGTGGTTGGGTTGAGAAGGTGGGGATTGGTCACAGGTTGGACTCAGTGATATTGGAGGTCTTTTCTGACCTCAGGATTTTGGGATTCCTGCTCTCAGGGCCTGGGGGCTGCTGACACATCCTGGGGTGCCCCTTTTCCTGCAGAGCTGTGTCTCTTCCCATGAGAGCTGCTCACGTGGTTGATGGATCATGGAGAGTAACAGAGATGTGGGAGCAATGTGGCATCTTAAAATATTGATGCTCCCTCTTACTCTCTGTCCCCTCTCCTGCTCTTGTCTCAACAGCAAGGTGTTTCTTCACGACACGGCAGATCCCAAGGTGGAGCTCTGTGACTGGTACGGGCAGAACCGCACCAAGCTGGTGGACAGCAAGATGCTGCTTCCCCACACGGCAATCACCTGGACCTGGTGAACCGCCTGGTCTACTGGGCTGATGCCTACCTTGGACTACATGAGGGGTGGATTACGAGGGCAAGACAGCACACAATCATCCAGGGCATCCTGGTGAGTGGGTTTCGGGGGAGAGGGAGCCAAGCGTGGTGTGCTGGGTGCTGCTGCGTCTGCAGCTGTGACTTGAAAGGTTGCCAGCAAAAGAACGTGCTGAGCGCTGAGCGTGGTCTGGCCAAACGATGGTTCTTGAATGGGCAAGACGCAGTTGATGGCCAGTGGTGGACAAGAAGCTTGGGGTATGGATCTAGGAGGATGGAACCTCGTGGGCTTTTCAGTGTGTCGCTGGAGCCAGCTCTTCACAAGTCCTAAATCCTTGTGGCTCTCACAATCCTAAATCCTGGATTAAATTGGAATACTTTGCTCTCACAAACCCTAATCCTTGTGGCTTCACAGACTCCTAAATCCCTTGTAGGGCTCTCACTACCTGTAAGCAACCCACTGCTTCCAACTCCTGCAATCCTTATGACCCTGGTCTCCATCGGCACTAGGCGACTTCTTTGATTCTTTCCCAACTCTCATCCCTGTGGCCTCACAACTCCTGAATCCTTTGATTTGCTCTTCCACAATCCTATCTTAGGCTTCGACTCTGATCCTTGTGGCTCTACAAGCCTGATCCTTGGCTCCAATCTTATCCCCTTATGCTCTCACAACTCTATCACCTTGTGGCTCTCACACTCCTACAATCCCTTGTGGCCTCGCTCACCTTACTGTGTCTACACAACACACCATCTCCTCAATCCTTGGGGGCTTCTCACAACTCCCAAATCCCTTAGTGGACTCTACCTGGTCCTTCCAGATCAAACACCTGTAGTGGGCTGACTGTCTTTGAGACTTCTGTGCACAACTCCCACCCAATTCTCTCGAATCCCTTGATGTTCAACTCCTGATTATTGCTCTCACAACGCCAAGCTTGGGTGCCTCACTGAATCGGTTCACACTCTGTCCGTGGCTCTCACAGCTCCTGAATCTTTGGCTCTCACAACTTTCCTGAAGCTTCCAGCCTGTCTTGTCTCTCAACTTATCCTGTTCTTCAAATCTTCATCCCTTGTGGCTCTCACTGACCTTACCACTGTGCATTTCCAACTCCTAAAATCCTTGTGGGTCCACGTACTCATCCAATCATCCTTACAATCCTCCTTATGGACCCACCTGGTGCTTCCAGAATCGAGCACCTGACGGGCTGACTGTCTTTGAGAAGCTTACCTGTACGCACCAACTCCTCCATCCCCTGTGGCTCTCACAACTCCTAATTCCGGGCCAAACTCTGAATCCTTGTGGCTCTCACAACTCTTCCCATTCCTTTTGGTCTCTCCAATCTCTTCAATCCCTTGTGGCTCTCACAACTCCTGAATCCCTTGTGCTCTCACAACTCCTAAATCACTTATGGCTCTCATACGTACACACCAACTTCCTAATCCCTTGTGCTCTCACAACTCTCAATCCTTGGACCCTGGCTTTCAATTCAGCACCTGTAACGGCTCGCTTTAGGAACTCCTAGTAGAACACTCCTTATTGGCTCTCACAAAGCTCCTTGAATCCTTTGCCTCTCACAAACTCCTCAAGTCTCCCTTGTGCTCTCAACAACTCCTAATTCCTTGTGGCTCTCACGACTCCTAATCCCTTGTTGGCTCTCACACCTGATCCCTTTTGGCCTCACCAGCTCCTTCAATCCCTTGTGGCTCTCACAATCCTAAATCCTTGCTAGCCGTCCTTTGTTCTTCCATCTTCAACCTTGGCCTACGTACCCACAGTTCGCCTCAACCTTGGGCGCTCTCACAAACTCCCAAATTCCTTTATGGACCACACTGGTGCTTCCAGATCGAGCACTGTTACGGGGCTGACCTGCGCTTTGAGACTACCTGTACGCCACCAACTCGGGACAACGCCATTCGCCCAGCAGAAAACCAGCGTATCCGCGTCAACCGCTTCAAACAGCACGAGTACCAGGTAGGTGACACGGGTGGACAAGGGTGAAGCACTGCACATCTACACCAGCGGCGCCAGCCCACAAGGTGGACCCTCCTTTGGAGTAGCAGCTCCTGGTTGCTCTTCCAGGGTTTTGGTGGGGTTTTTTAGGAGGATTTTTTTCCGTCTGGGAAGGGTTGTTCGGGGTATTGGGAGTTTTTGTCTCTGGGGGTGTGCAAGGATTGGGTGGATGTGGTTGGGTTGAGAAGGTGGGGATTTGGTCACAGGTTGGACTCAGTGATACTGGAGGTCTTTTCTGACCTCAGAAATTTTGGGATTCCTGCTCTCAGGGTCTCTGGGGCTGCTGAACATCCTGGGGTGCCCCCTTTTCCTGCTAGAGCTGTGTCTCTTCCCGTGAGAGGCTCCACGTGGTTGATGGATCATTGGAGAGTCAGAGATGTGGGAGCAAATGTGGCATCCTTAAAATATTGATGCTCCCTCACCACCGTCTCTGGTGGTGTGCAAGATTGAGTGGATGTGGTTGGCTGTAAGGGTGGGATTGTCACAGGTTGGACTCATGATATTGGAGGTCTTTTCTGACCTCGGGATTCTGGGATTCCTGCTCCCTTTCCTGCTAGTGCTGTGTCCTTCCTTGAGAGCTTGCTCCACGTGGTTGATGATCAGGAGAACAGAGATATGGGAGCAAATTACATCTTAAATATTGGTGCTCCTCTTACTGCTCTCTCCCACTGCCAGCAGTTCACCCTGCTGCTCCAAGCACTGAGGGAATTCCAAGGAGCTGAAAGCTCCAGTGCCTTCACCAACCCCTCCCTGATCCATCCATCCATCCTCCTGCCTCCACCCCAGCACCTTCCTGGCATTAATCAATTACTCCTTATAAATCCTCTTAGTGTCTGCAGCCTGCTCGGCATTTTCCAGAAACATAAAAATTAATCAGGAGATTTCTGAGCAGGGAAGGAGTGTGATGAAGGGGAAGGGGGTGTGTGAAGGGAATGTGAAGGGGCTCTCTGGCTGTCCCCACTCCCAGGGCTTGTCCCACTGGTGCAGCAGGATTGGGGCAGTGGTCCAGTGGCTGTTGGTGGTGTGCTGGGGCATGCTGGCTTGTCCCCATGGGAGAAGCATCTCTGTGCTGTGCTCAGCCTTTCCTGACTGGCTGGGAGTCCTGGGGAGGGAGGAATGACTACTCCCTTAGGGCCCAGGAGAGCATCCCATGTCCCGTGGGTGCAGGGCCCTTGTGCCCTGTCCCCTCTGTTGCTCCTGCCCCCTGTGTCTCTGTCCCCAGTATGAGAATCTGCAAAATTAGAGGGTTTTGAGAAAGCTGCAAAGGCAGGCCTTCAGAGGCAATAGAACTGTGATTAGAGCTAAGCAGCAGTTATGAGATAGGTGAGCAAAAAATTATTTAAAAAAGTTAGAAAAGCAAGGACAAATAGAACAATGGTCTGTGTATTTAACGCTTGTTAGAATAACTCCCTAAGCTACAGAAAAGTTTATCTAGCAAGATATTAGGAAGTTTGAAGCTTAATAATGGAGCTCTGGTGCATTGTGTTTTTAAGGCTTACAAGCAGGTATTGTATTTGAAATAAGCAAGCATTGTTTTAACCAAAGGTACGTGTGCTTATAGTGAATAGATAGAACTGCTGTCAATGTGCTTTTGCTTTGTGTGATTGGTCAAAAACTTATAAGTAAGTTGTAACATTAAGTTCTTGGTTGGCTGCTGGGATGTGAGCTGCTGCATCTTCCCATTGTCATAACCATGGAATGAGAGTGATGCTGGAAAATAAACAGCTCGAGGCAGATTCACAGCAGCCCGTTGTGGTCTGTGATTTGTACGAGCCCCTGGCCAGCGATACCCACGTGCTCCCTGTCCTCACCAGTGTCCCCAGCAGCTTTCAGCCCCTCTCTGTGTTTGCAGTGAGGAGCCACGCCTGTGAGCCAGATCAGTTTGGGCAGGCTGGAGGCTGCTCTGACATCTGCCTGCTCGGAACAGCCACAAGAGCCGGACCTGCCGCTGCCGCGCTCCGGGTTCAGCCTGGGCAGCGACGGGAAATCCTGCAAAGTGAGTGCTGGCTTTCCTGGGGAATCTTCGGGGTGAGGGGCTGGAGAGAAAGGCTCTGCATTCCCTGCTGTGACCCCACAACAGCCCCAGTGCACCTGCCACACCCCATGGCACTGCTGTCTCTCCACAGAGCCCGAGCACGAGCTGTTCCTGGGTACGGGAAGGGACGTCCTGGCATCATCCGTGGCATGGACATGGGTGCCAAGGGCCAGATGAGCACATGATCCCCATCGAGAACCTCATGAACCCCAGGGCTCTGGACTTCCATGCTGAGACTGGCTTCATCTACTTTGCTGACACCACCAGTTATCTCATAGGGCGCCAGAAGATCGATTGGCACGGAGAGGGAAACCATCCTGAAGGATGTGAGTGGCCAAGGGGCCGGCCTTGCAGGAAGGATAATACAATTAATTATCATCATTAATAATTTATATAAAGTTAATAAAATTAATTAGTTATAGTAATATATAGATATATAAAATTATATGTAATATATAAATTATAATTATTTATAGTAATTATAAATAATATATAGTAATAAAAAATAAAATAAAATAGAATAAAATAGAATAGAATAAATAAAATAAAATAAAATAAATATAAAATAAAATAAAATAAATAAAATAAAATAAAATAATAAAATAAAATAAAATAAAGTAAAATAAATAAAATATGCTAGTAATTTATTATATAATTTTATATATTCATAAATATAACAATTAATTAATAGTAACTAATAATAGTAATTAATAATATAAAATATCAATTGTATACGAATAATATTCATATAGAATATATATATATCATATATAATCATATTATCATATAATATATAATAATCAATCATCACCTGCTCTGAGACTGACAAGGAGCTGAATGGCCAGAATATTCAAAACCATTATTAGTCACGGGTGATCCCCTTACATGTCTACAGTCCAAATTCTTTCAGTAATATTAGGATTTGTGTAACATTTTTTCTCTGTTCAAAGAGCAGCAGCTTAGCTGAACTTTCCCTGGGTGCCAGTCATCCCCCTGCGTTTGGGTTCAAGATTGGGCACCTTTGGGCTGTTTGTCCACTTTTCAACCTCCTGCTGTGATAACCCACTCAAATTTTCCCCCCAGTGGCAATCCTCACACATGTGAGGGGATCCTGTGGACTGTCCAAGTTTTCAGCATATTTCAAATTTCATTAAAAATGTTTCTCTGTTCAAAGGGCGAACACCTCTAGCAGACTTCCATAAATTTTTCTTTGTTCAAAGAGGCAAGCTCTTAGCAGACTTTTGCATGGGGGCTGGAAAAGTCTCTCTCAGTTGGGTCAGGATTGGGCACTTTTGGGGCTGTTGCTTTCCACTTTCCACCTCCTGCCTGTGACAAACCCACTCCAATTTTCCCACCAAAAGGGTATCACAATAGTGAGGGGATCGCTGTGGACCTGGATGGGGAACAACCTGTACTGGACAGATTATGGCCGCCAAGAAGACCATCATGTGGCACGGCTGGAAAAGGCTGCCCAGACGAGGAAGACTCTGATTGAGGGATAGATGACCAGCACGCGGCGTTGCCATTGTGGTGGAACCCCCTGGATGGTGAGGGTGCCTGGCTGGGCTGGGCTGTCCTGCTGGGGCCAGGGGGGACGTGTTTTGGGTCTTTGTCAATGAGTGTGGTGGCCGGGCCAGGCTTCAGGCTTTGGTGTCCATGCAGGTGATGTAATGGACAGACGGGAGGCAGATCCCAGGACAGCAAGAGGGGCAAGATCGAGAAGGGCTGGATTGGATGGATCCAACCGAGAAACTCTTCCTCACCTCCAAGACTTGTCGCTGTGGCCCCAATGGCTGGAGGCCTGGGACATCCACAGCCAAGATCCTTCTGACTGGGTGGATCTGAATTGACCGCATTGAGATGGTTTATCCTCAATCGGCCACTTGAGAGGAAGGTTGAGTGGGGTCTGAGACACTGATCACCCACAACGACCGGGGAGCTGTAGTCTGTGGCCTCATCTGCTCTCTCCCCTTTCATCATCCTGTCCCTTGGTCCCTGAGTGCCCATCTACCAGCTGACAGAGCCTCTCTGCTCTCCTCTCCCATTCACCCTGTCCTGTCCCTGTCCCTGTCCCTGTCCCCTGATCTCCCTGTCCCTCATCACCCTGTCCCTGTCCCATGTCCCTGTCCCTGAGTGCCCATCCTAGCTAAGGGAGCCTCTTCTGCTCTCCCAATCACCCTGTTCTCTGCTCCCTCTCCAATAACCCTGTCCGATTCACCTCTGTCCCTGTCCCATGCCCTGTCACTGTTCCATCACCCTGTCTCCCTGTCCCTGTTCCAGCCCCTGTCCCTGTTCCATTCACCCTGTCCCTGTCCCAGCCCTGTCACTGTTTCCATTCACCCCTGTCCCTGTCCCTGTCCCTGTCCCCAAGCCCTGTCGCTGTTCCATCACCCCTGCTCCCTGTCCCCTGTCCCTGATCACCCAGCTGTCCTGTCCCGAGCTCCATGTCCTGTTGCCATTTCGACCATGTTCCCTGATCACCCTGTCCCTGTCCCTGATCACCCACCCCATCTTAGAACAGCCCTTCTCTCCTCCTCCCCACACACCCAGATCGTGTACGAGGCCCGGAGCCTGAACCAACGCCTTTCGGGCTGTGCCACCTACAGCAATTTTCTTGTTCTGGACCGCAGTAAAACCCGGCCAAAGCGGGCATGCATCTACCGCGCTGGAGCAGGCCTCCAAGTGTGAGCCTCCGCTGCGCCAACGAGCGCGCCGCCCATCTTCAGATCCGCATGTACGACGCCCAGCAGCAAAGCAATGGTGAGGCCCACCAGGGGGCTGGGGGAGGAGGCTGAGCTTTCCTAAGCAAGCCCCCACCTCTTTTGTTCCTTTTAGCCGTCCCCACGCTCCTTGTGTTCCTTTCCTTCATCCTTGCCCCTTCGCTTACCATGCCCTCAATACCACACTCACCAAGACCAAGCGCTGCCCCTACACCCAGCCAAGCCTTCCACCTTCCTTTTTCCCCACCCTAATTCCCTGTGTCGGACTTGAGGAGTCCCATGGCCTCACCTGGGGTTTCCAGAGACTCCCCAACAGCAAGCTGTGAGGGATGTCCAGGGGGTGGGGGGCAATCTGAGCATTCCCCCCACCTCTTTTTCTTTCCTTTTAGCCATCCCCTTAATCCTCCTTTGTCTTTTTTTCTTTTTGTTATTGCCCTGCCCTTCCAGGCCTTCCCTACATTTTTTCTACCCTAAATTTCCATCAGGCTCATGTGTCCACCCTGAGGGGTCCCCATGGCCTGACCCTGGAGTTTCCAGTTTGCCTTCGAGCTGTGCTGCTGTTTGAGGGAGTCGGGGGCTGGGGGCGAGTTCTGAGCTTTCCCCCACTCTTTTTGTTTTTTTTCTGTTGTTTCTCCCTGCTTTCAGCTCCTTTCCCTATTCCCGCTCTACCTTCCGCACTTTCCTGCACTTTGTATCTATCTTTCTTCATGCTAGCATTGTCTCCTGGCTGTTCTCTCCCTAAACCCGATAACTATCCACTAATCAACTCATGCCCAAGTCTCACGTTAGTAAGTGCAACGTACGGTGCTAACTTCTGACGTCTCTACACTTCCCTGTTGACTACTGGGTTTCCACTGGCTTCCAGCTGTGGCTGCTGTTGAGGGCAAGTCTGAGCTTCAACCCCCCACCTCTTTTTCTTTCCCTTTTACCCATCCCATGCTCCTTGTTTTTCTTTCCTGTTGTGTCATCCGGCCCTGCCCTTCCAGTCTTCTCTCTTGTTCCCACCCTAATTCCATTCAGGCTCTGGTGTCCCCCATGGTCTCACCTGGGTTTCCAGGACTCCCTTCACACAGCAAGCTGTTGAGGGAGTCTAGGGGCTAAGGCGGCTGAGTCTGAGATTCCCCCCCTCTTTTTTTTTGCCTTTTAGCTGTCCCCATGCGCCTGTTCCCAGGCCTCTGTGTCCCTGGTGTCCCCTGTGGCCTCACCATGGCGTTTCCAGCCTGCCTCCAGCTGTGACTGCCTCCAGGGGCCTGCGGGGCTCCCAGCACCCCAATGCTCTGCAGGGCTCCCTGGGCACTGGAAATGTTACCACCTCCTGTCACCCTTTCCCGTCCACAGTGGGGCTCAACAAATGCGTGTCAACAATGGGGGCTGCAGCAGCTGTGCCTGGCCACCCCCCGGGCCGTCCCAGTGCGCCTGTGCCGAGGACCATCTCCTGGGTGCGACTCCTGTCACCTTGCAGTGTATTGGCGGGACCCTTTTGGGGCTCTCCCATGGGATGCTGCACTTTGATCACTTGTTCAATCCTGCCTGTGCTTTCCCCCTGGGCAGCCAATCCGTTCCATATCATCCCCCGCCGCAGTGCCCAGCTCGGGGGAGTTTGCCTGCAAGAACAAACCGCTGCATCCAGGAGCGCTGCACAATGCGCACGGCCGACAGCGACTGCCTGGACACAGTGACGAAGCCCCCGAGCTCTGCGTGGGTGAATCCCTCCTGGGAGTTGGGGATTTGGGCCTCCAATAACAAATAACACGATGTGGAGGCAGTGCGTTTGGGGCAGGGTTGGTGCCGGACTCCTCTGTCCCCTCTCCAAACTCCTTTGGGCCTCAGTGCCTGACCCTGTCCTCTGTCCCTGTTTTTGGCCATCCATGCCCTCCTTTGGGGCAGTGCTGTCCCTGTTCCCTGTGCCATCCATGCCTTCCTTGGGGCAGTGCATCTCCTCTAATTCCTTGTGTGTTTCCCCACTGCCAGCACGTTCACCCTGCTGCTCCCAAGCACTGAGGGAATTCCAAGGAGCTGAAAGGCTCCAGTGCTTCACCAACCCCTCCCTGCATCCATCCATCCATCCCTGCCTGCTCCACCCCCAGCACCTTCCTGCACTTAATCAATTTACTCCTTATAAATCCTCTTAGTGTCTGCAGCCTGCTCGGCATTTTCCAGAACATAAAAATTAATCAGGAGATTTCTGAGCAGGGAAGGAGTGTGATGAAGGGGAAGGAGTGTGATGAAGGGGAAGGAGTGTGATGAAGGGGCTCTCTGGCTTGTCCCCACTCCCAGGGCTTGTCCCACTGGTGCAGCAGGATTGGGCAGTGTGTCCARGTGGCTGTGGTGGTGTGCTGGGACATGCTGGCTTGTCCCCATGGGAGAAGCATCTCTGTGCTGTGCTCAGCCTTTCCCTGACTGGCTGGGAGCTCCTGGGAGGAATGAACTCCCTTAGGGCCCAGGAGAGCATCCCCATGTCCCCGTGGTTGCAGCCCTGTGCTCCCTGTCCCCTCTGTGCTCCCTGTCCCCCCTGTGTCTCTGTCCCCCAGTATGAGAATCTGCAAAATTAGAGGGTTTTGAGAAAGCTGCAAAAGGCAGGCTTCAGAGGCAATAGAACTGTGATTAGAGCTYAGCAGCAGTTKTGAGATAGGTGAGCAGAAAAATTATTTAAAAAGTAGAAAAGCAAGGACAAATAGAACAATGGTCTGTGTATTAACGCTTGTTTAGAATAACTCCCTAAGCTACAGAAAAGTTTATCTAGCAAGATATTAGGAAGTTTGAAGCTTAATAATGGAGCTCTGTGCATTGTGTTTTAAGGCTTACAAGCAGGTATTGTATTTGAAATAAGCAAGCATTGTTTTAAACCAAGGTACGTGTGCTTATAGTGAATAGATAGAACTGCTGTCAATGTGCTTTTGCTTTGTGTGATTGGTCAAAACTTATAAAAGTAAGTTGTAACATTAAGTTCTTGTTGCTGCTTGGGATGTGAGCTGCTGGCATCTTCCCATTGTCATAACCATGGAATGAGAGTGATGCTGGAAAATAAACAGCTCGAGGCAGTTCACAGCAGCCCTGTTTGTGGTCTGTGATTTGTACGAGCCCCTGGCCAGCGATACCCACGTGCTCCCTGTCCTCACCAGTGTCCCCAGCAGCTTTCAGCCCCTCTCTGTGTTTGCAGTGAGGAGCCACGCCTGTTGAGCCAGATCAGTTTGGGAAGCCTGGAGGCTGCTCTGACATCTGCCTGCTCGGGAACAGCCACAAGAGCCGGACCTGCCGCTGCCGCTCCGGGTTCAGCCTGGGCAGCGACGGGAAATCCTGCAAAAGTGAGTGCTGGCTTTCCTGGGGGAATCTTCGGGGTGAGGGGCTGGAGAGAAAGGCTCTGCATTCCCTGCTGTGACCCCACAACAGCCCCAGTYCCACCTGCCACCCCCATGGCACTGCTGTCTCTCCACAGAGCCCGAGCACGAGCTGTTCCTGGTGTACGGGAAGGGACGTCCTGGCATCATCCGTGGCATGGACATGGGTGCCAAGGTGCCAGATGAGCACATGATCCCCATCGAGAACCTCATGAACCCCAGGGCTCTGGACTTCCATGCTGAGACTGGCTTCATCTACTTTGCTGACACCACCAGTTATCTCATAGGGCGCCAGAAGATCGATGGCACGGAGAGGGAAACCATCCTGAAGGATGGTGAGTGGCCAAGGGGCCTGGCCTTGCAGGAAGGATAATACAATTATTATCATCATAATAATTTTATAGTAATAATAATAATAGTTATAGTAATATATAGATATATAAAATTATATGTATAATATAAATTATAATAATTTATAGTAATTATAAATAATATATAGTAATAAAAAATAAAATAAAATAGAATAAAATAGAATAGAATAAAATAAAATAAAATAAAATAAAATAAAATAAAATAAAATAAAATAAAATTATAGTAAGTTATATATATAAAATTTTTATATTTATTTATATATAATAATAATTTAGTTGTAATAATAATAGTAATTGATATATAAAAATTTATATATAATGTAAATTTAATAATTTATAGTAATTATAAGTAATATATAGTAATTAAAAATAAAATAAAAAAATAAAATAAAATATGATAAAATAAAATAAAATAAAATAAAATAAAATAAAATAAAATAAAATAAAATATGCTAGTAATTTATATATATAATTTTTATATATTCATATATAACAATAATTTAATAGTAATAATAATAGTAATAATAATATAATAATATCATTGTATAGAATATATATCATATAGAATATATATATCATATATAATCATATTATCATATAATATCATAATAATCATCATCACCTGTCTGAGYTACAAGGAGCTTAATGGCCAGAATATTCAAACATCTATTAGSTCAGGGTGATCCCACTTGACATGTCTACAGTCCAAATTTTCAGTATATTTAGGATTTTGTAACATTTTCTCTGTTCAAAGAGCAGCAGCTCTAGCTGACTTTCKCTTGGGTGTCCATCATCCCCKCTGGTTTGGGTCAAGATTGGGCACCTTTGGGGCTGTTGCTTCCACTTTTCACCTCCTGGCTGGTGATAACCRYCTCAAATTTTCCCCCCAGTGGCATCCACAATGTGGAGGGGATRGCTGTGGACTGTRCAAGTTTTCAGRATATTTKAAATTTCATAAAATTTTCTCTGTTCAAAGYGCAGCASCTCTAGCAGACTTTCCYTAAAWTTTTCTRTGTTCAAAGAGCAGCTCTAGCAGACTTTTGCATGGGGCTGGAAAAGTCTCCCTCAGTTTGGGTCAGGATTGGGCACTTTTGGGGCTGTTGCTTCCACTTTCCACCTCCTGCCTGGTGACAAACCCACTCCAATTTTCCCCCCAAAGGRATCCACAATGTGGAGGGGATCGCTGTGGACTGGATGGGGAACAACCTGTACTGGACAGATGATGGCCCCAAGAAGACCATCAGTGTGGCACGGCTGGAAAAGGCTGCCCAGACGAGGAAGACTCTGATTGAGGGGAAGATGACGCACCCCCGTGCCATRGTGGTGGACCCCCTGAATGGGTGAGGGTGCCTGGCTGGGCTGGGCTGTCTGCTGGGGCCATGGGGACGTGGTTGGGTCTTGTCATGAGCTGTGGTGGCCGGGCCAGGGCTCAGCTTGGTGTCCATGGCAGGTGGATGTACTGGACAGACTGGGAGGAGGATCCCAAGGACAGCAAGAGYGGCAAGATCGAGAGGGCTTGGATGGATGGATCCAACCGAAACATCTTCATCACCTCCAAGACTGTCCTGTGGCCCAACGGGCTGAGCCTGGACATCCCAGCCAAGATCCTCTACTGGGTGGATGCGTTCTATGACCGCATTGAGATGGTTTATCTCAARGGCACTGAGAGGAAGGTGAGTGGGGTCTGAGACACTGATCACCCACAACACCGGGGAGCTGAGCTGTGGCCTCTCTGCTCTCCCCTTCCATCAGCCTGTCCCTGTCCCTGCTCTCTGCTCTCCTTCATGCCCATCAACCCTGTCCCTGTCCTGTCCTGTCCCTGGTCCCTGATCTCCTGTCCCCATCAAACCCTGTCCTGTCCATGTCCTGTCGCCTGATGCTCATCCATAGCTAAGGGAGCCTCTCTATCTCTCCCAATCACCCTTCTCTGCTCCCTCTCCAATAACCGTCTGAGTAGATAGTCCGTTATTCACTCACCTACTTCACCTGGTCCTAGCCCGTGTCACTGTTCCATCACCGCTGTCCCTGTCCCTGTCCCTGTCCCTGTCCTGTGTCATTAGCTCTTACATCACCCTGTCCCTGTCCCTGTCACTGTTGCCGTTTGACCTCTGTCCTTGTCCTGTCCCCCTGTTCCCACCTGTCCCTGTTCCATCACCCTAGCCCTGTCCTGTCCCTGAGTCACCCTGTCCCTGTTTCCCAGCCCTGTCCCTTTCCGATCACCCCTGTCCCTGATCACCTGTCCCCTGTCCCTGATCACCCACCCCATCTAACAGCCCCTCTCCTCTCCCCAA
>NDFG01000036.1:612487-627441 GCA_002167245.1 Sporophila hypoxantha
ATCACACCGCAACACCAGGACACGCTGGCACCTGTGGGATCGTGTCGGGGGTGAGGCCACGGGCTCCTGTCCTTGCTCACAGCCTCTCCTCCTGGCAGGATCCTGTTCTGGACAGACTGGGATGCCAGCCTGCCCCGCATCGAGGCCGCCTCCATGAGCGGCGCGGGCCGACGCACCATCCACAAGGAGACGGGCTCGGGGGGATGGCCCAATGGGCTCACTGTGGATTATCTGGAGAAGAGGATCCTCTGGATTGATGCCAGGTAGGGCCAGGATACCTCTGTGTCCCTCTCAGTGTGGATCTTCACCTGCGTTCCAGCGTGTGTGCTGGGCTGGGGAGAGAGAAGTCTTTCACCGCTGTGGGCGGCATTCTTCTCTTTTGGATCTTCATCCGTAGATGGGGGGTGCTGAGCTCTTATGGGGTCTGAACCATTGTAGGGGGTGCTGAGCTCTTTAGGGTCTGACCATGGACTGAGCTGGTGCTGAGTCTTTGGGTCTTGGACCATGACTAGGGTTGCTGAGCTCTTTAGGGTCTGACATGCGACTTGAGGGTTGCTGAGCTTCTTTGTATCTGACCATGGATAGGTGCTGAGCTCTTTAGGGTCTGACCCATGGATGGGGTGCTGAGCTCTTTGGGGGGTCTGACCATGGATAGGGGGTGCTGAGCTCTTTAGGGTCTGACCATGGACTGAGGGTTGCTGAAGCTCTTTAGGTCTGGGACCATGGATGGGGCGGTTGCTGAGCTGCTTTGGGGTTCTGACCATTAGACTGAGGGTGCTGAGCCTTTGGGTCTGACCCATGGATAGGGGTGCTAGCTCTTTGGGGTCTGACCATGGATAGGGGCTGCCTGAGCTCTTTGGCGGTCTGACACATGGATAGGGCGGTGTCTGAAGCTCTTTGGGTCTGACCATGGATAGGGGTTGCTGAGCCTTTGGGGTCTGACCATAGATGTGGGTGTTTGTGTCTCCAACACGTTGCCACCTGGCTCTGGGTGTTCTCCTCTGTGGATCCTGCTGTAAATCAGCAGGATTAGACCTTAGACCCTGCTGGTTGTTGCTGTTGGGTTCAAGACCCCGTGGTGCCCCTTCCTCACCTCCCTCACCCTCATCTCCCCCCCGGCACAGGTCAGACGCCATCTACTCAGCCCTGTATGATGGGACAGGGCACATCGAAGTGCTGAGGGGACACGAGTACCTGTCCCACCCCTTTGCTGTCACCCTGTATGGCGGGGAGGTCTACTGGACCGACTGGCGCACCAACACCTTGGCCAAGGCCAACAAGTGGACGGGGCACAACGTGACCGTGGTGCAGAGGACCAACACTCAGCCCTTTGACCTGCAGGTGTATCACCCCTCCCGGCAGCCCCTGGGTGAGGCTGGGGGAGTGCAGGTGTGGGGACGGGCTGGGGGGACACCAGGGGGTGGCACTGGTGCTTGGTCTAAGCCCACACTCCCTTGGATGGGCTTAGACCAAGTGCCAGGTGGATGCTGCTCTCATCCTTGTGGTTGCCCCTTTGCCCCATCTGGTGATGCTTGATGGGGCAGGCAGGGTCTSGGGGGGGCTGCAGCTCTTYTGGTCTCCTGGGTGGGTGTCCCCAWGGCTGGGATTTCGCTGAGTGCTGTCCCCTTTGCAGCTCCTAATCCCTGTGAAGCCAACGGGGGCAAAGGGCCGTGTTCCCACCTCTGCCTCATCAACTACAACCGCACCCTGTCCTGTGCCTGCCCCCACCTCATGAAGCTGGACAAGGACAACACCACCTGCTATGGTAGGGGTGTGCCTGGAGAGCTGGCAGGGGGGATGYGGGGGTGCTCTGGAGCTGAGATCCCACCTCTGCCCTTCTTCTTCCAGAGTTTAAGAAGTTCCTGCTGTACGCGCGGCAGATGGAGATCCGGGGCGTGGACATTGACAACCCCTACTACAACTACATCATCTCCTTCACCGTGCCTGACATTGACAACGTCACCGTGGTGGACTACGACGCTCTGGAGCAGCGCATTTACTGGTCAGATGTCCGTACCCAGACCATCAAAAGAGCCTTCATCAATGGCACTGGCGTGGAGACTGTTGTGTCTGCAGGTTGGTGTGGAGGGAGATGGAACCCTCCAAAGCCTTCAGCTCCTTGGGATCTGCCCTTCCTCTTCATCTGAGCATCATCCCAGCCCCATCCTCACAGCTGACGAGCTCCCATCTTCYTTCCCTTGCAGACCTGCCCAACGCTCACGGCCTCTCCGTGGACTGGGTTTCCAGAAATCTCTTCTGGACCAGCTACGACGCCAACAAGAAGCAGATCAACGTGGCCAGGCTGGATGGCTCCTTCAAGAACGCCGTGATCCAAGGGCTGGACAAGCCTCACTGCCTGGTGGTGCACCCACTGCGGGGGTGAGTCTGGTGGGACGTGGTGCTGATGGGAAAGAGGTATGTGTGTGTGCAGGGACAGGTGTGTGTGTGGTGGTGCACACCTGTGATGGGGAGAAAATGGGGGCTGTCCCTGTGTGTCACCATGTAGGAGCAGTGTCACAGGAGATGAGGGGTGTGCTGTGTGTCTGTTCATCTGCAAAGAGGAGCAGGCTGTGATAAGTGTGTGCCAAACCAGGTGTGCGCAGGGCTTTGGCAACCCCCAAGCCCCCTCCTGGGTGGGGACAAGGGGCTGTGGGGCTGCCCAGGCTGTGCCACGAGCAGGTGAGGGGCTCTGCAAGGCTGGGAGGGTGCAGGAGGCTGCTGGCACCGTGGCCCCTCGCCCATTGTCCCCCTCACCTTGCAGGAAGCTGTACTGGACAGATGGGGACAATATCAGRGTGGCCAACATGGATGGCAGCAACCGCACGCTCCTCTTCACCAACCAGAAGGGACCTGTTGGTATGGACCCCCCCATGGCCCCCGGGATCCCCCACCTCACCTTGCTGTCCTGCAGAGCCTCAAGTCCCCCCTCTGGCTCCTTGGGAGGGTGGCAGCTGTCCTGTGCTGGGTCACCATGACCTTACCTGCCCGCTCTCTCCATCCCATCCCATCCCATCCCATCCCATCCCATCCCATCCCACCCATCCCATCCGCATCCCATCCCATCATGGATCCCATTGATTTGATCCCCATCCCATCAATTCTATCAATCCTTGAATCCATCTCATCTCCCATTGATCTATCCCACTGATCACGTTGATTCCTGTTGATCCTACTTGATCCATTGATCTCGCATCCGCATTGGATCCATCCCATCCCCATTGTCCGCATTGAATCGCATGGATCGCATCCGCATAGATCCATGGATCCATCCATCCATCCCATAAATCCATCCCATCCATCCCATAAATTCCATCCATCCCATAAAATCTCATCCCATCCCATCCCATCCCATCCCATTCCATCCATCCCATCCATCCCATCCATCCCATCCCATCCCATCATCCCATCCATCCCATCCCATCCATCCGCATCCATCCCATCCCGAAATACCGAAGTGATCGCCATGGATGCCATTCGTGTCGCATCCCATCAATTCTATCATCCCATTGTCCCATCTCATCCATTGATCTCTATTCCCACTGATCCACGTTGGATCGCTGTTGATGCCTATTGATCCATTGATAGCATCCCATTGATCCCATCCCATCCCATTGATCCATTGATCCCATGGATCCCATCCTAAGATCCATGGATCACATCCCATCCCATCCCATAAATCCATCCCATCCATCCATAAATCCATCCATCCATAAATCCCATCCATCCGATCCATCCCATCCATCCATCCCATCCCATCCCATCCCATCCCATCCATCATCCATCCATCCCATCCCATCCAATCCCATGGATCCCATCCCATCCCATTGATCCTATCCCACTGATCACATTGATCCTGTTGATCCGATTGATCCCATTGATAGCATCCCATTGATCCCATACCATCCCATTGATCCTATTGATGCTATCCCATGGATCCTGTTGATCTTATTGATCCCATTGATCCCATCCCATTGATCCCATTGATCCCATCGATCCCATCCCATAGATCCCATGGATCCCGTCCCATTCCATCCCATCCCATCCCATCATCACCTCCCGATCTGTCACGGTCCCTGCGTGCCACCAGCCCGGTGACATTCCCATCCTTTCCAGGCCTGGCCATCGACTACCCAGAGAGCAAACTGTACTGGATCAGCTCTGGCAACGGCACCATCAACAGGTGTGACCTGGATGGCAGCAACCTGGAGGTGATCGAGTCCCTGAGGAGCCAGRTGAGCAAGGCCACCGCCCTGGCCATCATGGGTGAGGGGGGACACCATTCCCTGTCTCCTGCCCCTTCCCAAACTCTCCTGCCCACCTCAGCGGATGGGGAGGAATGCTGCCACATGCTCCTGCTTTGTCCCCACCACAGGGGACAAGCTGTGGTGGGCTGACCAGGCCTCGGAGAGGATGGGCACCTGCAACAAGAAGGACGGCACGGAGGTGACGGTGCTGCGCAACAGCACCACGCTGGTGATGCACATGAAGGTGTATGATGAGAGCATCCAGCAAGGTCAGTGTGGGCTCCTGGGGCAGAGGCCCCATGGGCTGGGCAGCTGCTCAGCCCCTCTGTGGTGGCTCCATGCCTTGGAGCCCCTTGGAGCCCTTGGCAGCTGGCCCTAGCCTTGCCCTTGTCCTCGTGCCAAGCCTGTGCTGGCTGCTCTCTCCATCCCATCCCATCCCATCCCATCCCATCCCATCCCATCCCATCCCATCCCATCCCATCCCATCCCATCCCATCCCATCCCATCCCTGGCTGGTGCAGGGCGCTCACACCTCGTGTGGGTGCTGCCCCAGCTGTCCCAGCCTTGGTGGGTGCACCCTGGCCCCCTGTAGCCCCTCACCCCCTTTTCTGTGCCACAGCTGGGACCAACCCCTGCAGCCAAAACAACGGGGACTGCTCACAGCTGTGCCTCCCCACCTCGGAGAGCTCCCGCTCCTGCATGTGCACTGCAGGCTACAGCCTCAAGAGTGGGCAGCAGTCTTGTGAAGGTGTGTGCTGGTCCCTGTCCCCTCCCTGAACCACCCCATGGCCACCCCAACCATGCCTGTGGCCACCTCAGCTGGTGACCCCTCGTTCTGGCTGCTCATGGGGTCCTCCCCACTGCTCTGTGTCCCATGTCACTGTGGGGCACCAGAGGGACACTGGGGGGCTTGGTGGGCTCAGGTGGCAGCAAGACCCCCTTGCATYGGCTGTCCCTGATGAGTGTGGGGCCACCAAGGGTGTCGTTGGTGGAGYGGAGTGGGACAGGACAGTCTCAAGCTATGTCAGGGAAGGTATGGGTTGGATATTAGGAAGAAATTTTTCACTGAAAGAATAATAAAGTACTGGAATGCTCTTCCCAGGGAGGTGGTAGAATCACCATCTCTGGAGGTGTTTAAAAAAAGGCTGGACATGGCACTTGGTGCTATAGTTGAGATGTTAGGGCATAGGTTGGACTCGATGATCTTAAAGGTCTCTTCCAACCTCATTATTCTGTGGTTCTGGGATTCTGTGATTCTGTGATTGATTCTGTGATCCTGTGATTCTGGGATTCTGTGATTCTGTGATTGATTCTGTGATCCTGTGATTCTGTGATCCTGTGATTGATTCTGTGATTCTGTGATTGATTCTGTGATTCTGTGGGTCTGTGGTTCTGTGGTCCTGTGATTTTGTGATCCTGTGATTGATTCTGTGATTTTGTGATTGATTCTGTGATTCTGTGATCCTGTGATTGATTCTGTAATTCTGTGATTCTGTGGTTCTGTGATCCTGTGATTCTGTGATTGATTCTGTGATTCTGTGGTTCTGTGATTCTGTAATTCTGTGATTCTGTGATCCTGTGATTCTGTGATTCTGTGATTCTGTGATTGATTCTGTGATTCTGTGATTCTGTGATTCTCTGATTGATTCTGTGATTCTGTGATTGATCTGTGATTCTGTGGGTCTGTGGTTCTGTGGTCCTGTGATTTTGTGATTGATTCTGTGATTCTGTGATCCTGTGATTGATTCTGTAACTCTGTGGTTCTGTGATTCTCTGATTGATTCTGTGGTTCTGTGATTCTGTGATTCTGGGATTGATTCTGTGACCCTCCCGGGGAGAGGTGGCACCCTGGCTGTGGGCAGCAGCTTGGGCTCACTGGGAGCAGGGCCAGGCACATCCCTCACTCTGCAGATCTCCCATGCCCGCTGTGTTCTCTGCCATCCCCTCGAGCACTGCCAGGGCCTCTCTCAAAGGCTGTTTGTGTGCAAAATGTTCCGGGTGGTTTTGAGGGGGGGTTGGCAGAGCTCTGCACCATCTGGGTCAGGGCAGGGGCTGAATAACAAGTGCTGCCGTGACCCAGATGAGCTGTGGAGCCTTTGCCAAGGGGGTGGGGGTGGTGGGTGGTGGGAAGGGGGTTCACTCGTGCCCCCCTGGAGCAGGGCAGGACCAGGACTGTGCCAGGGGTTGCTGYTTCTGCAGAACCCTGCCAAGCTCATGCTCCTCTCCTGTCTCAATTTTCCACGGTGGAGGGACAGCCTGTGGGTTTTGGGATGTGTCTGACTGTCCCTGCACCTGTGCTGCAGGTGTTGGCTCCTTCCTGCTGTACTCAGTGCACGAGGGGATCCGGGGCATCCCCCTGGACCCCAATGACAAGTCGGACGCTCTGGTGCCGGTGTCGGGGACCTCCCTGGCTGTGGGAATCGACTTCCATGCAGGTGATGCAGGGCTGGGGACAGCACAGGGGTGCTGGGGACAGGGCAGGGGATGGGGGGCATGAAGGGGCCATCACCATGACCCTTTTGGCACCCTTTGCCCTGGAATGCCCCCTCGGCAGCGCCGCGTGAGGGAGGATTTCAGGGCTCCAAGGTGGAGGTTTTTACCATTCTGGAGTGACCAGAGGTGGTCACTGACTRGTCCCCTCGTGCCTCCTTGTCCCTCTCTCAGAGAATGACACGATTTACTGGGTGGATATGGGCCTGAGCACCATCAGTCGAGCCAAGAGGGACCAGACGTGGCGTGAGGACGTGGTGACCAACGGCATTGGCCGTGTGGAGGGCATCGCCGTGGACTGGATTGCAGGTGGGATGGGGCTCTGGGGACAGGGGCAGGGGGGACAGTGGGGCTTTTGTGGGGGTTCACCATCCCTTCTTGCAGGAAACATCTACTGGACAGACCAGGGGTTTGATGTCATTGAGGTGGCCAGGCTGAATGGGTCCTTCCGCTACGTGGTCATCTCGCAGGGGCTGGACAAGCCACGGGCCATCACAGTCCATCCAGAGAAGGGGTGAGACACTGCCCCAAAGAGGGGCATCACCTGTGGGGTGGGCACAGGGTGAGACCCCCAGCACCTCCAGCAGAGCTGTGTACACACAGCAGGGAAGGACTAGCCACACCAAGGAGTCCAAACCTTGGATTTAATCCTCCTTTCAGTGATGGGCTGAACTCCCTGGGAGCCCCTTGGGACCTTGTGGGTGTCAGAACCTCAGAAAATRCAAGTGGAGCCTCCTTAGTGGCTCCAGCTTTGGGCAGAGCCCCAGGGAGAGCAGYGGTGTTTGGATGTGGGGAGGGATGGAGATGCAGAGCATGTGATGCCTGTGAGTGGGCAAGGTCTGGACTGAAACCCCAGTGTTGGGGGGATGAATGGGGTGGTGTCTGTCCTTTACTCAAAGGGCCAATGCTGCCCCAGAGAGGGGCAGCACCTGCAGGGTGGGCACAGGGTGAGACCCCCAGCATCTCCTGGCAGAGCCGTGTGTGTGCACAAGCAGGGAAGGACTCACAGGTCTCCTGCCACACCAAGGAGTCCAAACTCTGGATTTAATCCTCCTTTCACTGATGGGCTGAACTCCCTGGGAGCCCCTTGGGGCTTGGTGGGTGTCAGCACCTCAGAAAATCCAAGTAGAAGCTRCTTAGACTGGCTTTGAGCAGAACCCCAGGGAGAGCAGAGGTGTTTGGATGTGGGGAGGGATGGAGATGCAGAGCATGTGATGTCTGTGGGTGTGCAGGGTCTGGACTGAAACCCCAGTGTTGGGGGGATGAATGGGGTGGTGTCTGTCCTTTACTCGAAGAGCCAATGCTGCTCGTGGTGACAAACCTCTGGTGACATCCCTGCTGTCCCCTCAGGTACCTGTTCTGGACAGAGTGGGGGCAGTACCCCCGCATCGAGCGCTCGCGCCTGGARGGCACCGAGAGGATGGTGCTGGTCAACGTCAGCATCAGCTGGCCCAACGGGATCTCCGTGGACTACGAGGTACAGTTGGCATCTGGGAGGATGGTACCAGTCCCCAGGGTCCCTGGATGGTCCCTGGATGGTCCCTGGGTGGTACCTGGGTGGTACCAGTCCCCAGGGTTCTGTGGCCATGTCCTGCTGCTGGGGACATGCTTGCCCTCCTCGGGGCTCCAGAGTCTCAGCAGGGTTGTCCAAGGTGCTCTGAACCCSAGGACATCCTGCCAGAGGTGCAGAGGGTGGTGTTGCCCCCACACCAACTGGGATGTTGTCTCACTCACCCCTGCAGGATGGGAAGCTGTACTGGTGTGATGCCCGGACAGACAAAATCGAACGGATTGACCTGGAGACGGGCGAGAACAGGGAGGTTGTCCTGTCCAGCAACAACATGGACATGTTCTCCGTGTCAGTCTTTGAGGAATACATTTACTGGAGTGATAGGTGAGGTGCTGGGGGGCTGGGGGCTCTGTGGAGGGTGGGGGGAGCTGGTGGGAAGGTGGGGAAGGGTCCTTGGTGACCCTGTCCTCCTTCAGGACCCACGCCAACGGCTCCATCAAAAGAGGAAACAAGGACAACGCCACCGAGTCGGTGTCCCTGAGGACTGGGATTGGTGTGCAGCTCAAGGACATCAAAGTCTTCAACCGGGCCCGGCAGAAGGGTAGGTCTGAGCACGGGGAGCTCTTCATTTCTCGGTCTCAAGGTTGTTTATTGCATCTTGTCTATAAAAAATTTTCTCCTGCGCTGCCGAGGTCCATCCAGCAGGACAATTCCAGGCACTCTGCCTGCCCCCAGGGGCTGTGTTATGTCTTTATACTAAGAACTACCTGTACAATATTTACAATTACTTCCCAATACCTATCACCTATGTTAGACAGTGAGCTTCCACTCTAAACCAATCTGTAAGTGCCACCATCACAGCAGAAGATGGAGGCCAAGAAGAAGAAGGAGGAAGGCTGGACATGCCCAGATTCCCCCATCTTGCCTCCTGAACCCCCTTACCAAAAACCCCAAAATCTACTTTTCCACCCCGTGATAACTTCACTATTATTCTACCTAAGCTGTTGTGGCTTGCTGATCTTCATATGAGGTTGGTAATTTGCTCCACAGGTCATAATCAAACCCACAGGTGTTCTGGGCTCTGTGCCAGGGCTTCTGAGCCCCCTGGCAGGGGTCCTGGCCATCCTGGACAGCCAGAGGGATGTTCTGGGTCCTGACACCTCACATAATCCTGTCTTGGTTTAGAAAGACAGGGGTCTGCTAAGGAAGGCAGGAACCTCCACTGAAATGGAGAATGTAAACCCTCCTCACCCTTCTGAATTGCTATAAATTTTAAATTAAGGGGCTCTCAGGCAAAAATGTGGGAGCAGGAAATAACAGTTCTTTAATAGGGAAGAGAAGAAAAAAGGATAAAATAAACAATGCAGTGAACTAGAACAACACTGACAGAGTCAGAACCCAACTGACACCCTGTGGGTCAGGATGTTGGCAGCAGTCCCATTGGAAATGTGGCTGCAGCCCTCCTGCAGTGTCAGGGGTGGTTCTGTTGGAGCAAGGGGGATCTGTAGAGAAGGATGTATTCTTCCTCTGAGGATCCAGTGGAAGAAGAGGCAGCTGCTGTTCCTCTGGGGAATCCAGTGGAGAAGCCATGCTGGTGTCAAAAACCTCTGGATTGTATCTGGGGAGGAATGCTTGGCTCCTCCCTCTGGGCGGAGCATCTCACAATGGGATGTTATAGCTCTTATCAGTCATGCAGTGACATTCAATAGTCTGTTATCTGTCGCAGACATCTTCTATGAAAAATCCTTTCCTCAGGATTTTTCCTCCTGAGAAGCTGAGAGGCCTCAGGAGCAAAATGTAAACAATGATTATCTGGTGCTGTAGAATGCAACAGGTGGATCTTTGATTGGCCCATGTTGGATGTTTCTAATTAATGGCCAATCACAGTGAGCTGGTTTGGACAGAGAGCCTGAGATGAAACCTTTGTTATCATTCTTTCCTATTCTATTCTTAGCTAGCCTTCTGATGGAATCCTTTCTTCTATTCTTTTAAAACTAACTAAAACTTTTTTAAAAAACTATTCATTAAAACTAATTACATTAGTTTTAATGTACTATATATCATAAAATAGTAAATCAAGCCTTCTGAAACATGGAGTCAGATCCTCATCTCTTCCCTCATCCTAAAACCCCTGTGAACACCTCACAGTTATCAGCACACGTCCTCTCTTGAGGGAGGTGTGAATGTGGTCACTCAAAGAGAGCGATAAAGCAAACCGCCCACTTGACAAAAGATTATCTGCCATACAGATGGTAATTAAAAACATCTTGCGCTGCAATTTTCAACCAATCCCCYCCCTGTCCCTCCCCACCAGGCACCAACGTCTGTGCCCAGAACAACGGGGGCTGCCAGCAGCTGTGCCTGTTCCGCGGCGGCGGGCAGAGGACGTGCGCCTGCGCCCACGGGATGCTCTCCGAGGACAGCTTCAGCTGCCGCGACTACGACGGCTACCTGCTCTACTCAGAGCGCACCATCCTCAAGAGCATCCACCTGTCGGATGAGAACAACCTCAACGCGCCCATCAAACCCTTCGAGGACGCGGAGCACATGAAGAATGTCATCGCCCTGGCCTTRGATTACCGCTACGGCTCCAAGGGCAGCAACCGCATCTTCTACAGCGACATCCACTTCGGGAACATCCAGCAGATCAATGATGACGGCACGGGGCGCAAGACCATCGTGGAGAGTGAGTGCTGTGGGGTTTTCTGTTGGGATGTTYCCAYTATTGCCAGATGGGACGTGCCTGAGCTTGTCTGGCCCTTGCTGCTGAACCAAATACCAGCAATTGTGGTGTTTTCACCCCAGAAACACTTTTGGGTAGCTGGATGTGTGGTGTTTCACCCCAGAGACGTTTTTGGCTGGCTGGGTGTGTGGTGTTTCACCCCAAGACCATTTTGGCTGGCTGGGTATGTGGTGTTTTCACCCCATAGACACTTTTGGCTGGCTGGATGTGTGGTGTTTCACCCCAGAGACCTTTTTGGCTAGGTGGATGTGTGGTGTTTCACTCCAGAGACACTTTTAGGTAGCTGGATGTGTGCTGTTTCACCCCAGAGACACTTTTGGCCACCTGGATCACCCCAGAGACACTTTTGGCTAGTTTGGTATGTGGTGTTTTCACCCCAGAGACACTTTTGGGTAGCTAGGTGTGTGGTGTTTTCACCCCAGAGACACTTTTGGCCACCTGGATCACCCCAGAGACACTTTTGGCTAGTTGGGTATGTGGTGTTTCACCCCAGAGACACTTTTGGCTGGCTGGATCTGTGGTGTTTCATCCCAGAAACACTTTTGGCCAGCTGGATGTGTGGTGTTTTTACCCTAGAGACATTTTTGGCCAGATGGATGTGTGGTGTTTTCACCCCAGAGACACTTTTAGCTAGTTTGATGTGTGGTGTTTCACCCCAGAAACACTTTTGGGTAGCTGGGTGTGTGGTGTTTTCTCCCCAGAAACACTTTTGGGTAGCTGGGTGTGTGGTGTTTCACCCCAGAGACACTTTTGGCTGGCTGGATGTGTGTTGTTTCACCCCACTTTTGGCTGGCTGGATGTGTGGTGTTTCCCCCCAGAGACACCTTTTTAAAATACTTTTTTTTTTTTTTACTTTTTACTGTAAAAATGAAGTACTTTTTTTTAGTTGTACACCAGGCTCAGGGCTGGCTGTGACCTTTTCTGTCCCCACAGACGTGGGCTCAGTGGAGGGGCTGGCCTACCACCGTGGCTGGGACACCCTGTACTGGACCAGCTACACCACGTCCACCATCACCCGGCACACCGTGGACCAGAGCAGGCTGGGGGCCTTCGAGAGGGAGACTGTGATCACCATGTCAGGGGATGACCACCCCCGAGCCTTCGTGCTGGACGAGTGCCAGAAGTGAGTGACCACCGAGGGTCCAGCCAGCCCCACCACGCATCCTCGTGGTGGTGGGGAGGGAGCTCTGGATCCCAGCACAGAGAGGACTGGARCCCCAGGGAGGAAAGACTCTGTAGCCCCCTCCCCAGGCAGCTCCAGACCCCCTGTTCCATCCCCATCCATGGGGTGCAGCACCCTCATTCACTCCCTTCCCACTCATTTTACATGGGAATGTTGTGCCATGGAAGCCAGTCCCTGGAAGCCCCCAGCTATGGAAGGATGGGCCTGGATGTGGCTGAGCCATGGAGGGATGGGCTGAGCCAGCCTGGATGTGGCTGAYCTGGGGCTCCAAAGGTGTTTTGTGTCCCTCCCAGACCCCCTATCCCATCCGGCCATACCACGGGTGGCCACATTTCCCAGCTGGCTGCAGCAGCCTCCTTCACCCCTTCCCACTTGTTTTTATGTGGGAGTGTTTTCCCATGCATCCCCCAGCCATGGAGGGATGGGCTGAGCCAGCCTGGATGGGGCTGAGCTGAGCTCCAAAGGTGTTTTTGTTCCCTCCAGACCCTTATCCCATCCTACTCCACGGGTAGCAGCCTCATTCACCCCCTTCCACTGGTTTTACGTGGAATGTGTCCAAATCCCCAGTCCCTGAAGCCCCCCAGCCATGGAGGTGGGCTGAGTCAGCCTGGATGGGCTGAGCTGGGCTCCAAAGGCCTTGTGTGTCCTCCCAGACCCTCTATCCCATCCATCCATGGGATGCCACATTCCCAGCTGGCTGCAGCAGCCTCATTCACCCCCTTCCCACTAATTTAATGTGGGAATGTTGTCCCATGCATCCCCAGCATGGAGGGATGGGCTGAGCCAGCCTGGATGTGGCTGGAGCTGAGCTCCAAAGGTGTTTTGTGTCCCTCCAGACCCTCTACTCCATCCTCCCCAGGGTGCAGCAGCCTCATTCACCCCCCTTCCCACTGTTTTACGTGGGAATGTTGTCCAATGCATCCCCTAAGTCCCTGGAATCCCCCCAGCCATGGAGGGATGGGCTGAGCCAGCTGGATGGGCTGAGCTGTGGGCTCCAAAGGCCTTGTGTGTCCCTCCCAGACCCTCTATCCATCACCCATCCATGGATGCCACATTTCCCAGCTGGCTGCAGCACCTTCCCACTTGTTTATGTCCCATGCATCCCCCAGTCCCGAGCCCCCAGCCGTGGAGGATGGGCTGAGCCGGCCTGGATGGGGCTGAGTGGAGCTCCAAAGGTGTTTTGTTCCTCCCAGACCCCCTATCCTATCTCAATCCATGGGATGCCACATTTCCCAGCTGGCTGCAGCAGCCTCCTTACCCCCTTCCACTTGTTTTATGTGGAATGTTCCCATGCATCCCCAGTCCCTGGAAGCCCCCCAGCCATGGAGGATGGGCTGAGCCAGCCTGGATGGGCTGAGCTGGGACTCCCAAAGACCTTGTGTGTCCTTCCCAGACCCTCTATCCCACGCCGGGCACATTTCCCAGCTGGCTGCAGCACTTCCCCCTTTTTTATGTCCATGCATCCCCAGTCGGAAGTCCCCCAGCCATGGAATGGCTGAGCCAGCCTGGATTGGCGTGAGCGGGGCTCCAAAGTGCTTTGTGTCTCCCATCCCAAGCCTGATGTTCCTGACCAACTGGAACGAGCAGCACCCAGCATCATGCGGCCACCCTCTCCGTGCAACGTCCTCATCATCATCGACCAGGACATACGGACGCCCAACGGGTTGGCCATCGACCACAAGGCCTGAGAAGATTTAACTTCCTCTGATGCCACCCTGGACAAGATTGAGCGCTGTGAATACGATGGCTCCCATCGCCACGTGAGTCTGAGGAACAGGGAGATGGGGATGTCCAAACTGGGCTGGAGGGAAGCAGAGATGTTCCTGGGCTGGGGAGGTCACTCTGTGTTTGAGGGGCTGTGGGCTGCACCCTCTGGACGGTGTTCACAGGGTGCGAGAGGAGGGAAGAGACGAATCTGACTCCAGTTTTCAGAAGGCTTGATTTATTATTTTATGATATATTACTTACTATATAAAACTCTACTAAAAAGAATAAAAGAAAGGATTCCATCGAAAGCTAGCCTAAGAATAGAATAAGAAGGAATGATAACAAAGGCTTGGTGCTCAGCGAGCCAGCTGGGCTCTGACTGGCCATTAATTAGCAACACCAACCACGGGCCAATCAAAGATCCACTTGTTGCATTCCACAGCACCAGATAAATCAATGTTTACAATTTTGTTCCTGAGGCCTCTCAGCCTTGCTCAGGAGGAAAAATCCTGAGGAAAGGATTTTGTCATAAAAGATGTCTGTGACACCCACAGTGGATTCCTCCTGCTCCCACCGGGCTGTGTCCCTGAGAAGTAATGAACTGGCTTCAAGCTGCATTAGAGAAGGTTCAGGTTGGAACATGAGAGAGAGTTCTCTATATAGAAAAGGGGCTGCCCAGGTTGGTGGTGGAGTCACCATCCTGGAGGTGTCCCAGGAACTGCTGGAGATGGCACTGAGTGCTCTGGAGGGATTTAGTCACAGGTTGGACTTGATCTTGGGAGATCTTTTCCACCTCAAGGTCTCTGTGAAGTGTCCAAGGACAGGTGGATGGAGCTTGAGCAACCTGGACATGTGTATCCACCCATTGGGGAACGAGATGAGTTTTAAGAGATGAGTTGACCCTTTCCAACCCACTCATGCACCATATCTTGTGCCTGCAGGTGATCCTAAAGTCCGGAGCCCGTGCACCCCTTTGGCGGCTGGTATGGGGATTTACATCTTCTGGAAGACTGGTGCTGCCGGGCCGTGCAGCCGCAACAAATACGTGGGCACTGAGCATGAAGCTGCTGAAGTGGA
>NDFG01000037.1:0-22857 GCA_002167245.1 Sporophila hypoxantha
GCAGTGTGGGATGTTTTCCCTCTCTGGATGCACCCCGTGCTGGAACGTGCCTCAAGCTGGAGCAAAGCCCCTGGAGGGGCCGAGAGGAGCAGCGGCGTTGGGTGACCTGCCTGTCCAGATGCCAATGTCCGTTTATTTCACAATTCTTATTTTTCAGTTGTCCCCACAATTCAGGAACTTAAATCCAGCGGTGTGGTGCTTGGAGGGAACGGCCTGATCCGGTGCGAAGGTGCAGGAGTGCCTGCCCCGCTCTTTGAGTGGTACAGAGGAGAGAGGAAGTAAGTAGCCCCTGCTCGCCCACCCCTCGTGTGCCAGGGCTGCTGCCAGCCTGGGGTGCCCCGGGGTGCCCATTCCCAGCCCCAGCAGCGGTGCTTGGAGCTGCTGGAGCTGCCCCGTGGCTCCTGTTGTGGCAGAGGGGAAATGGCAACAGCCTGACATCCAAAGGAGCTGCAGGAGCTCCAGCCTCTGAAGGGTGACAGCCAGAAAAGCACTGGGGAAAGCTGCAAAGAGGATTTCTGTTTAATCTGTCACCTTTGAGGGCAAGGCTTTGAGGCAGTGTGAGTGGTGCCCTGGTTGTGCTCCCTGGGGTGAGCCCTGCAGGTCGCTGCAGCCAAGGGGTCAGGGGAGCACTGAGCCCTCAAACCTGGCCTGTGRTCTGGGTTTGTGTGGGCCCTGCTGGGTCAGCAACAGCATCTCTGCAGAGCCCCTTTGTTCCCAAGGCAGCTCATTAAACAGGGAGGTGGTTTGCTTTCCAGCAGGCCATTCTGGTTTACAGCTCTGGGCCTTTGCAGGAGCTCYTTTCTCTTGGGCTCACAGGCTGCAGAWGCAGGTTGATATTGTCCCTTGGAGCTGGGAAGCTTTGGGAATTTCCCAGCCTCCAAGTGCTGGGTTTGTCAGCTCAAACATCCCATTAAACCTGGGAGCTGGCAGGAGAATATTAATGACCCTTTTTCACAGAAAGCCATCTGTCAGCTCCTTGCTCAGCTGCTCCCCTCCTGCAGCACGAGCTGCTGTCCTCCTCCCTCTGCTGAGCCAGGGCACCCCACCATCTCCTGAAGCTTCTCCTCAGCTGATCTTTCCTGCAAGGACAGGAATGTTTCTCTGCTGGTGGGATCCATCTGTGTCCCATTTCCATGGCTGCTCGTGGCTGTGTTGCTGTGCCCATCCCGGGGCCGTTGCAGCACAAACGCCCTTTCTGAGGGAATATTTCAGAGCAGGTTTTGGCACTCCAGGTTCAATTAGCAGCTCCCAGCATGCTGATCACCTTTCTGTGTGTAGCTCTGCCCAAACTCCTCCCTGCTGAGCACATCCAGTGCCATGGCAGCAGCAGGAGAGGCCAAGCAGGGCATTTCAGGACACCCTGAAATTTCAGGCTGTGCTCCTGCTCCTGTGCTGCTGGGAGTTTCACCTCAGCAGGAAAAGCTCTGTGCTGCTGGCTCTTGCTGCTCAAATCCTGGGTTCCATCTAGTGCTCCATCCTTTCAGGAGCTGGGTTCTGGTGYTCCTCYGGGGTCCCTTCCAGCTCAGGGCATCCTGTGAGCTCTTGCTGGGGATCTCTGAGCCCCATCCCTTGCAGGAAAGGGGAAAATACCCAGAGGTGGTTTCTTTTGCTGGTTTTGGATCCCATGTCTCCCTCTGCCTCTGGATGATGGGCAGCCAGCTCAGGGTGAGCACTGGCCAGCTCAGGATGGCCCTTGGCTAGCACAGCATGAGCCTTGGCCAGCTGAGGCACTGCTTTGGTGCAGAGCTGAGAAGGCTCAGCTCTCTCCCAGGAGCAGCTCCATTGCCCTGCAGATAATCTGCAGCTGTGCTCCACAGCTGAATTTACACCCTGCTGGATTCTTGGCTAACACAATAGAGAGGATCCCATTTTTGTCAGATACTCTTGGGCTGGGACTCCTCTTTCTTAGAAATCTGGATGGATTGTTCAATGAATTAGCAGTGGGAGTTAGCCCTGCAATCATAAGTGTGTGTGCAGTGTCTGAAACAAGGCTTTTGGGGGTGGAAATTGCATTGTTGTTACTGAGATTGATGTGAATCCAAAAGCAGCATTCCCAGGCTCCAGGGATCACCTCATCATAAAATACCCATTAAAGCTAAACACAGAGGCAGTAACAGACTGCACTGAGTTAAAGTTATTGCTCTTTGAGGCAGGGAGGGCTGGTTCTGCTAATCACTGACTTCCCAGGAGCTCTGTTCAGTAAATTCCCACAGGTGCTGGTGCACAGGGTGGGGAGAGCTGGAGAAAATTTGGGGAGAAGTTAATAAATCATCTCAAAATTGTCCTAGGAACATCACATGGTTGGGTTGGAGGGGATCTTGAAGTTGATGCCATTCCAACCCCCTGCCATGGGCAGGGGCAGCTGCCTCTATGCCAGGGTGCTCCAAGGGGGATCCAGGGGCACTTCCAGGGATGGGGTGTCAGAAGTGTGTGTGCCTTTGGGGATTGTTGGGGATCCCCTGTGCAGAGCACAATGGCTTCACTGTGCCAGCTGTGAGCCCAGTCTGCTCCCAGGCTGGGTTCTGGGCGTGCAGAAATTAGAGCTCAGACATTAAACAGCCACAGGGAAGAAGCCCAGAAGTCACCTAAATGAAATATTAAAGTATTAATTCCCTTTTCCTTCTCAAAGCAAACAAGACTTACATTTGAAATGACAAAGCTCATTATCACYGCTTCATCAATRARAGCARGGTGCAGGTATTCTGGGATGGCAGCAGAGGCAGGGCCTGGGGCTGGCACTGGGGGAGCTGGGGATGCCAGGGATCCATCCTGGAATGAGGAGGGGCTGGCTCTGCCCTGGGTGAGGGGCACAGAGCAGAGGGAAGGGGCGGTGCCGGGCAGCTGCACACACCTCAGAGTGCTGCTGTAACACCCAGAAACACTGTTGTACACACCCAGAGTGCTGTTGCACAGACAGTAGTGCCTGTTGTACGCACCAGAAACACTGTTATACAACCGAACACTGTGTACACACACAGACCACTGTTTGTACACACCAGAACACGTTGTACACCCAGAACTGTTGTAACACCCTCAGGATGCTGTTTGCAGCCTGGCAGTCACTGGGCGAGGCCCAGCAATAATGAATTACATAATAAACGCTTTATATACATCAAATATTATACAATAAATGATAACTGTGAGCCTCAGTGGCTTGAGTCGCAGCCGAGCGCACACAGAGCACGAATTCCCAGGAGGCAAGCTCCTGCTCCTCCAGCCTGCACAGGGCACACCCCTGGCAGCCCTGGCAGCCCCTGCTCTCGGAACCTCTGTGCTCATCCATCTGCACCCCTGCCCAGCCCGTGTGCTCCAAGGGTTCCAGCCTGTGTGGTCATCCATCTGCACCCCTGCCCACGCCCCGTGTGCTCCAGGGTTCCATCCCTGGCAGCCCCTTGCTCTGGAGCTGGTGTGCTCATCCATCTTGCATCCCTGCCCTGTGTGCTCCAGGGTTCCAGCCTGGCAGCCCATGTCTGAACTGTGTGCTCATCCATCGGCATCCCAGCCCCGTGGGCTCCGGGTTCACCCTGGGCACCTGGGCAGCCCCTGCTCCTGGGACTGTGTGCTCATCCATCTGCATCCCTGCCCTGCCCCGTGTGCTCAGGTTCCAGCCCTGGGCAGCCACGCTCTGGAACTGTGGTGCTCATCCATCTGCCACCCCTGCCCTGCCCCGTGTGCTCCAGGTTCCACCCTGGCGCCCCAGTCCAGCCCCCTGCTCTTTGGTAACTGTGTGCTCATCCATTCTCCACCCCTGCCCAGCCCTGTGTGCTCCAGGGTTCCAAGCCACTCGGCAGCCCCTGCCTCTGGGGATTTGTGTTGCTCATCGCATCTGCAATCCCTGGCCCTACCCCGTGGGCTCCCAGGGTTCCAGCCCTGGCAGCCCAGCTCTTGGGAGCTGTGTGCTCACTCCGATCTTCACCCTGCCCAGCCCTGTGTGCTCCAGGTTCCGAACCCTGGGCCCATGCCAGCCCCTGCTCGGGCGAGCTTGGTTGTGCTATCCATTCTTGCACCCTGCCAGCCTGTGTGCTCCCAGGTGTCCAGCCCTGGCCCCACTGCCAGCCCGCTGCTCCTGGAACTTGTTGCTCATCCATCTGCATCGCCTGCCCCCCCGTCGTCGCTCCAGGTTCCACCCTGGCAGCCCCTGCTTGGGAGCTGTGTGCTTCATCCATCTGCATCCCTGCCAGCCCCATGTGGCCTTCCAGGTTTCAAGCCCTGGGCTCCTGATGGCCAAGCTTCCTGCTCTGGGAACTGGTGCTCATCCATCTTGCATCCCTAGCCCAGCCCTGTTTGCTCCAGGGTTCCAGCCCTGGCAGCCCCCTGCTCTGGACTGTGTGTGCTCATGCCATCTGCACCGCCTGCCAGCCCCGTGTGCTCCAGGATCCCAACCCTGGCAAGCCCTGGCCCAGCCCCCTGCTCTGGGAACTGTGTGCTCATCATCTTGCCCCCTGCCCAGCCCTGTTTTGCTCCAGGTGTTCCCAGCCCTGGGCCCCGCCCCAGTGCCAGGCCCCTGCCTGGAAACTGTGTGCCATCCATCCTGCAATCCTGCCCAGCCCCGTCGTGCTCCAGGGTTCCAGCCCTGGGCACCCTGCTCTGACTGTGTGCTCATCCATCTGCATCCCTGCCCAGCCCCGTGTGCTCCAGGGTTCCAGCCCTGGGCCCAGTGCCAGCCCCTGCTCTGGAACTGTGTGCTCATCCATCTGCATCCCTGCCCAGCCCTGTGTGCTCCAGGGTTCCCAGCCCTGGGCAGCCCTGCTCTGGAACTGTGTGCTCATCCATCTGCATCCGTGCCCACCCCGTGTGCTCCAGGTTCCAGCCCCAGTGCCAGCCCTGCTCTGGATTTGTGTCTCATCATCTGCACCCCTGCCAGCCCCGTGTGCTCCAGGATTCCAGCCCTGCCAGCCCCTGCTCTGGGAGCTGTGTGCTCATCCATCTGCATCCCTGCCCTGCCCGTGTGCTCCAGGGTTCCAGCCCGGGCCCCAGTGCCAGCCCGTGCTCTGGAACTGTGTGCTTCATCCATCTGCATCCCTGCCCAGCCCTGTGTGCTCCAGGTTCCAGCCCTGGGCAGCCCCTGCTCTGGGATCTGTTGTGCTCATCCATCTGCATCCTGCCCAGCCCTGTGTGCTCCAGGTTCCAGCCCTGGGCAGCCCCTGCTCTGGATCTGTTGTGCTCATCCATCTGCACCCCTGCCAGCCCTGTGTGCTCCAGGATTCCACCCTGGTCCCCAGTGCCAGCCCCTGCTCTGCGAACTGTTGCTTATCCATCTGCACCCCTGCCCTGTGTGCGCCAGGTTCCAGCCCCAGTGCCAGCCCCTGCTCTGGGAACTGTGTGCTCATCCATCTGTACCCCTGCCCAGCCCTGTTTGCTCCAGGATTCCAGCCCTGGTCCTGAGTGCCAGCCCCTGCTCTGGAACTGTGTCGCTTCATCCATCTGCACCCCTGCCCAGACCTGTGTGCTCCAGGATTCCAGCCCTGGGCAGGCTGGAACTGTGTGCTCATCCATCTGCACCCCTGCCCAGCCCTGTGTGCTCCAGGGTTCCAGCCCTGGGCCCCAGTGCCAGCCCCTGCTCTGGAAATGTGTGCTCATCCCTCTGCATCCCTGCCCAGCCCCGTGTGCTCCAGGGTTCCAGCCCTGGGCAGCCCCTGCTCTGGGAACTGTGTGCTCATCCATCTGCATCCCTGCCCAGCCCCGTGTGCCCCAGGTTCCAGCCCAGTGCCAGCCCCTGCTCTGGAACTGTGTGCTCTATCCATCTGCACCCCTGCCCTGTGTGCTCCAGGTTCCAGCCCTGGGCACCCCTGCTCTGGGATTGTGTGCTCATCCATCTGCATCCCTGCCCAGCCCTGTGTGCTCCAGGATTCCAGCACTGGCAGCCTGGGCAGCCCTGCTCTGGAACTGTGTGCTCATCCATCTGCATCCCTGCCCAGCCCTGTGTGCTCCAGGATTCCAGCCCTGGGCCCCAGTGCCAGCCCCTGCTCTGGAACTGTGTGCTCATCCATCTGCATCCCTGCCCAGCCCCGTGTGCCCCAGGGTTCCACCCTGGGCAGCCCGCTCTGGGATCTGTGTGCTCATCCCTCTGCATCCCAGCCCTGTGTGCTCCAGGATTCCAGCCCTGGGCCCAGTGCCAGCCCCGTGCAGCAGGCTGCAGGGAAGGATGTGGGGACAGTGCAGGGGAAGGGCCCCAGCTGCACCCCTGGGCAGCCTGAGGGCACCAGTCACAGCAGGCAGGCACTCTCACCTGTTTGAGCAGATGTCACCTGGACAGGCATGTGACAGCAAAGACCCCGACACTCCATTGTTTCTGGGAAAAAAGGAGGTGAACCTTACAGTGAACTGAGATGGGCAGCTCAAAACTTCTGGCTGTGGCCAAAAGTGGGGAGCTGGCTTGGAAACAGCTGGGCAAAGCACAGGATGCCAGGCTGGGCTGGGTTGGAGAGGACCCTGAACCCACCCAGAGCCACCCCTGCCATTGGCAGGGACACCTCCCACTGCCCCAGCTGCTCCAGCCCCAGTGTCCAGCCTGGCTGGGGTCAGGGGCAGCCTGGATGCTGCTCTGGGCACCTGTGCATGGAACAGCACGCAGGGTGTTTGGGAGGAGACTCTTCTGGAATTTTCTGCAGCAGAGGCAGGAAGCACAGGACAGCCATTGGTGGGTTAGAGGAGAACATCCCCATGCAAAGGCTGAAGGACAAATTTCACCTGGCACACGAGTTTTCTCTTCTGGACCAAAGATGAATCTTCAAGAGCAGTGCTCACCCCAAAGCGGCGCTGCAATCCCATTTTTCTGTGTTTTCATGCCCGTGGGTGTGACACGTCCTCTCCCCAGCCCTGGCTGGAGGAGCAGGCTCCTTTACAGCAACACAGCTGCCTCAGAGAGGAGAAATCCCCGTGTGAGCAGCACCTGCAGGCTCTGATGCAAGAGAGGCACTCCCACTGCAATGAGCAATGTTCAGTCCACAACCTGCACAAGTGCAATTAATGAAGAATTGCCAAGGTTTTCAGACAGAACGGTGGAAGATGGCACTAATTCCCAGGATATATGATTATATCCTTCATATAGCAGACAAAAATTGCATTCTTAATCCAAAACTCTGCTCCTTATGGGAATGGAAGGAATTATGAGTAATAACTGTGGCGAGTTTTTAATAACACGGTTCCCCTTCTCATCTCCTTGTTTGATCAGACGTGGCTTGCCGCTAGGACAACATCATAAATTGCTTCTCCTGCTTTGTCCTGGTGCCCAGCAATGCTCCTGGCATGGCTTTGGGAGCAGTATCCACACACCTGCATTTTTCCTGTGAATTTGGGGGGGAAGCTCAAAGCTGGGTGAGAAGAGTCCTGATTTGGCTTTTTTCTCTGCTTCATTACCTGATCCTGCCCAGGCTGCTGCTCGCAGTGCTGCTGGAGCGTTTTGTCCCTAATTGGCAAGGCTCATTTGCAGCTGTAGAGCCCCATAAACAAAACCAGGGTCACAATCCTGGCTCCTAATCCTCCCTGCCACCAGCCAGAGCTGTGAAAGCACACAACAAACTCCAGAGCCTGAAAGACCCTCTTTGAAATGACTCTCTTAGAAAGGCTTACCAGACCGCCTTTCTGCCCAGGAGGGTGTTTCAATTCCAGTTGGCTTTGCCCAGTTTAAAATCCAAGCTCTGCATCCAGGGGTTTCTGTGCCTGCTCCTCCAGGCAGGGAGGGCTGTGGTGTTTCTCTTCTCAGCTGCAGGACATTGAGGCAGCCCTGTTTCCCTCAGCACCCCCAGGGCTCCCAAGTGCCAGGAGTTGTGCTCAGCACAGGCACTGGCTCGCAAAGAGCTCATCGTGCTCCGGGGCTGTCTGTAAAACCAGGAAAGAGAGAGAGCTGTGAAAAAAAATAAATAAAATAAATCTTGTTTGTGGTATATGAGTTATAGACATTTTCTTTTTTGCTTTCTAGACTGATCAATGGTCAACAAGGAATCACTATTAAAAATTATAGTACAAATCCCTTCTTACTGTTACCAATGTGACAGAAGAGCACTTTGGCAACTATACTTGTGTCGCTGCCAACAAGCTAGGGACGACCAATGCCAGCCTGCCTCTCAACCGTAAGTAACGGGGACGTGTGGCCAGAGCTCTGGTTGCTTCCTCCCAGCCCGAGGGTCCCACAGCCAGGAGGAGCAGAGTGTTTGTTCCCCCTGGAGCACTGGAGATGCCCCCGTGCCCGTCGGGGCTCGGCGTTCCGCGAGTTCTGAGCTCGGGCTCTGTGCTTGGGCTCTGTGCTTGGGCCTGTGCTGGCTTCTGTGCTGGTTTGGGGGCATCAGGGCTGTGGCTGTGCCAGCAATCCCCAGCTAACCCACCCTGCCCTGGTGGTGCCAGAGGCACAATGGGCACAGGCACAGCTCCTGTGGTTCTGTGGTTCTGGTTCCTGCTCCCAGCCCCAGGTCCCTATGGGGGCACTGCAGCAGGGCAGAGATTTTCCAGCACATTCCCAGGAGCAGCCTGAGCTGCAGAGCTGGGATGTGCCAGGGCTCTGTCCCACCTGGCTCTGGCAGTGGCTGGTGCAGAGGCAAATGGGCACAGACAGCTCCTGTGGTTCTGTGGTTCTGGTTCCTGCTCCCCAGCCCAGGTCCCTATGGGGCACTGCCAGCAGGGCAGGGATTTTCCAGCACATTCCATCAGCAGCCTGAGCTGCAGAGCTGGGATGTGCCAGGGCTCTGTCCCACTCACTCTGGCAGTGGCTGGTGGCAGAGGCACAAGGGGCAACAGGCAACAGCTCCTGTGGTTCTGTGGTTCTGTGGTTCTGTGGTTCTGGTTCCTGCTCCCAGCCCCAGGTCCCTATGGGGGCACTGCCAACAGGGGCAGGGATTTTCCAGCACATTCCCAGGAGCAGCCTGAGCTGCAGAGCTGGGGTGTGCCAGGGCTCTGTCCCACCTGGCTCTGGCAGTGGCTGGTGCAGAGCAGAGCAGTCTCTTGGAGAAGACAGTGAGCAGTGTGAGAGGGGAAAAGCTGGATGCTCGGTGTGGAGGTTGCCCAAAAGGGCCCCAGGGTGCTGTTGGGGAGGGATTTTTATCTGTGCCTTGGTGGCATTTCAGTGCTGCTGGGTGTTCAGCCACCTGCTGCTGGATCCAAAGGTGTTCCTGGTGCAGCTCTGGTGCTGCTCTGTTGTTCTGYTGGTGATAAAAGAGAGACAAAACTSTGGGTGTATCCTACTCGTAAAGACATTCCTCGCTGCGTGGAAATGCAGAGTTTCAGTTGCTCAAATCCCACAATCATTGCCTTCRTTCCATGAAATTTCCTCCTGAACCTACTCCCCATATGATGAGTGTTGTCAGGAGGCTCTGAYTTCCTGCAGGAGAGATGTAACAGGCACAAAATAACAGGGAGCCTTTGCTGCCACTTATTTAATGTTTGAGGGATCATTACCAAAGCGGGAACGACATTACACTTATTTTAAACAGAAAATGCAAGTGAAAACAAAGGAATATTAAGCCAGAAGGAGCTGGAATTTGGTGTATTTGCAATTCAGAGCAGGTAGAAGGAAGGTCTGGCTTCATTTGAACAGAGCWGAGCTGAATCTGTCTCTGAGCTGCTGCCAGGATTTTTTCCAMCTTAAATTGTAAGGTGCCTTGTAGCCACCCTTACAAAGCACTTCGAGAGGCAGAGGTTGAAAATGTCATAGAAGTACCKAGTGCATCAGTACAAATCATAAAAATAGATGTTCTCCATCATGAAAGAAAGGGGAGGTGGGAAGCAGAATGGTCTGAGAGAAAATTCTGGAAATCTGGGTCTGCTCCTGACCTCAGGAGGGAAATGGGGGGGATGTTGGCTCAGAGGTTTGACTCAAAGAGCAAGCTYAAATGTCTTATTTTATACTGTGGTTGTTTTAATCCAGCTCTCCAAACAAGGAGAGCTGTCCTAAAGGTGATGATCTGGATTTTGGTTGGGAATGAGGATSATTTGGTGAAGTTTTTCCTCTGCTTATAATTTACATTAATATTATCTAGAAGCATTATCCCTTTAAAAATGACAAAAAAAAAGTAACAATAATTCTCTTATTTTGTACTGTGATTGTTTTAATCCAGCTCTCCAAACAAGGAGAGCTGTCCTAAAGGTGATGATCTGGATTTTGGTTGGGAATGAGGATCATTTGGTGAAGTTTTTCCTCTGCTTATAATTTACATTAACATTATCTAGAAGCATTTCCCCTTTAAAAAAAACGACYAAGAAAAAAGGTAACAATAATTCTCAGGGTAGCAACTCGTTAAGTGTGGACTCCTTAATCCCTGAGCGAGAATGTTGTGCTGTGAAGCTCTTGCATTCCGTTTTGCTGGCAGGGAGAGTGGCCATCTGTGCTGGTTCAGGTACGTGTGAGGAGCTGCGAGCTCTGCCCGCCCGCCTGCAGCYCTCAGGAGCCAAATGTGGGGCTCAGGGAGCTGCATTTGCTACTGAGCAGTGCTGGAACAGAACTGCTGCCCTATTTCGGGGCCTGAGGCTGCGCTGGGGTCGCACAGTCTGAGGMTCTTTACAAAACCTGGCAGTGCACAGGAAGCACCCTTGTCCTTTCCTAACAGCTGCCAGAGAAATTGCTTTTTACGTGGCTGGTTCTGTGACCCAGAGGTGTTCCTGACATCCAGGTTCACACAGAATCCTTGGATATACTGCCAGTAACTGGGAAAAAARGTAAATAATTGTGAGAAGCTGCCCACGAGGTCAGCAGTGGCATTGGGAAGGAGCAGGAGCCTTGTGAGAGGGATGCGGTGATATTTTCTGTGCTGATTTCATCACAGGAGGGCTTCACTGAGCCAGCACCTGCCTGTGCACTCCTGGCTGGTGGCACACGTCTGGAATCTTGTCTCCACACTGCGGAGGCACCAGACCATGCCCTCCACTTCCATGTGCTGCTTGCCTCGTGTGCTGGTTCCTTCAGGAGATCCCTGATTGAACTCGTGTATTAACGTTCCCAGTGCAGGGGCTGCGTGTCAGAGACGTAAATAACAGGAGTGTTCTCCCCCAGATGTGAATGAGCTTGGTGTACATCACACCCAGAGCTCCCCAGAGGCACCAGCAGCCCTGGGGCTGGCTCAGGGTCCCTGCAAAGGGCAAGGGCCCTGCTGGGACCCCTCTGCTGACCCACAGCCCAGCACTGTCCCCACGGCCATTCCTGCAGGGCTGCTGCTCTGCCACACCTGGCAACCAGCACCAGAGCTCCGGGGGCTCCAGAGATCTCCTCAGCCATGGAATGGGGTCTTGGAGGTCTTTCCCAGGCTGAATGSAGGGACCTGAGGGCACAGCCCTGCTGCTGTCCCCCCTCCTGGCAGGCGTTGCACTCGCTGCCTGTGACCAGAGAGAGCCCCCACACTGTGGGCACCTCACAGCCCTGCTTCTCCTCCTCTGGCACCTTCCCTGTGGGTTTTCCTGGCTGTTCCAGCCTGTGCAGCCCGGAGGGAAGAAGGGAGAGGAGCAGGGTTTGCCAGGAAGGAGGGGAAACCCTCTGTTAGAGAGTCTCTTTCCCAGCCCCGAGATTGAAGGAGTCAGGATTCTCTGGCTGTGGTTTTCAAGGTTGTGTATTCTCTGTTACCTATGACATTCTTTTCCTTACCTGCTGAGGTCTGTCTAGCAAGTTGGTCTGTGGCACACTGACCACCTCAGAGGTGAAGTTATCTTTTTATACTAAAAACTCCGTGTACTTTGTTTACAATAACTTCCCAATACCTATCACCTGTGTTAGACAGTGAGCTTCTACTCTAAACCAATCCAAATGTGCCACCATCACCTGTCACTGCAGGACACCAAACAACACAAGCACACAGTGCTGCTCTCAAGGTGAAGAAAAGGGAAAGTTTATTTTCTGACTCCAACATTTATAGATTTCCAAAAGTGACAGTGCATTGGAGGGTGACAGTGCCACCTCTCCAATGACACTGGACAGACCAACAGCCCATCAAATTTCTCCTCCTCCATAAAAGAATGCAAACCAATAAGTTATTTACAGAAAGTGTGTGAGAATGTTCGTTACAAGAATGTAAACATCAGAAGGCTTAGAAAATCTTTAAAAATCAGGGTGACAATCACCCAGAAGATGGAGGCCAAGAAGAAGAAAGAGGAAGGACAAGGCATGCCCAAATCCCTCCATCTTGGCTTCTGAACCCCCATTCTAAAACTCCCAAATTCTATTTTTCTATCTCGTGACAAACTAACTATCATTCTGCTTAAACTCTCGTGGCTTGCAAARCTCCACACAAAGTGTCCCTGCCGTGCTCCTCTGCCCCTGCATCCCCCGGGGATCTGTCCCCTGCATCCCAGGCTGGCTGTGGGCAGCCTCAGCAGGAGTTTACCCAGACTTCATTAATTAATTAACATGCTGGCACCGCCCTGCTCACAACGTTCCTCCCTGAACTCAGCAGTTCTGTTTCATTGACTGAGAAATCACATCTCAGTGCCTTTGGGTCTGTGTCAGGTTCTGCTCAGTTTTAGCTCCACAGCTTTGCCTGGCCCACCAAATCTGACATTTCTGGAGAGAAATGCARTCTCCAGGGAAATTCCCTTTGTGTCCACAGTTTTTGCTGTTGTCCAATTACCTCAGAGAGATTTTGCTATTTTATCTCTCAAATACCYGCCTGGAAAGCAAATCAAATTTCAATTTGCATAGTTCTGTCTCAGCCAGGAGGGCTGGTCTGCATCAGAAAATATAATAGAAAAAGTGTCTGTAGGTATATATATATTTATAAGCTTAAATGAAAATTCCTGTTCTCATTAGGAGCCTGCTGAAAGCCTGCTGCAGTCAGTCAGAGGACAGATATTGATTTAGCGAGGTTTGGATCCAGCCCAGTGTCTCCAGGAGCCATCACTGTGCAGAGAACTGGTGCCCTGCAGCTCATTGTCCCTTCATCCCTCCCTGGGTGCTGCCCTGAGCTCCCCCAGCCCCTGCTGGGCCTCTCCCTCCTTGGTCAGCAGAAAGAGTATTTAAACTGTAGGAAAGCAAGGGCAAATAGAACAATGGTCTGTGTATTAACATTTGTCTGAATAACTCTCTAAGCTACAGAAAGTTTATCTAGCAAGATATTAGGAAGGTTAAAGGTTAATAATGGAGCTCTGTGTGTGACGGTGCTCACAGGGGTCTCAGGTTGAGGGAAGAGATAAGGATCTGACTCCATGTTTCAGAAGGCTGGTTTATTATTTTATTATATATATTACATTAAAACTACACTAAAAGAATAGAAGAAAAGGTTTCATCTCAGAAGGCTAGCTAAGAATAGAATAGAAAGGAATGAATAACAAAGGCTTGTGTCTCAGACAGAGTCCAAGCCAGCTGGACTGTGAATAACAAAGGCTTGTGTCTCAGACAGAGTCCAAGCCAGCTGGACTGTGATTGGCCATTAATTAGAAACAACCACGTGAGACCAATCACAGATGCACCTGTTGCATTCCACAGCAGCAGATAACCATTGTTTGCATTTTGTTCCTGAGGCCTCTCAGCTTCTCAGGAGGAAAAATCCTAAGGAAGGATTTTTAATGAAAAGATGTCTGCGACATGTGTGCGTTGTGTTTGAAGGCTCACAAGCAGGTATTGTATTTGAAAAAAGCAAGCATTGTTTAACCAAAGGTACCTGTGCTTATGGTGATTGGATAGAACTCCTGTCAATGTGCTTTTGCTTTGTGGGATTGGTCAAGAGGCTTATAACGTGAGTTGTAACATGAAGTTCTGTGTCTGCTGCCTGGGATGTGAGCTGCTGGCATCTTCCCATTGTCACAGCCATGCAATGAGGCTGATGCTGGACAATCAAACAGCTCGGGGCAGTTCCACAGCAGCCCTGTCCCGTTGGTGATCTGTAAATAGCCCCCGGGTGGTGATACAGCTCAGGGCAGGACTGAGCACAAAACCACAGTTTGGGTTTTCTCTTTCTGCTCCCAGGTCTTTTGGGAGCTTCTTGGTGACTGTGGCAGATCCCTTGGTCCCTCTGGTTCCACCCAGGAGTGGGAGCTGTAGAAATCCTGCGTGTCCCCAGGAGTGCCCTGAGTCCAGCTGCACCTCCCGGTCACGTGCAATGAGTTGGATCTGCCCTCAGTGCCCTTCACATGGATGTTTGTGGAGATTTCTTTTCTGTCTCCTGCTTTTCTGAGGCATCCATGTGATGGTGTTCACAGGGGTCCCAGGATGAGGGAAGAGATGAGGATCTGACTCCATGTTTCAGAAGGCTGATTTATTATTTTATGATATATATTATATTAAAACTATACTAAAAGAATAGAAGAAAGGATTTCATCAGAAGGCTAACTAAGAATAGAAAAAGAAATAATGATAACAAAGGTTTGTGACTGACCAGAGAGTCCGAGCCAGCTAACTGTGATTGGCCATTAATTAGGAACAACCTAATAATCATTGTTTGCATTTTGTTCCTGAGGCCTCTCAGCTTCTCAGGAGGAAAAATCTTAAGGAAAGGATTTTTTATAAAATATCATAACTGCACATCCACTCCACAGTGAAAAGCTCCTGGAGCCCAACAAGTCCCAGTTCCTCAGGGCTGGGGGAGAATTCAGAGCAGCAGGGCTGTAAATCCACAGAAAGCCTCCTCAGAGACCCAGGGATTGATGGAGCGCTGCTGTTCCCAAAGGAAAACAGCTCTGAGAGCTCCCAGCCAGCCCCAGAATTCCCAGATTCRGGCATTCCCAGCCAGGAAAACCTCCCTGGCCTCCCCTGTCCCCTGGGCCAGCAGCTCAGCTGAGCCAGAGCCCCCTGCCCTGGCAGGGCTGTTCCASAGCACATTGCTGGAACTCTGCCCCTTGGATTCAAATATTCCAGAGAATGAGATAAATGGCCAAATCCCCCATTTGTGCAAGTCATAACAATTCTGTTAAACYCTGGGTTTGAGCTCCTTCCATATGGATGCCAACTGCTGCTCCAGGTAACAATTACCGAGAGTTATGAAGGAATTTTCTCTAAATCCATTTTCCAGCTTGAGCTTTATTATGAATTATATGACAATAAGTGACTGAGATGGGACGAGGCAGAAATAACCCGTTTGAGCAAGGCCAGGAACACAAGTTTCTCCTTGACATGTAGCAGAAATTTAAAGGCCTGGCAGTGGATCAGGGAAAAATCAAACAAAAATCAAACAGAAGCCCCGGGGTCTCTGCRGTGGGTTTTTGCTGAAGCTGCCCCCAATGCTCTGGTTTGTTCCATTTGTGTTTSTATGCACAAATTTTGCAGTTACCCACAGCTCACGGGGTTCAGACCCCTCTTCTTGCCCACCTGGTTAAATCAGAGGGCTTGAGGCGTGGCCAAATCTTCATCTCAAGTATCAGTTAATTATCATAAAATCCTGGAATATCCTGGGTGGGGAGGGACCCACAGGGATCACTGGCCCAGCTCCTGGCCCTGCAGACACCCCACAGTGCCCCCTGTCCCTGATTGTGTGCTCCAAGCAATGATTAAAGCATTCCATGGAATGTAATCCCCTGTGAGAAGCACCTATGGGCAGAGCTCACTGAACCTCGAGTTTCTGCTCAGAGCACAAAACCTCAAAGTAAATGAAAAAAAAAAAAAAATTGAAAATCCAAAGAACACCTTGTGTAACAAATGGGATGAAGACAAGAAGTGCTATAAATAGCGCTARAAATAATGATATAGATTTATTTTACAGTCTGGAACACAAACTGCAGCTCGGCCTCAAAACCTGGGGAGGAGGCTCAGAAAGGGGAGACAGAAACAGAGGAGGGAACAGTCCCCAGGTGAAGGGCCTGAAGGCAATRACTGTCTCTCCTGGGCAGGAGAAGTGGGTTATTGGAATATTGGTGGAGGTGCATCAGGAAGTTTTCTCATAACCCAGGCCCAGGAGAGAGTCACTTACACTGATCAGAGGCCAATTCTCAACCAATGCAGAGCACTCCTTCATTAGAGAGTCATTAAGTGCAGAACTTATTTTCATATCCAGTTGTTGAGCAAAGCTCAGGGGGTTTTACAAAGGAATTAGGTATTGATCAGGGATATCCRGAGTTTTCAGAGAGATCAGAAAATAGATTTTAAACCCAAGACTTTGGTATTTAAGCAAATAATATAACAGGTTTGAAAATGCCAAAACTGAAGTAATTTCCCAGACAAATTCTGGGTTAATTGACAAAAGCATTTGCTTAAACCCAAACATTTACCTGTAAAGTTTGTGTCAAGTGTTTGTAATTTGGGGATTACCAGAAAATGCWGAGAGATGGTGATTCCAGAGCTTCACTGCACCTTCCTGGGAGCTGCTGTGAGTTCTGGGCATTCAGGCAGCTGAAGGAAAGGAGGAAGGGGAAAAAAATAAATCCTTTTTTTTTCCTTTTATTTTTTGGCTGCAAGAAAGCTAAAAATAACTTGAGAGGTTTAAAAACAAGAGTTTTTCAGTGAGCCCACACTAGAAGCACTAATTAACCTCTGTGCTGAACCACAGAGGTAACAAAATGCTGAGGTGCCTCAACGAGCCTCGAAAATCAAGAGCTCAATTACTGCTAGCCTTAATTCCTCCTCCTCCAGGTTTATGTGTGGAGATTTGGACTGGATTTACAATAATAAATTGAGCATAAAAGCTTTCTCTTCTCAGGGCTCTTCCAAGCCTCTGGCATCAGAGGCTTTGATTTGTGATATCAGAACTATTCACAGAAAAGCMCCTGTAATGAATTTTTCAGAAACTTCCTTTTTTTCCCCCACATATCTCAAGTAACAAAGCTGATTTCCTGACTTTTAAATGTCCTGCCATGAAGCACCTAGAGAAATAACCAGAATTTTCCTGTGGGGGAAGGRGCTGTTCCTGTAGAGACCATTTCTTATAAATCGCCCTGATATTCAGATTTTTAGGCTTGGCAATATTTGGATTTACTAACTTTATTCAAAAATAAAACGCACACATGAGGACTGGATCATTTAGATTCTGTTAATTTATTCKGTTAAAATTCTATTCCAAGGGAAGGAAGAGAAATTTTAAATTGCTGGGGATGTGAGGAAGAAAGGAGCAAATCRCATGGAGTGGCTGCACCCTATGACGATGTAGCAGCTTTAATTTAGGCAATAAATTGTCTATTTTTCAGCCCTTTTTCCGGGGCTGGTGCTGAGCTGTCCAGGGTGCTGCAGGTACCTGAGGAATGCCTGCAGGAATGGGAAATCTGAGTCAGGATCGAGCTGTGACTTGTCTGAATCAAGGGGGACATAAATGTGGTTTTTGTTGGGTTTGGTTTTTGGGMTTTTTTTAAATYTAATTTTACAGCCAGAGGTAGTTCTGTGCATTTCTTCATCTTCTTCATCAAGGTAATTCAATTTATTCATCTCAATCAAGCGCAGAGTTTAAAATTCGGCTCCTGCTATTATCAGAGCAGAATGTTGTATGAAGGATGCCTGGTTCCAAGCTGTGCTTTTGGAGGTGCCTTTGCAGAGCCCTGAGGGTTTCCCCAGGCCTGGTTCCGAGCAGGCTCTGCTCATCCCTGCTCTGTGTTCCAGGACAGCTGTGCCAGAGCAGGCAGCTGTGCCTCCCTGGGGCTGGCCTGGCTCTGCACTGACCCACACCAGGGTTCACTGCTGGGCTCCCCTCTGCCCCCTGCCCGGCTGCACTGCACCTGTGTCACAGACATCTTTTATGGAAAATCCTTTCCTCAGGATTTTTCCTCCTGAGAAGCTGAGAGGCCTCAGGAACAAAATGTAACCAATGGTTATCTGCTGCTGTGGGATGCAACAGGTGCATCTGTGATTGGTCTCATGTGGTTGTTTCTAATTAGTAGCCAATCTCAGCCCAGCTGGCTCGGAAACAGAGCTGAGCCACAAGCCTTTGTTATCATTCCTTCTTTTCTATTTTTAGCCAGCCTTCTGATGAAACCTTTTCTTCTATTCTTTTAGTGTAGTTTTAATGTAATATATATCATAAAATAATAAATCAAACCTTCTAAAACATGAAGTCAAATTCTCATCTCTTCCCTCATCCTGAGACCCCTGTGAACACGGTCACATGTCTGGAAATTCACATTCATTCTTCAGTCCCAGGCTGGGACCACAGGGGCTCCTCTGCAGCCACCTCCCTGCTCCAGCAGGGACATCCCAGAGCACAGGATTGTGTCKCAATGGTTCTGGAATATCCCCAGAGAGGAGAGTCCACAGCCTCTGTGCACAATCTGCTCAGGGCTGGGCACTGCCCAGGGCAGAGGCTCTGCCTCCTGTGCCGGGGCAATTGCTGGGCTCAGTCCCTGCCCATGGCTCTGGGCCATCGCTGGGTCTGGAGCAGAGCCTGGGCCTGCTCTGACCTCCCTGCACCCAGGGACAGACTGGGGGACACAGGAACAGCCAGGGGACACACAGGGACAGCCAGGGAAACACAGGGACAGCCAGGGGATAGCCAGGGACAGCCAGGGGACACACAGGGTCAGCCAGGGACACACAGGGACAGCCAGGGACACACAGGGATACCCAGGGCTGAGGCCCCTCTCACTGGGGCTCCTCTCCAGGCTGAGCAGCCCCAGCTCCCTCAGCCTTTCCTGGGCACCGAGATGCTCCAGGCCCTTGCTCAGCTCCAGGAGCTCCTGTCCCTGCTGTGCTGAGGGACAGAGCTGGGCACAGCACCCAGAGGTGTCCCCAGGGCTGGYCATACAGCAGGATAATCTGCTCCTTCTTAAACTCTAACTCCATCTTAARTAATCTCCTTTCACAGAAATTGTAGTCATTTCATGAATCTCATCATGACATGGGCACATCTCCCGTGTAATTTATAGAGATTGTAATGATTCATTTGATAGGCATTGTCTGTGGATTTCGGCTCGTCAGGGATCAGCAGAGCTATAATTACACAGTAATTACTAAATAAGTTATTCACAAATTGCTGTGCCAGTGAAAGCAAATAGCAGAGCACTTGAAGAGTTTCCAGTTCTGGGCACGTGTTCGGCCCGTGCAGGGAGTGTGGGGCTGGGGCATGCTCTGAGGGGCTGGGAATCCATGGAGAATGAGGAGAGGGTGCTGGGAGTCCATGGAGCATGAGGGAGAGTGCTGGGAATCCACAGAGAATGAGGAGAGGGTGCTGGGAATCCATGGAGCATGAGGGAGAGCTGCTGGAATCCATGGAAAATGAGGGAGAGCTGCTGGAATCCATGGAGAATGAGGGAGAGCTGCTGGGAATCCATGGAGCATGAGGGAGAGCTGCTGGAATCCATGGAGCATGAGGGAGAGCTGCTGGAATCCATGGAGCATGAGGAGAGGGTGCTGGGAATCCATAGAAAATGAGGGAGAGCTGCTGGGAGTCCATGGAGCATGAGGGAGACAGGGCTGGGAATCCATGGAGCATGAGGAGAGCGTGCTGGGAATCCATAGAAAATGAGGGAGAGGTGCTGGGAATCCATGGAAAATGAGGGAGACAGGGCTGGGAATCCATGGATCCCATGGCTGGGACACTGGGCAGTGATGCCCTGAGGAGCTGGAGCAGAGGCTAGATGGAGTTAAGGGGAATGAAGTGGATATTTATGGAAGGGCCTCCAAAGGCCTCACCCTGGCAGTACCCGAGCCACAGTCATGGCTCTGTCTGGAGGGTTCCAAGATGGAAGCAAAAGTGGGCTTGGTCACAAAATCTCACATTTTTATAAGTTTCAGTCCATTTGCAAACAGGAGCCAGCTGTCCAATTAATAGCTTCAAATGATGAAGTTTCACCRTCCTTGCCTGCCTGCCATTGTTTATGCTTTGGGCCTGAAGCTTGAAGAGATTGTCCTTGAGTCTCCAGCTGGAGCAGGATTGTTTTGTGAAAAGATGCTAGTAACATTAATATAAAGCTAAAAGCTGCACACCAAAACAGAACAGAAAAACTTAACCCCCAAGGTATCAGTTTTGGCAGAATTGCTCCCTGGGAGGGTGGGCAGGGGCTGGGCTGGAATTCCCAGAGCAGCTGTGGCTGCCCCTGGATCCCAGGCAGTGCCCAAGGCCAGGCTGGACARTGGGGTTGGAGCAGCCTGGGATGATGGAAGGTGTCCCTGGCATGTCAGGGGTGGGAATGGATGGAATTTGAGTCCCTCCAGCCCAGTGTGAGCTGCTGGGTGACCTCTGCAGCTGGGCTTGGCACCGGCTGCTCCCAGCCCTGCCCGGGGGCAGTGCCACACGAGTGTCTGTGCCCCAGCACCTGCCCCTCACAGGTGTCCCTGCTGCAGCATCTCCAGGGGCTGCTCTGCCGTGTTCATCTCCAGAAARACACTGACAGTTGTGCGGATTTAAAGAGTGACCTCTGAGAACAGGAATATCATTACCGGGAGGCAGAGCAGTGCTAATCATATGTTTCCGAGCAGGAAAATGCTAACAGACTTSCAGGTCTGCATTATTCATGAGCTTCCATTTATCCATATGAATGAAGGACCAAGCTCAAAGGACACGGCCAACTTTGTCACTTTTTCTTCATTTTGGTATGGTCTCAACAGCTGTAAAAATCATTAAAGCAGCAGTTTTCCCTGGAAGAATGTGAAATGGGGAATGAGGACCAGTGAGCAAATATTGTTTATCCTTTAGAACAGAGTACCTTGAATAACTAAGTCAAAGCATTGTCTTTCATGTCCCTTTGGCGATGCAGYCACATCCAAATGTGTGCAATTCAGTGGGTTTCTCCCTTCCTGGCCWGCTCTGGTTTAGGTTTTCTCTGAGTTGTGCTTGCAGGAGCCTCTCCAGGCACACCTCTGTGGGGTGCAAGTGCTGGGGGGCCTTCTGAAACCTGTACAGATCTCACTGCTCACATTTATTTCTCAAATCTGACAAAATCCATCATTAATTCAGTAGATTTTTTTTCTTTCTGTGTTGCACGTTTTCATTTTTCATGGTTTGGTGCTGTAAATATGGATGCAAATGTGCCCTCACATTAGTGGGTATATTTTTYTGGTACTCAAAAAGTGGCCTGCAAATGAATGGCTGCTTTTGCCAGCATCCATTTGCTGAGGACAAAGTTCCCTGATTTATTCATTTATTCAAAATACAGGCAGTCCTGCYAAAGGTAAAGCCTTGAGCATATACCAGTGTCTTATAGATGTGAAACTGTTGTGAGAGTGAGGAAGGAAACTGCATATTTGTGCTGCCAAGAGAATAAAATGTGTGACCTTTAATTAAAATATTATTTTGAATGTTTTAATTAAAATATAAATTTGTCTGTTGCTGGTTCACACACACACATAACACTGCCCCTCACATTTAAATTAAATTAAATTTAATTTAACTAAATTAAATTAAATTAAATTAAATTAATTTTTTCACACGATAAAATCATTCATCCTACATAAAGCATGATGGTTCACTCTGGAACTTATTAAAAAATAAATAAATAAAAAAGCTTTTAGTAGACTGGAGCATTAAAACAATGTGTTTAGTATCTTTCTTTGCCCTTCCATAAGGAAATCAAATTCCATCTGAATTTAAGTCAAATTTGAAATTCTTCCCATTGTGCTGCRAGGTGAGAACAAYMCTGGGACTRGGGGCTGGAATCCACAAACCTGGAGGCTCTTAAAAATTGCCTTCCATTGGACTTTTTTTACAACAGGGCACAAAAAGCTGTCAAGAATCTGGTTTTCTACAGCCTTAGAAATATTTGAATATTTATTGAGAAGCCCCTGCTATCAAGCAAAACAATCAGCTGGAGGTGTAGAGYATGGAGTGAGAAAACTCCCTGGCAATTTCAACCCTCAAACTTCAAGTTCACAATTATTATTTTTTAACGTCTCWCCGGTGTAGCGCTATTAAATATTTATCATCCTGTAATAAAAGAATAAACCATTTAAATAAAATAAACCATTACGAGGCAATTAAGGTGTAATAACTCAAACCTGCAGAAAAGCTCTAATTGTAATTGCAAAATATTAAGGGTGAGAGAAAGACACAGAATAAATTAAGGTCACGTCTCTGCCCCATCCACTCAGAGTTTCCATCCCAAAGATTTATTATGAAGTGTTTTTCCATTTTTTGTGGTACTCCAACAGGCTCTGCTTCCCTGGGCTTAAAGACCTCGATTTCACAATAAATCATTAATCTTTAACAAAGCTGATGAAGCCTGGGGGAGATTAGCTTAAATAAACCCAGTTAATTATCAAAGGTCATAAATGGAAGCAGTTATGAGCATTTTTTTAATTAACTAATGAGTTGGTATTTAACTGCCAGTTGTGTTTTGGTCCAGCTATTGATTCCTCCAAGTCGAAATATCAAAGTCACACAATTGTACTGATGCAGATGGAAATGAAAGAAGCTTTTTGCATTCTCCAGCTGGGAAATGTTCTCCTTGGGACCCTCCCAGCAACCCCACCCTGGGCACCCCYGGGCTCTGGCAGGRTGGGGAAGGTGCCCARTCCCTGGGGAGCCTGGGCAGTGCCCAGCACCCTCTGGGGGCAGGACCTCACCTGGTGCCCACCCTAAACCCGCCCTGGCAATCCCTGAGGAGTGGCAGAGACCACAGTCACCAGMGAGGGGCTGCAGAAAGCACTGGAACATTCCAGAGTCTCTGTTCCTTGGAAAACAGGTTGGATTTTCTGCCACTGAAACAGAGAAGAATTCATTGCACTGAGAATTCATCACAGCYTTGCTTTTTCGTTCCCCAAACCAGAAATTAGGCGTGGCTTTACTCACAGTAAAGCACATTTTTCACTTTTAAAACCTGGTATCCTCCTAGCAGCTTTAATTGCTCCAAACACTACAGTTTGGTTTTGGACCAGCTGCAGAGTGATAAATAAGGCGCCACTGTAACAGAAAGTTTGGTAGCTTTAACTCCAGACCTGGTTCCAGGGATGGGCTGGTGCTGAGCTGGTGCTGGGAGGGGGCTCCAGGGAAATGGAAAAGGGCACGGGCCTTTGGAATGGGAATGGAATTGGGATGGGATGGGATGGAGTGGAATGGAATGGAATGGAATGGAATGGAATGGAATGGAATGGAATGG
>NDFG01000037.1:29230-86294 GCA_002167245.1 Sporophila hypoxantha
ATGGGATGGAATGGAATGGAATGGAATGGGATGGAATGGAATGGAATGGAATGGAATGGAATGGAATGGAATGGAGTGGAATGGAAAGGAATGGGATGGGATGGGATGGAATGGAATGGAATGGAATGGAATGGAATGGAATGGGAATGGAATTGGGATGGGATGGGATGGGATGGAATGGGATGGAGTGGAATGGAATGGAAAGGAATGGGATGGAATGGAATGGAATGGAATGGAATGGAATGGAATGGAGTGGAAAGGAATGGAATGGAATGGAATGGAATGGAATGGAATGGAATGGAATGGAATGGAGTGAGTGGAAAGTGCATGGGATGGAAAGGAAAAAGGAATGGGAAGGAGCTGTGATGCCCTGGGCAGTGCCCAGGCTGCTCTGGCTCTGCTGGGAGCTGCTCCTGGCATGGACGTCTCTGGTGGCACAGGCTCTCCTGTCCTGGCACAGGCTGGGATCACTGCTGTGCCCTTTGCTGAGCTCCCCCTGCTCTCGGGGGATGAAATTTGGGTTTTTCCATGGACAGGAGCCGGGGGCAGTGCTCTGCTCCCCCTGCAATCCCTGCCCAAATTTCCTCCTTGCAGGAGGTTTGTTCCGGGAGCTCTGGGGAGCAGCAGTGTGAGCACAGCCAGGCTGCAGAGGTGCACATCCCCACTGGAGTTCTGGAGGAATCTGCCCGGAATTTGTTCCCTTTGCTGTGCAAACAGGGGCTGAGGCACCGCTGCCTTCCTAACCACGTACAAGGATACTCGCTGGGCAAATAATTACAAGTAATTGGCCCCTGGTAAACTGAAAGTCAGGGTTTATTTACTTGCTTGTTTTTACCTGCTTGCATCCTCTAATAGCTCCTTGCAGCTCATATTTTTCCCAAGCCCTGGATGTCAGGAAGCTGCAGCTGTGGGTCCTGCCCTCCTCGAGCACGTCTGTAATTCTCAGTCCCGCTGTCCTCCCCTGCCTGGGAATTTACTGTTGTTTTGACAATTTTATGTGCAAACATATTTAAATCCCTCTGACCTCAGCCTCCTGAGCTGATTGAATTTTGCTTTAACTTTGGTCTGGCAATTTCCATTCCCATGTTTTTATGCAGAACGCCAGGGTTTCAGCTTGAGATAAAGCTGAGACAAAAATAGGTTTGGGTCCGTGCGGAATTTCTGTGTGTGAGCAGAGGGGCTCTCGTTTCTCTCAGGGCACCTCATTCCCTCACTGTGTGGTTGGGTGGACGTGGTGCTGTCTAACTTGCACTTTATGGTCTCAGAGGTCTCTTCCAGCCCTGGTGATTGTGCAGTCTCTGGGGTCAGGGAGTGCCTTCCTCAGGTTTGCTTTGGTGGTTCCCTTCCTGTTCTGGCTGTCCCAGACAGGGCCTTTTTGCAGCCAATTCCTTTTGTTCCCTGTAATTTGCCTCCTTGTGCTCCCCTTTCCTGGGATGGTGTCCCACTCTGASAAGAGGTTTTCTCTGCCAGCTCTTTTCTGCCAGCCTGGGATCAGAAAGGAATTTCTGGATACAATCTCTTTGGTAAAAGGCAGTGCTAAACGTCCTTGACATTTACCCTCAGCTCCCTGGCCCAGCTGTCTGCAGWGCTTACACTCTCCAGAGGTTTCCCTTCTGAGGATTAGAGCTGCAGCTACAAATCCCCGGGGTTTATTCTCCCCCTCCATTTAAACCCTCTCAGCTGCTGCCTGTCTGGGTCATTTCCAGCGTTAGATCCGGCTCACCACCCCCAGCCAAAACTGATTTTAGGGAGAACAGCAGCCTTTACTTCCTCCCATGACAAGGTGCTAGGGATTCCTGCACCCACATTTCCCAGCAGGGCTGGGCTGCCACACCAGCACCTGCCAGAGCATCTCCCTGGCGCTCCAGGGCAGGTTTAGTTTGGATGTGAGGGAAAATTCCTTCACTGAGGAGTTCAGGCCAGGAAGTCCATCAGGAGCTTGGGGCATTGTCGACGGTTGGTCGCAAGATTTTTGGGGTGAAGGAAGAGACGAGATGGGCTCCATGATCAGAAGGCTTGATTTATTATGTTATGATATATACATCTATTATACTATACTAAAAAGAAAAGAAAGGGAGAGTTTTCCAGAAGCTGCTAACTACCTAAGAATAGAAAGTAAAGAATGATAACAAACTCCGCTCTCTCGGACTGTGTCCGAGAGAGCTCAGTTCTGGATTGGCCATTATTTCTAAACACTCAATCTGAGCCAATCCAGAACTGACCTGTTGCATTCCACAGAAGCAGATAACCTATTGTTTACCTTTTGTTTCTGGGGCTTCAGCTTCCCAGAAGGAAAAAATCTTAAAGAAAAGATTTTAGTGAAAAGGATGTCTGTGACAGGGCATTGGTGCATTTAGAGCTGGGCAGAAATCCCCAGTTCTCCAGGAATGTCTGGCAGCCAGGGGTGCTGTGCCAGTATCCCTGTGCCCAGAACATTCCTGGTTTGTGTTTTTGAATCCAACCTGATTCAAGCTCTGCTTTGAGCCGGCGAGCTGGGTTTGGCTCTGCCCAGAGGAGGTGGCTCTGCAGGGCACCCAGGCCCTGCACACACAGCCCAGCTCTGCCACGGGCACAGCAGCAGCTGCTGGGCACTGCTGCTCCTCCAAAGCCCCAAAGGTCAGCTCCAGGAGAGCTCCCCACTGCAGCCACAGGAATCCTGGGGTTCCATTAGACTTGCAGATTGCTTCTCCACAAGCACCCTCGGAAATCTGAGCAGCCCTGACCCTGTAGGATGGGGGTCCCAGGAAAGTGCAGTGCAGATAGTGCCGCTCCTGCCCACGCATCCCTGCCTCCCAGTGCTCCTGAGCAGTCATTAACAAATTTCAATTTGAATGAACCAGCCTAGCGTGCTCCTACAGAACCAGCTGGTTTTGTTTTCTCTCTACAGACCTGAACATTTTCATGAATAAAGATTTGCAAAGAGTTTCAGAACTTGAAACTAGAAATAGATCCGTCTCTCCAATGCCTTGATCTAATAATGTGTTTAAAATGAGATTTTTTGGCAAGAATAATACATGAAATCAACGCCCTCACTTCCATCCTCAGTMCTGGCAGGAATCTGTGACTTTATGCTACCTTAAGCACCTATAATTAAGTCTAGATCTGATGTTTCCCGGGGAGACARGATCCCAGCACAACCCCTGCTGGTTTGGGTAGGGTATTTTTATTTTAATGAAATATTGTACTGACTGAGTGTGTTAATTTGCCTGATTGTTGGAAAGAATGGTCCTCATCTGCAGCAAGAGGAACTTTCCCTTTCCCAGCACGACACAGTCACTAGGATTGACTCCTAAATTCCCAAGAAAAAGATGCTGTTAACCTAAGGTAGCCAGAAAAATAACTTCTGTCATTATTGCACAACACATTTGAGCCAGTTTGAGAATTATCCATGAGGAGCAGGCTGTAATTGCTCAGAACATGAAGGTCTGGGAGAAGTTAAGCAGCACTAAATCAAATTATTGTCACACTTTTAAAGCAGCCATTAAAATACAAAATCYATGAAGTCTTGAGAGGTTTTTGTTTTCTCTGAGTCTCTTGTTGGACCCCAATTCCTGTTTCTCCTGCTGAAGGCAGGGTTGGTCTGTTCCAGGGGAGCATTTTGGGGTGGGAGCATTTGCTGTGCTGAGTCTCCCTTTTCCTCATGTTGAGTTTCCTTTTCCCCACGTGTGGAATTTCCCTTTTTCTCTCATGCTGACTTTCCCTTTTCGCTGGTGTTGAGTTTCCCTTTTCCGTTCATTTTGAGTTTCCCTTTTCCTTGTGTTGTTTCCCTTTTTCCCTGTGCTGAGTTTCCCTTTTCCCCTCAMGTTGAGTTTCCTTCTTCCCTCGTGTGGGATTTTCCTTTTTCCCTCATGTTGAATTTTCCTTTTCCCCTCATGCTGAGTGATGTGGGATATCAGGACAGACCCATCTGTCCACAGCACTTCCACTGCTCCTGCCCCTGCACTGGGGTGGCAAACCTGAAACCCTTTTCATGCTGAAGGAGTCACCAACTTCATGGATTTTAATGCCAATTAAAAGTGTAACACAGCTCAAATTCCATTTCACTTTTAAAACGTGCTTTGGGTTCATCAGCACCCACYGTGTGTTTGTCAAGGTGTTGAATAATTGGCTTTAAGGTTGGAAACATTCATCTGCATTAGCAGAAGTTTAGCAGTTGGCTAAAGAAACTTCATAGCTTTTTATTTGGGGAAATATTTGTCTGCTATTTCTCTTGGACTCGTGTTTGCACAGTGTTAACCTGAAAAGCAATTTTAGGTGGGGAAAAAAAAAAGCCCTCAAAATTGGCCAGGAGCTGGTGTGTGCTCAGCCATTCCCTGCACATCCCTGCTTGTCAACTCGCTCCCATTTTTTTTCATTAGTTTCTTGTTATAGTCAAGATATGGTCAATGATCTTTTGAGCTTGGTAATTTTGTTAAACCTTTTTTATGAGCAGCATTGAATTGCTGCATTGAGATGGGAGCTTGCTTCCGTGCAAGATTAATTGGGACCGGTATTTCATTTTGCATAGCGCTATTCAAAGCTAATAAAAAGGCCCAGAATAATGAATTCTAAAGTCAAATTATAATGAAAAGCCACAGGTGATTGTTTCATTAGGCTGGATGCAGGAGAACTGTGTCTTCTCTTAACTTTGCCTGTTTGTATTGGTTGCCCTGGGGAAGTAAACAACTTCCAAATGGGTTTGATGTTTCWGAGAAATGTTCTCTTCTGGAAAGGCTTCAATAATTAAAAAGATGTGCCTTCTTAAAAGTTCACCGAAGCACAAAACTATTGCTTTAAAACATTCTTTGTTCAAAATTGTTACCTTGACTGGTATTCATGGGAGGAAATTGCCTCCAATGGAGTGAGCACAGCCCTTCCCTTAGCCAGGTGTCAGTGGCTCCCGGGAGGATGTTTTGGAGCTGGAGAATCCAGGGGCAGCYAGCCTGGCCCGGTGGGAGTGTGGTGGTGCTGATGGTGTGCACAAATGTGGCTCAGAGCAGTGCTGGGTGCAGCTCCAGCACAGAGCTCTGTCCCAGCCCCACTCCAGGTTAAACTGTGCTGTCTCTTGCATGACTGTTTGCTGTCTCATGCTGTACTTGTCTTCCATGTGTGATTAACTCCCAAATGTTCTCTTTTTTTTTTTTTTTTTTTCTTTTTTTTCCTTTTCCCTTTTTGTAGAAATTATTGAGCCTACTACCTCTAGTCGTGTCTCAAGCCCAGGTCAGTATCCCCCGAGGAGGGTCGGTGCCTGCAGGGCCTCATTGCCATCCGTGCCCGGGGCTGGCCCGGGCTGCTGTGTCGTGGTAGTGCTGGGCTGTCCCTGTCGTTGTGCTTCCATTGGTGTGTCTTCCCTGCAGCCTTTGTGTCTTGTCCTCTTTCTCCCTGTTTGGAGCAGCCTCTCCCCATCGCTGTCCCTGCCGTGGGTGTCCCGGTGGGGCTGTGCAGGGCACTGCTCGCTGTGGGCAATTCCCTGCTCTGGAACCACCTCACCTCCTGAATCCTTGCTGGTGTTGTGGCCACTGTGGATGTTGGTTTGAGGATGTGCAGATTTCTCCCTGTTTCATCTCTGACTGACCGTGGGACGGAGCCAGGAGCTGTTGGGAGGTGTTTTCACTGCCAGTGCCAGGAGGGGTTGGTGGGAGCTGAGCCCTCTCCGTGTGCCTGGAGGGTGTTCACAGCTCCTGAGTGCTCCTGCTGCATCCCCGTTCTCTTGGGCATTTCCTGTTGCTGCTCCCCAGCAGGACACCCTCAGTGGAGCTGGTCACAGAATCCTGGAATGGTTTGGGTTGGGAGGGACCTCAAATCCCACCCAGTGCCACCCCTGCCATGGCAGGGACACCTCCCACTGTCCCAGYTGCTCCCAGCCTGGCCTTGGACATTCCAGGGATCKWGGGYCAGCTGCAGCTGCTCTGGGCACCTGTGCCAGGGCCTGCCCACCCTCCCAYGGAACAATTCCTTCCCAATATCCCATCTGGAAGACAAAAACAAGCAGAATTTTCCTCTGGCAAAACCTTCACCAGATGTGCGCTTTTATTTCCTAACTGAGATTAAAGGATTGGGAGGACTGTGCCAGAAAGCCYCAGAAGTGAGGTGATTAAACCAAGTGAGGCAGGTTAAACCAAGGGCTGCAGAAGGAAAAGCAGGCACAGGTGATTCCAGCACCCTCAGACCCACAGGAGCAGCAAGACAAGGGTTTAAATCTGCAGAGCTTTAATTGAAGAGCTTAGGGAGGGCAAGCTCTGGTGTCACTCGGGGGGCAGAGGTGCTCCCTCCCTGCACTCCCCGGGCCTCAGGGAGCTTCCCAAAGCCTTGCATCCCCTCTAGGGCAGAGACTGTGCCCTGTCTCCATCCCCTCTAGGGCAGAGACTGTCCTGTGCCTGCAGCCAGAGCCGCAGCAAAACCTCTGCACGACATCTCCATCCAAACCCATGGCATGGGAGGGGGGACTGGGCTGCAGAAAGCTGATAGTGCCTGCAATAAAAGTCCCTGTCCTTGGGATTTTCCACAGTTGCTTTGGAGTACCAAGCAGTTGGAAATAAGCTGGGGAATTATTTTTTGAGTTAAGAGAGGCTGAGAAGAAGGAAAGGGTCGCTGCTGTGTCGGTCGGGCAAAGCGGTGATAGGAGAGCCCCACTCTGGTGTTGTTTGACTCTGGGGTTTGTAATTCCTGAAAAAGGGCCCTCAGCCTGATCCTGTTCCAGCTCTGTCCAGGGAAGGAGGGYTAATGCTGGGTGGCTGCACCTGGAATGGGCTCCCGTGACATTTCTGGGTTTAATCTCCATAAGTGAGTGCTCCAACAGAGTCACAGTCGTTCCTCATTTTCAAAAACTGCTGTTCAAGTAYCACAGCTTTGAGAGGTGTTTGAATTCTTGTCTGCAGAAATTTGCACCAAATGAGCAAAATTATGTGRATCTCTGGGAGCAGCATGGAGATGGGGGAGTGGAAAGGAATAGAGTCCTTTAATAATGATCCCTCTCTTAATTCTGAAAGCACAGTGCTAAATAGAGAGGGCCTTTTACAAACATGAAATTGAGAATATGAAAACCTCAGAACACAATTGTGGAAAAATTTAGGAATCATTAAAGTTGCAATAGTTATYAACTACATGAGCAAATCCCACTTTAAATTACCAAGGAAAGCACTGAGCTCAGTTTGCAGTTGAAAACCAACATCTGTTCTGCTGAAAGACAACAGAAGAGGGGAGGAGGGTTTAAAGACAGTTCTCAAAATGGTTGCAAATTTATTATTGAGTCTTTCCTCCTGGAAATCAGCTCTGGTAGCAGCAGTGACATTGCAATGAACTGTTCTGTTTGCCTTCCATAATTAAATAACACTGRGATAGTCCCTCTACTTGGCTAATTTTAGCCTGGTAAATAGCTGGAAAATGCCAGCACTATTGTAACCAAGTTATTCAGCTGCAAAGGCAATGAAAACCTTCCCAGAGTGCTGGGAACTGAGTCCCTCGTGTGCTGCAGCACCAGCAGTGAAGGCAGCACGTTGGGCTGGGAGATGGTGGCAGAAAACCTGGGTTATCTGTCCACAGCTGCTTATGACTGTAAAATTAGATTTATCATAAATCACAGAATGGTTTGGGCRYGAAGGGGCCTTAAAACCATCTTGTTCCACCTCCTGCCACGAGCAGGGCCAAGGTTTCTGTCTTTGTTCAAATCCCCCCAGGAGGTTTTGGCCAGGAGTCCTTTGGGTCTGCCTGCCCTGCTTCCCTCGTGCAGGAACACCAACCATGGAAAAGCTGTAGGAACCCATTTTAGCCTCGTGTCTCACATCAGTCAGAAACCAGAGCATCGGCCTCCTTCCTGCTCAATCAAGGCTGTGCAGCTAATTAGCTAATTACCACCATCCTTCAGCACTTGAGCGCAGCTRCAGGGGGTGTGCTCCCTGGAGAAGGCTCTGCTGCTGGAGGACACAGATCCTTGGTGAGGTTTCAGTGCTGAGCCAGGGGCTGTGAGAGCACCCAGAGGGAGGCAGTCTGTGCCTGCAGGTGGGTGAGGGACATTCTGGGGGCCAAGGCTCCCCAGAAATGCAGGAAACTCCTGGCAGGATGGTCGGTGTCCCATCACCACTGCCTGAGTGTCCAGGGTCTTCCCCAAGGACCAGCCTTGGAAGAGACTCTCTGCAGGAAGTGAGGAATCTGCAGCAACCCTGGAGAYCTGTCAGCATCCCCCCAGTTCCCAACAGGGGACAAAGCATTTAAGGCATTTTTAATTCATGCAAAGCAGCGCCGTGTTCGAGAGCCCTGGTGACACATTTGTGCATTTCCCTGCTGGAGCCCCTTTCCACACATCTGGGGATTTACTCTCCTAATTTGAAGCGACAGTGCTTCAAGCATGTAGAATTAGCTGCAGAAAGTTACAAAATTGGGGCCACGGTCGGTATCTGTGTTGRCAGCCAGCGCCAGGAGCTGGAGCTCCTTACAAATCTTTCCTCCTTCAGCATAATTAGTTCACAGGTGGTGTCTTGGAAAGCCTTTGAAGATGTTGCTGAATTCTTAACGCTGACTAAACAAGTAACTGTGACAGGTCAGAGAGAATAATTGAGGAATCTTCTTTAATTAATGATTTCACATCTTATGAGGCACTTTTATAAAAATTGGAGTGGGAGAGAGAAGGACCGTAAGTTATTTAATTTTCTCAGGAACAAAAGCGTGTGTTTAAATGAGCACTTGGGCAGGTTGGACAACTCCTTGAACCCCAGTTGGTTCTCCCTGCTCTGCCTTTCTGCATATCTAACACATTTAATAAGCCAGGATACCAAATAATACCTCATTTCAAGCAGGCTCTGTTTGTTCCGTGGGAAACCTGCCAACCCCTCCAGTTTTTCTCCTCTTATGCCGTCGCAAATCCCATTTAAATCAATCAGTGATTTTGTGTAGGGAGAATCTGCAGGGCTGCACTCTGAATCTCGGGGTTTACAGTGCTCTTTCTTGCCATTATTTCTGTCTGTTGGTGAGGAGAGCACCGTGTTCCTGCAGCTGGGGGCTCTGCATGGCAGCAGGAGATGCTGGTGCAGCACCCCTGGAGCAGGGAAGAGCCTGGGGCAAGAGGCAGGGCCAGCTGGGCCTCACTGCCAAAGCCCAGCTGCTCTTCCTTCTCCCTGCTCCTGCAATTCCTCCCAGAGCTCTAAAGGGCTGTGAAAAGGTGATTCACATTTTGGGCAGCAGATCCTGGATCATGGCAAGTTTAACTTCTAAATCCTGTCAGGAGCAGATGTGTGTTTGTTCCAAGAGCTTTTGATGCTTGGTGGCCGCTTTGGTGCCTCCCAAATCCCCCACCTGGGATCCCATCTCCACCAGCTGATGGGAATGACCCTCCAGCACCCAGTCCCAGAACACCAGAGGTTCTTCTGTCCCAGTAACAGACACAGAACAGACACAGGGCTACCAGGTCTTGCTGTGAGTAGTTTGGCATCAAAAGGGTGAATATCCCGAAAATATCAATATATTAAACCTCCTTGTCAGTCAGCTGACAGCTCRGTGTTCAGAGCACATGGTGGGCATTGCTGCTGCATCCCAGAGCCCAGGCAGGTGTGAAATCCCAGCGTGGCTCCAGGAAAAGCTGGTGTCTGCACGCAGCCAGCCCCGTGCACCTGCACCGTTAATTCTGGGTTTSTGTGGGAGCCCGTGGCCCAGCCACACTGGGAATTATATCCTGGGGGAAATAGCTGCCTTCCAGTGCTGCAGTCACCTGCTGCTTCAAACAGGTGAACTCTGTGCTTGTGAATCTTCCCYGGAAGGCACATCCTCCCAGTGAATGTGTGGAATTYGGTAAACACTCCTGTTTAAGCTGAACGAGTGTCTCAGGGTGTGCTCAGTGACATTCAGCGGGCTCAGAGCCCGCATCATCATTCCAGCAGAATGTTTGAACACACTAAATCATATTATTCACTGCTTGCTGAAGAGATGCATTATTTAATATCAAGAGAGCTGCTTTCTATCAGCTGAAAAATAGGACTAGAACTAGGTCGTTTTTAGTCCATTGATTCCCACTCTCTAAGCCYGCATGTAAAATACAAGAATGTTTTTTTCCTGATACTGTATTGCCTACAAGCCTTCTGTCAGTGGGGATTTCAATATTAATGAGTTTTCCCACYAATATGAGAAGCCCACTTAGGAGAAGAAGCTGCTCTGAGAATCCTGAATATTTTACAATATCACACATCGATCAGTTGGCTGGAATTTTAACCAAGGAGTGCTTCTGAGAGATGCCAGGCAAGCAGAGCAGGGCCAGGTGTGAAATGGCTCCTGGAGGATGTGAGGAGGGTGGAGGATGTGGAGGCTGGGGAGATGCTCAGCCTCCTGCTGCTGCTTTCTCCCACTGGTGTGCTCCTGATGCTGGGGGTGAACCAGGAGGTTCCTCCCATCCCTGAGGGAGGCTCTCAGCATCCAGGGATCAGCGTCCTTGGTGCTGGGTGTGTGTCAGTGTGCAGATCAATTCCTGTTTCTGTCAGGTGTGTGTTGTGTGTAGGAGCTCCGGTGTGGGAACCTGGGAACCTCTTCCCAGTACAGCTCTAACTTCCTGCAGTTAATGGGGTTTAAACACAGATATGCACAGYATCAGGGAATATCCTGAGCTGGAGGGGATGCACGGATCACTGATCCAGCCCCTGMSRCTGCACAGACCCCAATCCCACCTGGGCATCCCTGGCAGWGCTSTCCAAACCCTCCTGGAGCTGCTCTGGCAMCCTCGGGGCTGTGCCCATTCCCTGGGGATCTGGGCAKTGCCAGCACCCTCTGGGGATGAACCTGRCCCAAAATCCATCCTAAATCCCCTGGCCCAGCTCCAGCTGTTCCCCTGTTCTTTACACAACCTATTTGCACCTTCCCCGAGACTGAGACAAGTCCCAGCCCTGCCTGAGAGAAGACAAGCAGGAGATTCCAGAATGTGATTCACCAGCAGGAAGAGAGCAGTCCGTGTTTTTATTTATCACAGAAGGATATGTTTTAAGTGAAGGTTTGATCAGCCAGAACTGGCTGACTACAGGAATTGTACAGGAATAAATATGCATATATCCATCTCGATGAGATGGGTGCCCATGTGCAGGGATTTCAAATGTACATAGAGCTGTGGATCCAGAACCTCAGGGAGGGCCCAGCTCCGTGTGGAACTCGGAGGAGCCTTCAGCTACAGCTGGCAGGGAAGGATCTGACAAACTTGGGRTGTTGAGGGAGGGAAGGCTTGGGGGATTAGGGGACTTGTCAGAAAAAGCCTGTTTGAAAACTCCATGAATATGTCAGTTTTAAAGAAATTCAAATAAAGGCCTGTTGAGTTTTGAGTAGGAAAAAAAGATACATTGGCTTCCTTCCAGGCTCCCCATCTCATTCCAGGCAACACTTCTTCTTTTTTTGTCTTTTCCCTGTCTGAATTTCGCACCAAATGGAAATTTCAGTTCCATGCCAGCTGCATTTAGAGTATCTGTGCAACATGGACATTTTGATGGYGTTGCCAACAGTATTTCCAGCCAGGATGGAAAACAACATCCCAGGGTGACACAGGATCAGCCATTTCCTCACTCTGAACCTGGCGTTTCAGAGCTGCATCTTTTCCTTCCCCTCACTACAAACAATTGCAAGGCCCAGCCTGCTGAGGTGGAATTTAAGCTGGGCTTTGTCCTCCTTTAAACTTTCCAGATGAGCTCTTAACGTGTCACCAGGCAACCATGAGAGGCTGAGTGTGGGTTTTTCCAGGAGGCTCTCTGGGTTAAAGAAAGCAGCACCAAAATCTGTAGGATTTGTATTGTAGCTGAGCCAGGCCTGCATCCTCCCAGGAGCAGGGAGGGAACAGGTTCAGGCAGCAGCTCTGAACAATTAAACAAATACTCTTTTATCACTGGCACCTGCTCCTGCTCATGGTTTTCAGGAAGCCCAGATTTCAACCGAGCCTCTGACTCCACAGAACAGTGTGSAGCCATCTGATTAAAATTTTAAAGATGCTTTTCATGAAGATGGAAGCTGTGCACAACYTTTTCCCGTTTCCAGCTGCTGAGTCAGGCAGCTCCATCAGAAAGAGCTGCTGGCATGAGGCAGTGGAAGAGGAGCTCAGTGAGGGGGTGGCAGCCTGCTCCACACAGAGCCAGGTCCTGGGTGGCACTGGGTGGCACTGGGTGGCACTGGGTGGCACTGGGTGGCACTGGGTGGCACTGGGACAGCCAGCAGCGCCTGGCACTGCACACTCAGGGCTGAAACGATTGACCTTGGCCCCTTTGTGCCCCTCACGTTGAGGTCCATGGCTCAGCTCTGTGCTTCTCTGTCCATCCTGCCCCAGGCGCTGCCTGTCTGTGCACTGAGGGTTGTCACCCACCCTTCCTCTGTCCCTGATGGCTCTGCAGGGTCTGTCCCCCACCCAGAGGGAGCTCTCTGCAAAGCCAGGCAGCTCAGAGYACAGCTGGCTTTGGGGAGCTCAGGAGGGACAAGCAGGGGGTGGATTTTCCAGTGGGAAACAGGGAGAGATGTGAATAACCCACAGGAACTGCCAGAGCAGGGAGCTCTGCTCAGAGAGCCTGCAGGAACGAGCAGTGCCTGCCTGTAAGGGTCCCACACCTGCTTCCCTCCCACTCAGTGCCCAACTTCCCCAGAACCACAGAGCATCCTGAGCTGGAAGGGACCCTCAGCACCAGTCAGCTCCCAGCAGTGTTTCACAGAGAGGTGGGAATCCCACCCTGCTCAGTGCAGGCTATCGCTGTCCAATTCCCAGGCAGGTGCTGCAGAAACCTGAAGGATTTTAGTGCCCAATTTCCCCAGAACCACAGAGCATCCTGAGCTGGAAGGGACCCTCAGCACCAGTCAGCTCCCAGCAGTGTTTCACAGAGAGGTGGAAATCCCACCCTGCTCAGTGCAGGCTATTACTGTCCAATTCCCAGGCAGCGCTGCAGAAACCTGAAGGATTTTAGTGCTCAGGGGTTAAACACAGCACAAACTAGGAAAGAAAGATTGGATTGGAGGCAGAATGTGTCTTTCTGCACGTGTCTCCAAGGCTATCAGAGCCAGTTTTAAGGCATCCATCTCTGTCCCAAAAGCACCYAGATACTGCACTAATTGACAGAGATTTTCAAAGGCATGGCTCTTAGCAGAACCTGCATGCCTAAAGCTCCCAGCCAGCGTTGAGAAATCTCAGCTGTTGGGGGCTTTCTCCTCTCTTCTGTGTAATAACATATGCAAAGCTGAGCCATAATGTCTCCAAAATCCTCAGGATTAAGCTGAAAAGCGAGTGGGGAAGGCTGGGGCATGAAAAGCTTCCTGATGCAGAATCCCCCAGCAGCAGSAAAAGCTGCAGAGCAGCAGCAGGCAGGAAGGGTGAGGGGCTCTGGAGAGGCACCCCCTGCAGGAATCCCAACCCCAAACGGCTCTGGAAGTGAGGGGATCATTCCCTCTCCCCACAGGCAGCTGCAAGAGCTCAGAGAGCTCCCAGTGGCAAATCAGCTCCTGCTGCAACCCCAAAGAACTCATCCCAGGGAGCAGGGATTGGGGGGAAATGGAACCACAGAATCACTGAATGGCCTGGGTTGGGAGGGACCTTAAATAAATCCCAGCCAGTGCCCCCCCTGCCATGGCAGGGACACCTCCCACTGCTCCCAGCCCCAGTGTCCAGCCTGGCCTTGGGCACTGCAGGGATCCAGGGTCAGCCACAGCTGCTCTGGGCACCTGTGCCAGGGCTGCCCATTCTAACAAAAGGATCCCTCAGTGGGGTCAGTGCTGGGAGATGGATCCCTCACCTGGAGCCACAGCTGCAGGAGGCAGAGGCTGTGTTCAGAGTGACAAATCACTAAATTCCTCCATTAAAAGGTGCAGGCATGAYCCCCGTGTGCCCCACAGCTCTGGAGGGTCAGCTGGGACGAGGTGGCAGGGAATGATGGCTCCCAGCCCAGCACCTGGGCACCCTGGCATTCCTGAGCACCTGGGCACTGCCACTCCTGAGCCCCTGGGCACTCTGGCATTCCTGAGCACCTGGGCACTGCCATCCCTGAGCACCTGGGCATCCCTGAGCACCTGGGCACTCTGGAATTCCTGGGCCCTCTGCCATCCCTGAGCACCTGGGCACTGACATTCCTGAGCCCCTGGACACTGCTATCCCTGAGCACCTGGGCATCCCTGAGCACCTGGGCATCCCTGAGCACCTGGGCATCCCTGAGCACCTGGGCACTCTGGCATCCCTGAGCCCCTGGGCATCCCTGAGCCCCTGGGCACTCTGGCATTCCTGAACACCTGGGCACTTTGGAATTCCTGGGCACTCTGGCATTGCAGAGCACCTGGGCACTGCCATCCCTGAGCACCTGGGCACTGCCATCCCTGGGCATTGCTGAGCACCTGGGCACTGCCATCCCTGAGCACCTGGGCATTGCTGAGCACCTGGGCAGTCCTGCATTCCTGAGCCCCTGGGCATCCCTGAGCCCCTGGGCACTGCTGCACTCCTGCCATGAGGAGAGCCCCGTGCTGGCTGCAGCCCAGCCTGGCTGGGGGAAGATCTCAATCAAGTTGAAAAGRAGCAGCAGTTTTGCTGGGGCAGTGTTTGAGCGCCGTGGAGCCCCATGAATGGTTAATGGCACGTCAAGGGCTCTGAGGAGCCGATAGCTCAGGCTGCTGTGAGCGATGTTTGCTCCCTGCACACACAGCCCCGCGGAAATTGCCATCATCCCTCACCAGGGGCTCGCTGCTGCTCKCTGCAGCCCGGGAGGGGTGGCCTCTGCCTGGCTGCTGCTCTGGGGATRGCCAGGGCAGCCTGCTGTGCCCTCCCTGCTGCTGGGCACACACAGGTCTGCAGAGATGGGCCGGGGGAGTCCAGGTGGATCCCTGTGTGGAGGGGACTCTCCCTGTGCCACTCAGGTTGTGCCTGTCACAAAGGACAGGGCAGCCCTGGGAGCTGGCACAGCTCTCAGTCACTCCATCCCAAATCCAGGGGGTTGGAAAAGCCCCCCAGAGTCCAGTCCCTGACCATCCCCACCCTGTGCCCACCCAGAGCACTCAGTGCCACCTCCAGGGATGGGCACTGCAAACCTCCCTGGGCAGTTCCAGTGCCTGACCCCTTTCCATGGGGAAATTCCTGCTGGTGTGTGACAGTGTCACAGGGCTCTTGGATGAGGGAAGAGACAAGGATCTGACTCCATGTTTCAGAAGGCTGATTTATTATTTTATTATATATATTCCATTAAAACTATACTAAAAGAATAGAAGAAAGGATTTCACCAGAATGATAAACTAAGAATAGAATAGCAAAGAATGATAACAAAGGTTTGTGACTTGGCTCTCTGTCCAAGCCAGCTGACTGTGTTTGGCCATTAATTACAAACATCCACCATGAGCCAATCCCAGATGCACCTGTTGCATTCCACAGCAGCAGATAACCATTGCTTACATTTTGTTCCTGAGGCCTCTCAGCTTCTCAGGAGGAAAAATCCCAAGGAAAGGATTTTCCATAAAAGATGTCTGTGACACTGGTGCCCACCCTGAGCTGCCCTGAGGCTGTTAGGATGCAAGGTGCCACTGTGACTTCTGCACACAGCAAACAGTTGGACTTGGRTGTTTATTTCATCCACCACCTTCTTCTAATCAAAACACTATTGYTGATTAATTCTTTGGCTATATGGGCACAGTTTGGGAATGAATTTCCATGGGTTCTGGGGTTTTTAATATTCCTATAAAAAGAGAGAAATACATGCACAGTGCAGAGATGTGACCAAGAGGAACCCACCAGAAATGCTTAGTGAAATCAACAGAAATCTGAATAAACCCACAGCTTAGAAATCATCTGCCAGGCACCTCAGAGGAAGATTTGCTGAAAGGCTACCAGCKCTTCCAGCCAAAAACTTCCTTCCTCATACACCCAAAAAGGGAGAGAAATGTTCCAACCTGCTTAGCTCCACATCCTTTGTCAAGAGCACAAGAATGATGTGGAAACCGTGCAGAAACTGGAAAGCCCGGTGTAAAAAATTATCATTCACGCTGCTGTATGACATTGCCTCAACACAGCAGAACCAACAAAGTCTCTCTGATATATGAGAACTATCAGAGATTGCCACTGAACACGGAGATTTAATGTGCTGCTTAATTCAAGAGCTTATTTACAATGTCACACGTCACTCGGAGAAAAATGMCTCTGACAACCAATCATTTAAAATATAGGAAGAATGTTTAACAAAAGGTCAGAAGTACAAATATTTTACATATTAACTACTAATAAATTCATTTCCTCTCAAAGTTAGGAGGATCAGCAAATGTCTCCAAAGCCATTTGCAATATTTCAGCACAAGGCCCAACCTCTAATTACCAATGTAAGTTGTAAATAATTGTCAAGCATGCAGATGAGCCAAAAATTCTCTCAAATTAAAGTAATTAGCTCCCAAGTCAAATTTTTCTGTCACATGAAAACGCTTTTCCTTGTCTCCAGTGTGACACTTACAAATGAGAGCCACATTGTCAGGGAAGCAGTTATTGTAGGCTGCCAGAATGATGCCTGAGGAACCTGAGCCTCCCAGCAGTCCAGGCTCTCCCTCCTTCCTGTGGGAAGTGGGGAATTTATCCAGTATTTATCCAGCTGGAACCCTGGCAGGTGGCTGCAGAGCCTCCCCATCCCGTGGTGTGGGAGTATCCCTCGTGGAGAGCCTCAGTGCTTGGCTCTTCCTGCTTCTCCTTCCCTGAGGAACCTTCCAGAGCCCCTGGGCTGGGACACAAGGGGGTGGGGAGAAAGGGAATGGGAGTGGGAACGGGAAAGGGAAATGGGAAGGGAATGGGAGTGGGAATGGGAATGGGAATGGGAATGGGAATGGAATGGGAATGGAATGGGGATGGGAATGGGAATGGGATGAGAATAGGAAAGGGAATGGGAGTGGGAATGGGAGTGGGAATGGGAATGGGGAATAGGGATGAGAATAGGAAAAGGGAAAGGGAATGGGAATGGGATGGGAATAGGAAAGGGAATGGAATGGAGGATGGGAATGGGATGGGAAATGGGATGGAATGGGGATGGGGGATGGGAATAGGAAATGGGAATGGGAATGGGAATGGGAATGGGAATGGGAATGGGAAGGGAATGGGAATGGGAATGGGGATGAGATGGAAGGGAATGGGAATGGGAATGGGAATGGGAATGGGGGAAATGGGAAAGGGAATGGGAATGGGAATGGGGATGAGAGTGGGAAATGGGAATGGAATGGGAATGGGAATGGGAATGGGAATGGGAAAGGGAATGGGAATGGGAAAATGGGGGGGGAAAAAATGAGAGTGGGAAGGGAATGGGAATGGGAAATGGGGAATGGGATGGGAATGGGAATGGGAATGGGAATGGAAGGGAATGGAATGGGAATGGGGAGAAGTGGGAATGGGGAGGGAAAGGATGGGGATGGGAATGGGAATGGGAATGGGGATAGAGAATAGGAAGGGAAAGGGAATGGGAATGGGAGTGGGAAAGGCAATGGGAATGGAAAAGGAATGGAATGGGAAAGGGAATGGGAACAGGGATGGGAATGGGAATAGCGAATGGGAAGTGGACATGGGAATGGGAATGGAATGGGAGATGTGGACTGAGAGAATTAGGAAAGGGAAATGGGAATGGGAAAGGGAATGGGAGTGGCAGTGGGAATGGGGATGGGGATGGAGTATGAGCAGCTTGCTCTCCGAGTGGCTTTTCTCTGGCACTTTCATGGTTTATTCTCAAATTCCTCTCAACCAAAGCTGTGTCTGCCCTGTCCAGTGGAGGATCCTGAGCCATTTTCCTGTTTAAATTGAGGTTCCCAGGCAGGACCCAGKGTCAGGCTTGGTTTCCATTTAACTTCAGGCTAAACAAGGTTGGGTTTGCTGCAGATGAACCCAAAACTGGGGCAGGTGTGGGGGAGGATGGCATCCCAGCCTTGAGCACGTCCCATCCCAAGCCAGCTGTGTGCACAGAGCCCTGAAATAGCACAGGACTGACCTGTTCCCTTCCAGAAATCCCTCCCAGTGGCTGCTCCCCCCTGCAGTTGTTGCTATTCCACTTTTTCCAGACAGGACAGCGGGGTTGAGACTCAGACATGCAGGCTGGATGTGTGGTTTGGTTTGCCCTGGGTGTGCCAAGAGCAGTAAATCTGGAGGATGCTTACAGGCAGGGACAGGCTGAGCCTCACCCAGCATCTCAGCCATTGGGCTGGAGGCCAGGAAAGGCTCACCCCAGAGGGTGCTGGCACTGCCCAGGCTCCCAGGGAATGGCACACTCCCAAACCTGCTCCAGGAGTGTTTGGGCAGTGCAGGAAGGCCCAGGGGCCAGGATTTGGGGCTGTGAGTGATGGGGTGTGCTCCTGTAAATATCATATTTTACATTTTACCTCAGTTAAAACCAGTGGTGCCCAGAGCCCCTGCTCCCTTGGCTGATTCCTGCCTCCTCCTTTGCTGCTGGAAGGGGGTGAGGTGCTGATCCCACAGGTCCACCCCAGGGCTGGGCTGGATCTCCTCTGTCTGTCCAAGCCAGCTCCTCCTCAGGGCTGTTCCCATCCAATCACTTGTTTTTAAAATTTTAAAAGTTCAATAGTAATAAAATGCTTATAAGAATAGTAATACAATTACAGTAATAATAATTAGGACAAATTGAATTAGGACAATATGAGACAATAGAAACAAAGAGTTATGGACAGTCTGGGTACCTTTTCTGGACTAAATAAGCCCGAAAAAGGACCCACATTTACAGAGGATTAACCCTTAAAAACAACAGCCTGTTGCATATTCATACACCTCATCCATGATGCATAAATTCCATTCAAACACAGGATTCTGTCTGGGCAGAGTCAGCTTCTTCCTCTGAATCCTGACCACGCCTTCAAGGTGGGAAGAAGTTCATTTCTTCTAAGAGAGCAATAAATTCTCTCTCTCTGGAAGATTCAGGTGTCCTGTGGCTGCTATCTCACTGTGAGCCCTTTCTTTAAAAAAATATCTTACACAGCACAGTTTCTATTTTAGCATTTTTTTATAACCCAAAACTATATTTAACACACTACTTAAGAGAATTCATCCAGCATAACTTTCTAAGACAACACGTATAATATTCATTTTAACATTTGCAAAAAGCCAATCATAAAATACACATTTTTCACACATCTGTCACTCCAGAGCTCCTCAGGGATGTTCCATTTCCCAGCACCACTGCACTCCTRAGCCACACAAAGAAATGGGACACGGCTCCAGTATCAAGGATGATATATAAAGCCAAGTTTCCTTCTGTTCCCTCACAGTAATTTTCCCCATAAATACTTCTGGGCGTTGTGAAGTGTTCCTTGCAGCAGAATGGGAGTCCATCAGGGCTGTGCTATTTCATCCTGTGCAGCTCTCCGTGCTTCATTCATCCCAGGCAGGCATCCCAGGCACTCTGTGCCCTGCTCAGTTTCAGGGAAGGTGTTCTCTTTGATACCACCAGCTTTGTCTCTGTCTGCACAAAACTCCACTGAAACACACCTGAGCAGAGTGTGAAGGCTGCAAATGGGGGTGTTTCACTAAAGCTTGTCCTGCCCTGTCACTGTCACCACTGCTCTGATCCTGGCACACCCAGGGACATCCACAGGATCCTGGAATCTTGCTTGGAGGGGGCGTAGGGACCATGGGGAGCTAGTATCAAAACAATAACCAACTGTCATGATACCACTCCATCACCAGCATTACAAAAAAGGATCCCAATAGAATTAGACCCCAGGACTAAACCCCATGCCCAGAAAAAACAAACAAAAATACAAACCATGGTCCATAAATCCATCAAACAATCACCACCAGAATTTTACTTTTTTGTAAGCTTATAAAAAGCATGACATACTGAGAATGTCAAGATGGACACTCCGCATTGGGTGTCCAGCCTGGCCTTGGGCACTGCCACGGATCCAGGGGGCAGCCACAGCTGCTAGTCTGGCAATTCCATTCCCGGGCTGCCACCTGCCAGCGGAAAATTCCCAATTCCCAAATCTCCATCCAGCCCTGCCCTCTGGCAGTGGGAGCCATTCCCTGTGTCCTGTCCCTGCAGGCCTTGTCCGAGTCTCCTCTGCAGCCTTCTCCTGGAGCCCTTCAGGCCCTGCCCGGGCTCTGAGCTCTCCTGGATCCTTCTCCTCTCCATAGCTGAGCAGGAAACCACAGCAGGACCCACAGAGGGACGCAGGAACTGCGGGATTTTTTAGTGAGCGAGCCATCAGTGCTCTTGGGCAGTTGCTGCGTTGGAATGCTCTGTTCGCAGGGCGGTAATTTTGGGAAATGCTCTGTTCCAGGGGTAATTTTGGAAATGCTCTGTTCCAGAGGGTGATTTGGAAAATGCTCTGCTTTCACAGGGGGTAATTGGGAAATGCTTTCTGTTTCAGAGGGTGATTTTGCGAATGCTCTGTTTCCAGAGAGGGTGATTTGAGACCCTCATCCCCCCTGAGCCCAATCCCAGCCCTGCTCGTCCCTCCTGCCAGTGAGGCCAGGGCTGTTATGGAACACTCTGCTTTGAGCCACACCACCTCACCAGCAAAAGTGACCTGACTTTAAAATCTCCAGGGCCGGGTGTATTTTAGCAGTGTGAAATGAGTCTGTGGTGTTTGCAGTGTTTAGCATGAGCTGTTTGTCAGGGAAGGTGACTGTGGCTGCTGTGGAGGGCAGGCAGGCAGTGTGTGTCTCCCTCTGCTCCCTGGGCCAGGGGAGCCCCAGTTCCAGGCCAAAGAGCCCCACAATTCAGGGTTACACCAGCTGGGTGGCATGGTTACCGTGTGTTCATTGCTTGGGTGTTTTTTTCAAACCTGTAAATACATATTTTACATTTTACCTCAGTCAAAACCAGCACCAGGATCGGTTTTGCATGGACCACAGGGCACCAGCCACTGGGGTCTTCATGACTGGAAAAGAAATGCCTCTGTCTCATTTTCTGTGCAACACAAACACAGGCATTGAGACAGTAATTGTCTTCACTTTAAGACATTGCTGGTGGCACGTCTCAAGTGTTAAATTACTAAGCTTTCAGATTTTAGCACAGCAAACAGCTGATTTTTGCTCTGCAGTTCTAGTAATCGTATTTGAGTCCTTGTTTTCCCATTTAAGACTCACAAAATGCTTTTTTATTTGTTTAATATCTGAATAAAGGACAAATCACAGCATTTCATCTCCAGCTCCTGCCCTGCCAGCAGCCCTGTGTGAATGCTGATGGACAGGCCCCTGATAACACCCCTCTCTTATGACCCCATCACTCTTCTGGGCTCATCTCCGGATTCTTCCTGCCAACACTCCCATCCCAGAGGATGATAAAGACCCTCTGTTTAAGCACCTGGCACTTCCCAGCTTTATCCTGCCCAGCCCTGGCTATTCCACGGGCAGAGTCAGCTTTGGACAGCTCCTGCAATATTCCGTGTCCTTCCTCAAGGATTTTCTGAGAGATTTGTCTGAGCAAGTGCTGAGCTCTGCTTGACAGATAGTGCAACAAAGCAAGATTTGCTTGCGCCCCACCACCCAGGGATGGCCTGAGCCAAATCTGTGCCCTGGCTGGGCCAGCTCCTGGGGAGGATGCTGTGAGAGGGGCAGCAACCAGGCATAGCCCTGCCAGAATCCCTGTCCTGCGCTTCCAACCCTGCCCGGCCAGCTGCGCCCCGATGGGCAACGTTTCCAGGGAGGAATCCTCCAAAATCCTACCAGAGCTGACCCAGAACTGACCAAAACTGACCAGACAATTACCCCAGAACTGCCCAGAACTGACGCCAGAGCTACCCGAAACTGACCCAAAAGCTGACCCAGAACTGACGCCAGAACTGCCCCAGAACTGACCCAGAATGACCCCAGAACTGACCCAGAGCTAGACCAGAACCCAGAACTGAACCCAGAGCTTCACCAGAGCTGAACCCAGAACTGACCCAGAAATGATTCAGAACTGACCCTGAACTGACACAGAACCTGACCAGACTGATCCAGAACTGCCCCAGAAGTGCCCAGAATTATCCAGAACTGACCAGAAATGATTGCAGAACTGATCCAGAACTGACCCCAGAAATGATCACAGAACTGACCCCAGGAACTGACCCCAGAACTGACCCAGCAGCCTGACCACGAACTGACCAGACACTGACCCCAGAACTGGACTCCAGAACTGACCCAGAAGCTGCCCCAGAACTGACCCAGAACTGACCCAGAGCTGCCCAGAACTCGCGACCAGAACTGACCCAGAACTGCCCCAGAACTGACCCAGAACTGACCCAAGAAATGACCTTCAGAACTGACCCAGAACTGACCCAGAACTGACCCAGAAACTGACCCAGAACTGACCCAGCACCTGATCCAGACCTGATCAGAACTGCCCCGGAACTGCCTCAGAACTGACCCAGAACTGACCCAGAATGATCCAGAACTGACCAGAACGACCCACAGGAGGGATGTTTTGAACCGAGGCCAGGCCAGAGGAACAGGCTGGAGGGAACCTCATGCCCACACTGCCTGCTCCAGAGGCATTTCCATGCTCTGGAAATTCCCAGCCTTCTCCAGGTGCTGCCATCGTGGCCAGGGTTCTGTTTAGTCCCAGCCTCCACACTGGCACCATTTCAGGTGAACCATTTACCTCACTCCTGCTCTCCCACGCCAGGGCAGTTCCTTCAGCCTCAGCATGACTGCATTGCACAGACTGGCACCAATGCCCTGATCCATTTTCAGACAAGTGTCGTAGACATCTTTTTCACTAAAATCTTTCTTAAGATTTTTCCTGCTGGAGCTGAGAAGTTCAGCAACAGACATAAACAATAAGTTATCTGCTTCTGTGGAATGCACAGGTCAGTTCTGGATTTGGCCCAGATCTGAGTGTTTGGAGGTGATGGCCAATCACAGGGCTGAGAACTCTCTCGGACAGAGCCGGAGAGACGCTGCTGTGTTATCATTCTTTCTATTCTATTCTTAGGTTAGCAGCTTCTGGAAACTCTCCCTTTTCTTTTTCTTTTAGTATAGTTTAATGTAGTATATATATATATATCATAACATAATAAATACAAGCCTTCTGATCATGGAGCCCATCTCGTCTCTTCTTCACCCGAAAACCTTGTGACAACCGTCAACAGACAAGGCTTTCCAGGTTTGCTCTCCCAGGCTCAGCTTTGCCGTTGGCCTCCAGGGAGTTTCTTCTTGCTGCCATTCCCCCCTGGCCAGGGAGCTGGTTGCCAAGGCTCTGCAGGCCCCTGGCCACTCACACTGCGCTGCTCCCTACAGACGCCTTTATGGACTGTCCACTCCTCCTCCACAGCCATAAATCCTCCCTGCAGCTTCAAGTGGAACAAAATGTAGAGATGTTATCCCAGGCTCGCCCAGCCTTCTGAGGCCCATTATCTGCCCATCTTTTTCTTTTAAAAGAACCTTATTTGACAGCCTAGCCTTTTCATCTTCCTTTTTGGCTTACTGGCTCTGACCTTCGAGTTAGTTTATTCCTTCCCTCTCTGTATGTTTTAAACGTTGCACCAAAAAATCAATTTATTAAGGCTTTCCTTTAGTAAATGATAACCTGAATATGGTTAAATGAAATGCTTATTAACATCTCCCTGCATAATCATTTAACAGAATTAGTCTTGCTTATTCAGACAACCTAAAGGGTCTCTGCTTTTGTCTTACACAGCATCAGCATTAAAACTTATAATTATTTCTGGTTAATGCAGCCCTTGGTGCTAGGAAATGCTGGTTTGTGTGTTCAGCATAGCACTTTCTCCTATCTCTCTGTATTAATTAGAGATACTGATATAATATTACTTTGTTCTTTCTATTCAGCACAGGAGAGATGTCTGAATATAATCCTATCTGTGTAGAGCGGTGTCTTAAATATTTTCACGAGTGCTGGCTGGTGTAAAACATTAGGATTAGAGTCCAATAATCCTAATTGGAAAGAAGGAGAGCTTCACAAAGGCACGTGGCACACGAGGTGTGCCTGGCACTGGGGTGGTGCTATGGCCAGGCAGGATTTCTCCTCGCCCTGAGGGACATGGTCCCCTCTGACCTCAGTTTCCACCCCAGCCCTGTGGGTCCCTTCCCAGCCTGGTGATGCTCTGTGTGTGCCCTTCTTCCCTTTCCTCCCGAGGGTGCAGCCACTCTGGCTCTGAGCAAAATTGACTTCGACAGCAGCACAAAAGTAACATTATGCCCTCAGTGGCGCAGCTGACATTTAAACTCAATTGTGCCCTGTAAATCCTGGGTTATTTGGTATTGTCAGACATCAGGCTGCTCGTGGAGCTCGTTTTAATTTTCCTAGATTGGAAATTCCACTTTCTTCTCAGGCATTTCAAGGTGTCACTCCCCCACAAAGGCTCTGAATTGCAGCACCAGACTATAGAGTCATGGAATGTTTGAGGTTGGAAAAGCCTCCCAGCCAGGGAGTCCAGCATGGCCAGCACTGCCAGGGCACCCCTGCAGCCGTGTCCCAGAAGTGTCACAGGCACTTTGAGATGCCCCTCGGGGATGGGCAACTGTGACAAACGCCAATCGCTTGTTTTCTAAAATTTTAAAAGTTTAATAGTAATAAAATGGTTAATAAAAATAGTAATACAATTAGAGTAATGATAATTTGGACACATTGGATTAGGACAATGAGACAACTAAAACAAGGTTAGACACGTCCTGGTACCTTTTTTGGGCAAAATAAGCCCCAGAAAAAGGCCCCACGTTAACAGAGGATTAACCCTTAAAAACCAGCTGTTGCATATCACTACACTCATCACCATGATGCATAAATTCCCTTCAAACAAAGGAATTCTGTCTGGGCAGTATCAGCATTCTTCCTGAACCTGACAGCATCTTCGAGGTGGAAGGAGTTCATTTCTTCTAAGAGGCAATAAATTCTCTCTCTCTGAAAGATTCAGGTGTCCTGTGGCTGCTATCTCAGTGGCGAGTCCTCTCTTTAAAAAGTTCTTACACAGCATAGTTTCTATTTTAACATTTTGTTATGAACTTAAAACTATTTTAACACACACTACTTAAGAGAATTAATACGCATAACTTTCTAACACAACACATATAATATTCATTTTAACATTTAAAAAAACAATCATAAAATCACACATTTTTCACAGGAACCGCGAACTCCTGGGCAGCTGTGCCAGGGTGGCAGCCCTTCCCTGGAGAAACTCCTGAAGCCCATGCTGACCCTCCCTGCACACAGCTCTCCTTCCCTCTGGGCACCCAAAACTCTCAAACCCTCTGAAATCAGCTCTGTGTCAGCTGGGCGATGGGGCCTCTGGAAATGCCCAGCCTGGCTGCAGGTGTAATCACAGACTCTACTATTCCAGCTTTTATTTAAAGGCCTAATCACACATTCCTCCACCATTGCCTCCTGCCATAAATATTAAGACTGCGGACGTCGTGTGTGTGCTGTATTGTGTGTGTGAAACAATGGCATGGTAATATTTCAGTGGGGAAAAAAACAGGCAGCTGGTTTATGCTGCCCTAAACTTTAAACCTTTCATTTTTCCCCAAAATGAGGGCTTAGTCTGACACTTTTGGCAACCACAAAAGTGCTTTGAAAACATACAAGTCCAAGAACAAAGTGATTGCATGGCCTTGCACAGGAAAAAACAAGGACTGCTCAGTCCCTTACTAAATAATTACTCAGAGTAGATCAAGGCACTGAGCACACCATGCTAAGAGTCTTTAAATTTTAAAGGTGTGTTTATTTTTAAAGTTTATACATCAAGCGCACAGAGCTCATGAAATCATATTATTAATATCCAGCAACCAGCATTTTTGCTTGGGCCAGCACATGATTCAGCGGAAGACACAGGATAAATTAATTCCAAATTATGAGGAGGAAAAAGAAAAAGTCTGCAGACATTATTACACTTTTTAAGAACTTTAAGAGTCTAGCCCAATATTTTTAAAACTATGTGTATCCAGCTAGGCCTCGTGCTGACATATAATTGATACATCTAAGCTTCTCAGGTTTGCTTCTCCTTCCAGGTTTCTTTCCATCCAATTCTCCGCTTAGGCACGCTTTGGGAACTGTAACGTTTCTATTATCTCCCAAGTCCATGCATTTTCCCCCATGTAACTCCCCTCTTCCCTTTGTGCAGAACAATCCAGGTAATGATTTAATACAGCCCTGGAAAGACAGAGCTGGTTCATATTGCAGGAACTCAGATTTACATAATTTTCCGCTGGCTTTTATCAGCTACTGGCTGTAAGTCAAAATTATCCTTAAGTTGGGGAAACTCCTCTTCACTACCAATAAAATGAAATAGCACCCTGTGTTATGCTTCCAGCTTTTCCCCAACCCGGCCTACGTCATAAATTACAGGTTGATTTGTATCCTGCACTTAGACAGAAATGTCTTTTGCAATGAGAGGAGAGGAAAGGGGCGCCTGCAGTTAGTCACAGTCATGCAGTCACTAAACTAAAGCTCTCAAAACGCTCAATTTAAATCTTGTTATTGTTTGGGTTTTATTTACCTGAGCTTTCTGCATGGGGGAAAGCAGAGGAATTTGGGGTTGTGTCACGTTCCTCTGCGCCAGTACAAATGTCCACACTGCAAGTGGAGCTGCAGGGCTCGTACAGAAACAAGGGGATGTTGGTGGTTTGGGCTTTGACCCAGGATTTGGGCTGAGCAAGGCTCAGGACTGGAGGCTGCATCTGGGAAAGCAAACAGGATTTGGTGCAGGGTGAGGGAGCAGCTTCCTCGTGCCCCGCTCCTCTGCCTGAGGCTTTCCAAGAGCAAAGCCATGGTTGCACAGAATCCTGACATGGTTTGGGTTGGGAGGGACCTCAAGCCACCCCAGTGCCAGCCCTGCCATGGCAGGGACACCTCCCACTGTCCCAGGTGCTTCCCAGCCCCAGTGTCCAGCTGGGCTTGGCCACTGCCAGGGACTCCAGGGGCAGCAACAGCTGCTCTGGAATTTCTATCCCAGGGCTCTGCCCACCCTGCCAGGGCACAATTCCCAATTCCCAATTGTCCCTATCTAAATCAACTCGTTATCCAAGCTTAAGGCTGTTCCTTTGTCCTGTCAAGCAGGGTTCTCTGCCAAGGTCCATGCCCGGGCAAGATCGGACACTCCCAGTCCCAGGGACCTAGCTCCTCCGCTTGCTCCTAGCAACTGATTTTCTTTCTCTTTTGCATCTTTGTGTGCATTTAACCCAGGAATTCGAGAAGGGTTTGTGTAAACAAATAAATGACCATTTTCTTCAAAATGATATTAATCGTCTTTTAGCTGAGCACAATTGTCAAACTCTGGCTTTCCTGGAGCTGGGCGAAAGAAGGCTGTTTCCAACGAGGGCTTATCCAGTCCCTCCTCAATTGATTGCACCTGCCAGATCTTCTGCTTCATGTAACCTAAAATGGATTGATTATTCAGCTGGTTAAAAACAAAGCACTCCATTTCTAAGTGCCTTGCCCTGTAACACATTAACACTGCTGGAGGCGAGCGGGCTGTTCCTGGGCAGGGTGGCAGCAGGGCTTGGGCTGGGCTCACTGCCTTCTCTCTGCTGCCAGAGCAACTCTGGCTGCTGCCCTGAGAGGGCAACAACAACCCCTCCCCAAGGAGCAGGATGGAACATGTTGGGGGGCATGAGAGGAGGAATGGTCACTGACCCCTGTGCTTGCTGCAGCTCCTCAGCACAGCCCATACCGGCATCACCGGCAACGCCGAGGTGCCTCTTCTCCTGCTGTCCCCCCTGTGATGACGCTCTCCTCGCTCAGCAAGCATATTCTACCTGAAGAAATCCTTCCTGCACTAAAGTCCAAAGACCCATAACAAGGCTTTAAGGATTCTCTGAAAAGTGCTTGAATGACTGGATCCAATCTGGTAGAGTTTGGTAACCAGCCGGCGTTGCGTGATACGCTAATGCAGTGCTTACACTGTCGGATCAGAATCGAGACTTCTGTGACTGCCCTACATTATGTACTATTCGGTCAGTTTTGCAATTACGCTGCAATCTCACATATGTGGGCAGTAAGCACATTTGTCAGCTTTTTAAGACGTAGAGAGACTCGCGCAGATTACTGTTATAGAGGGAATATTAATTGTTGATTTCATGTTTGAATAATCGACAAGTTTTAGAAGCATTAGATCATGGTCCTGCTGACTCGCAGCACTAGTAGTTTTAAAAAAAAGGATATTGCAGTAAAAATGTGCTTCTTTAAGCGGCAATACAAACATTCAAAAGTTCTCCTCAAACTAGCATTTCTATCCAAACCTTACACAAAAAACATTTTGCCGTTCTTTTTTTGAGTAAGAGAAAAAAAACAATCAAATAATATTGGCGTTCAAAAACTACTTCTTCAAAATATTACAACATAGTCTTAGATTTTCTTTTTCTAGCATGATATTACGGTTTAAGAATGAGCCTTGATATAAACTGCGTTGCGCAGTACCGCTTTTGTTCTCTTCCCTCTTTTTCCCTGCACTTCAGCGGTTGTGCCTTCATGAAACAGAACTTTCCTCTTTCCTCTCGCACAGCGGTCTGGAATGTGTTCTGGGAAGTGCTGGAGCATCCTTTGGAGCGTAGGAGATGTCTGGGCTGAGGCCAGAGGAGCCCGGGCTCCCGGGAAGGGCTCCTCTCCCTCGCAGGAGCTGTCCAGGGGCAGGGTCCAGCTCCAGGGCAGCACCAGCTCTTCTGGCCCCCCTCACTCCACCACTGAGCTGTAAGGTGACCTTCTCTAAAAACGGCATTTCCCCGGTTAGGAAACAGAGCTTCCACACGGTTTTTGTGCGCACCTTTTTGACATGTCGGAATGTTCCCCCAAAGCCAAATTCCCGCCTGGCTGTAATGTCAGGATGTACTTTTTTGTATTGCTGGCAAAGCGACGTGAATTGGTATTTTTTCCTTGCACTCAATTTTTGTTACTGGTTTTGGCTGATTTTAGCATGATAAAGCGATGCTTTGAACCATGAGACACTGCAAATCCCTGGAGCACAGTCAGTTTTCTAATCTCCACATATCGTCGTGCAGAAGCCGAGGTCTGCTCCTGCTGGGGGCACCGTGGTGTGCTGGAGAGCACTGGGCAGGACAGGGCTTGGGGCAGCTGCTTCTCTGGCCAGGGCTTGTCCTTCCCAGTCCCCCACAGATCCCGAGGAGGGGACCTGCTGGCACCCCCGAAGGATCAGCCCAGAAATCCTGTGCACTGGTGCCTCATCCTTCACAGCCCTGCACGGCGCCTGGTGCCAAGTGCTGCTAATGCAAGAGCTGCCACCTGTGCCACTCACTGGGGTGGTGTGCCAGCAGCCTCGGCACCACCCTCCCTGGGTGGCGCAGAAGCTCTGACCCTGCTCACCTCAACAGCTTACTGACAGCAGGAATAGCAAAATCCTTATCACAGAATGCTGGCTGCGGCTGGGTTTTGGGAGCGCCCATCCCACCCACCCCTGACAGGCGACAGGGACAGCAGACGGGACACGTCCACTATCCAGGCACTCCAAGCCGCCATCCAGCTGGCCTTGGTGGGCGCAGCACCACTTTCACTTGTGATCATCACTCCAGGCTTGAGTTGGGAGCTCCAGTAGGTGGCTGGGAATCTGCCCCAGTTCCCCTTTCTGCTACACAGCAGGTGCTGGCGTGAGCAGCCCCAGCCCTGGGAAAACTCACAGTCCCCCAAAATCCCTTTTTTCCAGCAGGGAGGGCTCGAGTCCCTGGGTTCAAGTCCCTGAGCTGCCCTGGCCAGAAGCCAGGAGGTGGCAGTGCCTCTGCTGTCCCTGCTGAGAGAACACGAGATTTCACTCCAACAGACTGGCAATAAAACATCCCTGCGGTCACTCTGGCCATGTGGTTTCAGTGCCCAGCTGTATTATTTCTCTTAATGATTTACCAGTGTGTGCCAAGCAGTTGCGTTTTCAGACATGTGGCAATTTTTAAAACCTGGAAAATAACATGAACAATACTGCCATTTCGGTCAAGTGAGGTGCTGCAAATCACCTCAAATGAGTTTTATCCGTCCTGAATACCCAATCTCTCTTGTATTGCAAGCTTTAAAGTGCTTCTATTTTCGAATCCATTCACTAGACAACAAGTGGCGTGCCTGGCAAGGAAGTCCACTTGTGTCAGTCGCAGTTTTTATGGAGGGACGCAAATGAGGCTATGGCATAACCCACCCACGTGTGGTAGAGCTTGGGAGAGGGTTCTATGCTGTGGCTGGACCAACCTGCATTCAGTGATTCCTGGCATTTGGAACCTCGATTTTCCACGCAACAGAATAGAAACTGAGCAGCAGCTTGATTAAACTCGAAGTAACAGGCAATATCAGTTGAGCGTTGAATGTTTGCATCCGCACCAGGGAGAGCCACCTGGGTGGCACGACGGGAGGTCCTGTCCCACATCTGATTTTTTCACGCGGGGGGACATCCTGCTCCCAACCCAAGAAGAACCCCCAGACCCACAGCAGCAGAGCTGGAGCCGTGTCTGGGTGCCAGGGGTGCTTTGGTGAGGCAGGGGAGTTGCTGGCTGAGGGGGCAGGAGCCTGAAGGGGCTCTGAGGGGTTTCGGCAGGGCTGGAGGGGCCAGGGGGGGAACACTCCCTGGTTGGGCTGGCTGGACAGGCTGGGCTCTGCGCTCCGCAAAGAGCAGGCCAGAGTGAGCCCCAGCCACTCCAGGCACTGAAGGGTGGCAGGGTGCTTGGGCTGGCTCCCGCCTCCTTTGGGGGCACTTTGGGGAGCTGTGGAGGTTTGTTCTGTGCTTCCCTGCTCTGTCTGCCGGCAAGGCTGACTCTGTGGATCCTCTCCTTCCCAACACAGAAAGAAAGGCCAGCCTGACGCTTTGCAGCAGGCTTGTTGGAGGCCCCCAGGCTGGCAGGGCTCTGTGCAGTGCCTCAGGCTGTCCCACACGGTGACACTGCTGTCACACTGCGGCTGCTGCCGCCCCGGGATGAGGCCGACACTCAGCTGAGGCGAGCTCTCACAGCTAGAGTTAACCAAACGCACACGCTTCTCAGGGTTTGTATCTTGGCAGGACTCGCTTCAGAGCAAGCACAGCTTTTTTAAATCTTTTATAGTTTTTTTTTTTAGAGTCCGATGCTGTTTATAAGAATCTCAGGAGTGTTTAAACCCATCCTGTGACACGCTGGCTTTTTTTGCACATTTTCTGAAGCAAGTGTTTCAAAAATAGACAATGGCAAATGTTCTGTACAAAACTCGCACAGAGGCCCACAGAACTGTGTTATGAAGAATGTGTATACGCAAAATACTTACTTTACATGGATAAATATGCCTTAAAGACTAAATATGCATTTACTTCCTAAGGCTGGATCAGCCTCAGTGCCCAGTTCCTGGAGGTAAATCAATCCATATTTCACAGCTGCCATGGAGGGGGGGTGCTTCTTTTTGGAGGAAAAAAAAGAAAAGCGGGAGTCGTGGGGAAGCATTTCTTTTAAAGAATCTTCAGTAGTTTAAAATCCTTGCATGACACGCCATTGTGAGGAGGAGTGGGGAAGGATGGAGCTGAGCCTGGGCACTTCAGCACTGCAGGGTTTGCGCTGGGGGCTGGCAGGGCTTGGTGGTGCCACCAAAAACGGCCACATCTCTCTCCGTGTCGCCACACAGCAATCCCTCCGAAGCTGGGGCAAGAGTGAGGGGTCGGGGGTTTTCCCAGTTCCCACAGGGCTGTGGGAATGGGGCACCAACTCACAGCCTCTGCTGCAGCTGGCAACACAGGATTCTTGGGAAATGCTGAAAAAAAGGGAATTTAAAAAAACCAGGAATTAAAAATTCTCCGTTCTGCTACGCATTGAGACACGCAGAGGAATCGAGTGCTGGCAGGGCAGGAGGAGCCTGGCCCTGGATTTGGCCACGGAGCAAGGGGATGTGGTGGACACGGGACCTGGGCCGTGCTGGGCTGGGGCTGGGCTGGGCTCCTGCTTTGTGCTCCTTGCCCTGGGCTTCCAGGCGGCAGGGCAGGGAGTTCGCTCTGCAGCCACGGCAAGTCCATAATCCACTGGAACACAGCCGGGCGAGGCAGTGGCACAGGGGCTGCTGGGGAACGGGATTGTCAGCCAAAATCCCGCTTCTCGGAGCTTTGTGTGAGCAAGGCTTTTGCTGGGCACCTTCAGCGCCGTTTGCTCTGGCTCCTGATGCCTAATTCATAGAAGGGCTCCGAGCGCTCCCTCTTACTTAGGCAATAATTCTCATGTTAAAAAATGCGGAGATCAGCATATTTGCTGCCTCTCATAACGCGAGTTTCAGTTCCTTCATATTCCAGGGCAGAGGGAGCGCTCACTGTCAGCAGCAGGAAATGAAAATCTGCACTTAAGGGATGGGCGGGGAGCAAGTTCCATGCTCTGCCTGGCTGCGGACCAGGCCCTGGGGCTCTGCTGGGGGCTCAGGGGCTGCAGATCAGCCCCAGTGCTGAGCTGGGCTTTGCCCAGTGAGCCAGGGCTGTCATGGAACAGCTCTGCTTTGAGCCACACCACCCTCACCAGCAAAAGTGACCTGACTTTAAAATCTCCAGGGCCGGGTGTATTTTTAGCAGTGTGAAATGAGTCTGTGGCTGTTTGCAGTGTTTAGCATGAGCTGTTTGTCAGGGAAAGGTGACTSTGGCTGCTGTGGAGGGCAGGCAGGCAGTGTGTGTCTCCCTCTGCCTCCCTGGGCCAGGGGAGCCCCAGTTCCAGGCAAAGAGCCCCACAATTCAGGGTTACACAGCTGGTGGCCATGGTTACCGTGTGTTCATTGCTTGGGTGTTTTTTTCAACCTGTAAKTATCATATTTTACATTTTACCTCAGTCAAAACCAGCACCAGGATCGGTTTTGCATTGGACACAGGGCACCAGCCCACGTGGGGTCTTCATGACTGGAACAAGAAATGCCTCTGTCTCATTTTCTGTGCATACACAAACACAGGCATTGAAGACAGCAATGTCTTCACTTTAAGACATTGCTGGTGGCACGTCTCAAGTGTTTAAATMACTAAGCTTTCAGATTTTAGCACAGCAAACAGCTGATTTTTGCTRCTGCAGTTCTAGTAATCGTATTTGAGTCCTTGTTTTCCCATTTTAAGACTCACAAAATGCTTTTTTATTTGTTTAAATCTGAAATAAGGACAAATCAGCATTTCATCTCCCAGCTCCTGCCCTGCCAGCAGCCCTGTGTGAATGCTGATGGACAGGCCCTGATAACACCCCTCTCTTATCGACCCCATCACTCTTCTGGGGCTCATCTCCMGGATCTTCCTGCCAACACTCCCATCCCAGAGGATGATAAAGACCCTCTGTTAAGCACCTGGCACTTCCCAGCTTTATCCTGCCCAGCCCTGGCTTATCCACGGGCAGAGTCAGCTCTTGGACAGCTCCTGCAATATTCCGTGTCCTTCCTCAAGGATTTTCTGAGAGATTTGTCTGAGCAGTGCRGAGCTCTGCTTGACAGATAGTGCACAAAGCAAGATTTGCTTGCAGCCCCACCACCCAGGGATGGGCTGAGCCAAATCTGTGCCCTGGGCTGGGCCAGCTCCTGGGGAGGATGCTGTGAGAGGGGCAGCACACAGGACAGCCCTGCCAGAATCCCTGTCCCTGCAGCTTCCAGCCCTGCCCCGGGCAGCTGCGCCCCGATGGGCAACGTTTCCAGGGAGGAATCCTCCCTAAAATCCTACCCAGAGCTGACCCAGAACTGACCCAAAACTGACCCAGAAATTACCCCAGAACTGCCCCAGAACTGACCCAGAGCTGACCCAGAACTGACCCAAAACTGACCCAGAACTGACCCAGAACTGCCCCAGAACTGACCCAGAACTGACCCAGAACTGACCCAGAGCTGACCCAGAACTGACCCAGAACTGACCCAGAGCTGACCCAGAGCTGACCCAGAACTGACCCAGAAATGATTCAGAACTGACCCTAGAACTGACACAGAACTGACCCAGAACTGATCCAGAACTGCCCCCAGAAGTGCCCCAGAAATTATCCAGAACTGACCCAGAAATGATTCAGAACTGATCCAGAACTGACCCAGAAATGATCCAGAACTGACCCCAGAACTGACCCCAGAACTGACCCAGCACTGACCCAGAACTGACCCAGAACTGACCCCAGAACTGACCCAGAACTGACCCAGAGCTGCCCCAGAACTGACCCAGAACTGACCCAGAGCTGCCCCAGAACTGCCCCAGAACTGACCCAGAACTGCCCCAGAACTGACCCAGAACTGACCCAGAAATGATTCAGAACTGACCCAGAACTGACGCCAGAACAAAAATTCAGAACGACCCAAACTGAACTGACCCAGAACTGACGCCAGAACTGACCTGATCCAAACTGATCCAGAACTGCCCCGGAACTGGCCTCAGAACTGACCCAGAACTGACCCAGAACTGAATCCAGAACTGACCGCAGAACTGACCCAACACAGGAGGGATGTTTTGAACCAGGCCAGGCCAGAGACCAGGCTGGAGGGAACCTCCATGCCCACATGCCTGCTCCAGAGGCATTTCCATGCTCTGGAAATTCCCAGCCTTCTCCAGGTGCTGCCATCGTGGCCACGGCTCTGTTTAGTCCCAGCCTCCACCTGGCACCATTTCAGYGTGAWCCATTTACCTCACTCCTGCTCTCCCASCCCAGMGCAGTTCCTCAGCCTCAGCATGACTGCATTTGCACYAGACTGKACCAATGCCCTGATCCATTTTCAGACAAGTGTCGTAGACATCTTTTTCACTAAAATCCTTTCTTTAYGATTTTTCCTGCTGGAGCTGAGAAGTTCAGCAACKAGACATAAACAATAYGTTATCTGCTTCTGTGGAATGCAYCAGGTCAGTTCTGGATTGGCCCAGATTGAGTGTTTGGAGGTGATGGCCAATCCAGGGCTGAGAACTCTCTCGGACAGAGCCGGAGAGACCTGCTGTGTTATCATTCTTTCTATTCTATTCTTAGGTAGTTAGCAGCTTCTGGAAACTCTCCCTTTCTTTTTCTTTTAGTATAGTTATAATGTAGTATATATATATCATAACATAATAAATCAAGCCTTCTGATCATGGAGCCCATCTCGTCTCTTCCTTCACCCCGAAAACCTTGTGACAACCGTCAACAGACAAGGCTTCCAGGTTTGGCTCTCCCAGGSTCAAGCTTTGCCTTGGCCTCCAGGGAGGTTTCTCTGCTGCCCATGGGAGCAGAGGAGTTTCTCTGCTCCTGGCCATGGGAGCTGGTTGCAGAGCTCTGCGGGCACACTGCTGCTCCCTAGCAGAGCCTTTATGGACTGTCCACCTCCTCCTCCYCAGCCATAAATCCTCCTGCAGCTTCAAGTGGAACAAAATGTAGAGATGTTATCCCCAGGCCTCGCCCCAGCCTTCTGAGGCCCATTATCTGCCCATCTTTTCTTTTAAAAGAACCTTATTTGACAGCCTAGCCTRTTTCATCCTTCCTTTTTGCCTTACTGCTCTGACCTTGAGTTAGTTTATTCCTTCCCTCTCTGTATGTTTTAAACGTTGCACCAAAAAATCCAATTTATTAAGGCTTTCCTTTAGTAAATGATTAACCTGAATATGGTTAAATGAAATGCTTATTAACATCTCCCTGCATAATCCATTTAACAGAATTAGTCTTGCTTATTCAGACAACCTAAAGGGGTCTCTGCTTTTGTCTACACAGCATCAGCATTAAAGCTTATAATTATTTCTGGTTAATGCAGCCCTTGGTGCTAGGAAATGCTGGTTTGTGTGTTCCAGCATAGCACTTCTCCTAATCTCTTGTATTAATTAGAGATACTGATATAATATTACTTTGTTCCTTTCTATTCAGCACCAGGAGTGATGTCTGAATATAATCCTATCTGTGCTYAGGGTGTCTTAAATATTTCCACGAGTGCTGGCTGGTGTAAAACATTAGGATTAGGTCCAATAATCCCTAAATTGGAAGAAAGGAGAGCTCACAAAGGCACGTGGGCACGCGAGGTGTGCCTGGCACTGGGGTGGTGCRATGGCCAGGCAGGATTTCTCCTCGCCCTGAAGGTCCCCTCTGACCTCAGTTTCCACCCCCAGCCCCTGTGGGTCCCTTCCCAGCCCTGGTGATGTTCTGTGTGTGTCCCCTTTCCCTTTCCCAGAGGGATGCAGCCACTCTGGCTCTGAGCAAAATTTGACTTCCACAGCAGCACAAAAGTAAATTATTGCCCCTCAGTGGCTGCAGCTGACATTTTAAACTCATTGTGCCCTGTAAATCCTGGGTTATTTGGTATTTCAGACATCAGGCTGCTCGTGGAGCTCGTTTTAATATTTTCCTAGATGGAAATCCACTTTCTTCTCAGGCATTTCAAGGTGTCACTCCCCCACCAAATTCAGGCTCTGAATTTGCAGCACCAGATCATAGAGTCATGGAATCGTTTAGGTTGGAAAAGCCCTCCCAGKCCAGGGAGTCCAAGCATGGCCAGCACTGCCAGGGCCACCCCTGAGCCYTGTCCCCAAGTGTCACAGGCACTTTGAGATGCCCCTGGGGATGGGCAACTGTGACAAACGCCAATCGCTTGTTTTTAAAATTTTAAAAGTTTAATAGTAATAAAATGGTTATAAAAATAGTAATACAATTAGAGTAATGATAATTTGGACAATCTGGATTAGGACAATATGAGACAATAGAAACAAAGAGTTACAGACAGTCCTGGTACCTTTTTCTGGGCAAAATAAGCCCGAAAAAGGCCCCACGTTAACAGAGGATTAACCCTTAAAAACAACAGCCTGTTGCATATTCATACACCTCAGCCATGATGCATAAATTCCCTTCAAACACAGGATTCTGTCTGGGCAGTATCAACTTCTTCCTCTGAATCCTGACAGCATCTTCGAGGTGGGAAGYAGTTCATTTCTTCTAAGAGAGCAATAAATTCTCTCTCTCTGAAAGATTCAGGTGTCCTGTGGCTGCTATCTCAGTGTGAGTCCTCTCTTTAAAAAGTATCTTACACAGCATAGTTTCTATTTTAACATTTTGTTATGACTTAAAACTATATTTAACACACTACTTAAGAGAATTAATACAGCATAACTTTCTAACACGACACATATAATATTCATTTTAACATTTGCAAAAAAAACAATCATAAAATACACATTTTTCACAGGAACCCGAACCTCCCTGGGCAGCTGTGCCAGGGCTGGGCAGCCCTTCCCTGGAGAAACTCCTGAAGCCCATGCTGACCCTCCCTGCACACAGCTCTCCTTCCCTCTGGGCACCCAAAACTCTGCAAACCCTCTGAAATCAGCTCTGTGTCACGCTGGGGATGGGGCCTCTGGAAATGCCCAGCCTGGCTGCAGGTGTAATCACAGACTCTACTAATTCCAGCTTTTATTTAAAGCCTAATCACACATTCCTCCACCATTGCCTCCCTGCATAAATATTAAGACTGGGAGCTCGTGTGTGTGTGTATGTGTGTGTGTGAAACAATGGCATGGTAATATTTCAGTGGGGGAAAAAAAGGCAGCTGGTTTATGCTGCTCTCAAACATTTAAACCTTTTCATTTTTCCCCAAAATGAGGGCTTAGTCTGACACTTTTGGAACCATCCAAAAGTGCTTTGAAAAATACCAAGTCCAAGAACAAAGTGACCTTGCATGGCCTTGCACAGGAAAYKAAGGACTGCTCAGTCCTTACCAAAATAATTYCTCAGAGTAGATCAAGGACTYKGCAGACCATGCTAAGAGTCTTTAAATTTTAAAGGTGTGTTTATTTTTAAAGTTTATACATCAGCACAGAGCTATGAAATTTTATTAATATCCAGCAACAGCATTTTGCTTGGCCAGCAATGAATTCAGGGAGACACAGGATAAATTAATCAAAATTATGAGYAGGAAAAGAAAAAGTCTGCAGGACATTATTAATTTTTAAGAACTTTTAAGAGTCTAGCCCAATATTTTAAACTATGTGTCATCCAGTAGGCCTCGTGTGACATCATAATTGATAATTAAGCTTCTCCAGGTTTGCTTCTCCTTCAGGTTTCTTTTCCATCCAATTCTCCTGCTTAGGCAGCTTTGGGAACTGTAACGTTTCTATTATCTCCCAAGTCAGTGCATTTTCCCCCCATTAACTCCCCTCTTSCCTTTGTGCAGAAACAATCCAGGTATGATTTAATAAGCCCTGGAAAGACAGAGCTGGTTCATATGCAGGAAATCAGATTTACATAATTTTCCGCTGGCTTTTATAGCTACTGTAGTTCAAATTATCCTTAAGTTGGGGAAACTCTCTTCATACCATAAAATGAAATAGCACCTGTGTTATGCTTCAGCTTCCCCACCCGGCCCTCGTCATAAATTAAAGGTTGATTTGTCATCCTGACTTAGCACAGAAAGTCCTTTTGCAATGAGAGGAGAGGAAGGGSCCTGCCCTGCAGTTAGTCACAGTCATCAGTCACTAAACTAAGCTTCAAAACCAAGTTTAATCTTGTTTTGTTTTGGGTTTATTACCTGAGCCTTTCTGCATGGGGGGAYAGCAGAGGATTTGGGGTTGTGTCACGTTCTCTGCGCCAAGTAAAATGTCACACACTGCAAGTGGAGCTGCAGGGGCTGTACAGAAACCAAGGGGATGTTGGTGGCTGGGCTTTGACCCAGGATTTGGGCTGAGCAAGGCTCAGGACTGGGAGGCTGCARCCTGGGAAAGCAAACAGGATTTGGTGCAGGGTGAGGGAGCAGCTCCTCGTGCCCCCTCCTCCTGCCTGAGGCTTTCCAAGAGCAAAGCCATGGGTTGCACAGAATCCTGACATGGTTTGGGTTGGGAGGGACCTCAAAGCCACCCAGTGCCAGCCCTGCCATGGCAGGGACACCTCCCACTGTCCCAGGTGCTCCCAGCCCCAGTGTCCAGCCTGGCCTTGGGCACTGCCAGGGATCCAGGGGCAGCCACAGCTGCTCTGGGAATTCTATCCCAGGGCCTGCCCACCCTGCCAGGGCACAATTCCCAATTCCCAATGTCCCATCTAAATCAACTCTTATCCAACCTAAGGCTGTTCCCTTTGTCCTGTCAAGGGCAGGGTTTCTGCCAGGTCCACCCCTGAGGCACAGCTGGGACACTCCCAGTCCCAGGGACCAGCTCCTCCCTTGCTCCTCAGCACTGATTTCTTTCTCTTTGCACTTTGTGTGCATTTACCCAGGAATTCGAGAAGGGCTTTGTGGTAAACAAATAAATACCATTTCTTCAAAATGAGTATTAATGTCTRTAGCTGAGCACAATTGTCAAACTCTGGCTTCTGGAGCTGGGRGGAAAATGAGCTGTTTTCCACGAGGGCTTCATCCAGTCCCCTCTCATTGATTGCACTGCAGATCTTCCTGCTCAGTAACCTAAAAATGGATRGATTATTCAGCTGGTTAAAAACAAAGCACTCCCATTTCTAAGTGCTTGCCCTGTAAACAATTCCAGCTGCTGGAGCGAGCGGGGCTGTTCCCTGGGCAGGGTGGCAGCAGGGCTGGGCTGGGCTCKCTGCCTTCTCTCTGCTGCCCAGAGCAACTCTGCTGCTGCCCTGAGAGGGAAAKAACCCTTCCCCATGGAGCAGGATGGAATGTGGGGGGCTGAGAGAGGGAATGGTCACTGACCCCTGTGCTTGCCTTGCAGCTCCCAGCACAGCCCAGTACGGCATCACCGGGCACGCCGAGGTGCTCTTCTCCTGCTGGTCCCTGGTGCTGACGCTCTCCTCCCTCAGCAGCATATTCTACCTGAAGAACATCCTTCTGCACTAAATGTAAAGACCCATAAAAGGCTTTTAAGGATTCTCTGAAAGTGCTGATGACTGGATCCAATCTGGTAGAGTTTGTTAAAAGCGGCGTGGGATATAATCAGTGCTTACATGGGGATGATCGCCTTCTGTAGAATTGCTCATTATGTAAATACTTTAATTCGACTCCTTTTTTRTGATTAGCTGCATTACCTTGTGGAGCAGTACACATTGTCCTTTTTTAAGACGTGAGAACTCTGAAATTACTTTTAGAGGATATTAATTGTGATTTCATGTTTGTAATCGACAAGTTTTCAGAAGCATTCAGTCATGGTCTGCTGACTCGCAGACTGTAGTTTACAAAAAAAGGATATTGCAGTAAAAATGTGCTTCTTTAAGGCTGCAATACAAACATTCAGTTCCCTCCTCAACTAGCATTCTAMCCAAACTTACACAAAAAACATTCGTTCTTTTTTGAGTAAAAAAAAAAAAATCAAATAATATTGCCTTCAAAATACTTCTTCAAAATATTACACATATCTAGATTTTCTTCTAGCATGATATTCAGGTTTCAAGAATGAGCCTTGTACTATAACTGCGTTGCGCAGTACCGCTTTTGTTCTCTTCCCTCTTTCCTGCCACTTCAGCATGGTTGTGCCTTCATGAAACACGACTTTCCTCTTCCTCTCCAAGCGGTCTGGAATGTGTTCTGGGAAGTGCTGGAGCATCCTTTGGAGCGTAGGAGATGTCTGGGTGAGGCCAGAGGAGCCCGGGCTCCCGGGAAGGGCTCCTCTCCCCCTGCAGGAGCTGCTCCAGGGGCAGGGCTCAGCTCCAGGGCAGCACCAGCTCCTTCCTGGCCCTCCCTCCACCACCACTGAGCTGTAGGTGACCTCTGTAAAAACGACATTTCCCGTTAGGAAACAGAGCTCCAACGGTTTTGTGGCACCTTTTGAATGTCGGAATGTTCCCCCAAAGCCAAATTCCCGCCTGGCTGTAAATGTCAGGATCGTCCCTTTTGTATTGCTGGCAAAGCCGACGTGAATTGGTATTTTTCTTGCACTCAATTTTGTACTGGTTTGGCTGATTTAGCAATGATAAAGGATGCTTTGAACCATGAGACACCTGCAAATCCCTGGAGCATCAGTTTTCTATCTCCACATATCCGTGTGGCAGCAGCGAGGCTGCTCCTGCTGGGGGCACGTGGCTGTGCTGGGAGAGCCACCTGGGCAGGCAGGGCTTGGGCAGCTGCTCCCCTGGCCAGGGCTGRCCCTCCCAGTCCCCACAGCATCCCGAGGAGGGGACCCTGCTGGCACACCCCGAAGGATCAGCCCAGAAATCCTGTGCACTGGTGCTCCATCCTTCACAGCCCTGCACGGCGCTGGTGCCAAGTGCTGCTCACACAGAGCTGCCACCTGTGCCACTCACTGGGGTGGCTGTGGCCAGCAGCCCTCGGGCACCACCTCCCCTGGTGGCCCCAGAAGCTCCTGACCTGCTCACCTCAACAGCTACTGACAGCAGGAATAGCAAAATCCTTATCACAGAATGCTGGGCTGGGCTGGGTTGGGAGAGCCCATCCCATCCCACCCCTGACAGGGACAGGYACAGGGACAGAGACAGGGACACCTCCACTATCCCAGGCYCTCCAAGCCCCATCCAGCCTGGCCTTGGCTGGGGCAGCACCACTTTCACTGTGATCATCACTCCCAGGCTCTGAGTTGGAGCTCCAGTAGGTGGCTGGAATTGCCCAGTTCCCCCCTTTTCCTGCTCACAGCAGGTGCTGGCGGTGAGCAGCCCCAGCCCTGGGAATACTCAGCAGTCCCAAAATCCCTTTTTTCCAGCAGGGAGGGCTCGGAGCTCCCTGGGCTCAGTCTGAGCTGCCCTGGCCAGAGCCAGGAGGTGCAGTGCCTCTGCTGTCCCTGCTGAGAGAACAGAGATGTTCACTCCAACAGATGGCAATAAAACATCCTGGGTCACTCTGCATGTGGTCAGTGCCAGACTGTATTATTTCTCTTATGATTTACAGCTGTGTGCCAAGCAGTTGCTGTTTTCAGAAATGTGGCATTTTTTAAAACCTGGAATAACATGAACAAACCCATTCGGCAAGGAAAGGGTGCAAACTCACCTCAAATGAGTTTATCKGTCCTGATACCCCAATCTCTCTTGTATTGCAGCTTTAAAGTGCTCTATTTTCGAATCCATTCACTAGAAACAGTGGTGCTGCAGGAAGTCTTGTGTCAGTGCAGTTTTATGGAGGGAGAAATGAGGCTATGGATAACCCCACCCACGTGTGTAGAGCTGGGAGAGGGTTCTATGCTGTGGCTGGARCAAACCCTGCATTCCAGTGATTCCTGGCATTTGGAACCTGATCTTTCCAGCAACAGAATAGAATGAGCAGCAGCTTGATTAAACATGAGAACCAGAATATTCAGTGGAGCGTTGAATGTTTGCATCCGCACCAGGGAGAGCCACTGGGTGGCACGGACGGGAGGTCCTGTCCCACATCTGATTTTCACRTGGGGGGACATCCTGCTCACCAAGCCCAAGAAGAAACCCCCAGACCCACAGCAGCAGAGCTGGGAGCCGTGCCTGGGTGCCAGGGGTGCTCTGTGAGGCAGGGGAGTGCTGGGCTGAGAGGGGCAGGGAGCTGAGGGGCTCTGAGGGGTTTGGGCAGGGCTGGAGGGGCCAGGGGGACACTCCTGGTTGGGCTGGGCTGGGACAGGCTGGGCTCTGCGCTCCCAAAGAGGCAGCAGAGTGAGCCCAGCCACTCCAGGCACTGCAGGGTGGCAGGGTGCTTGGGGCTGGCTCCAGCCCCTCCTTTTGGGGGCACTTTGGGCAGCTGTTGGGAGGTTTGTTCTGTGCTTCCCTGCTCTGTCTGCCGGCCAGGCTGACTCTGTGGYTCCTCTCCTTCCCAACACGAGAAAGAAAGGCTCAGCTGAGCATTTGCAGCAGGCTGTTGGAGCCCCCAGGCTGGGAGGGCTCCTGTGCAGTGCCTCAGGGCTGTCCCACACGGTGACACTGCTGTCACACGGCTGCTGGCCCCGGGACTGAGCCGACACTCAGCTGAGGCGAGTCTCACAGCTCAGAGTTAACCAAACGCAGCTTCTCAAGGGTTTGTATCTTGGCAGGATCCTTCAGAGCCAGACAGCTTTTTTTAAACTTTTCAATAGTTTTTTTTTTTAGAGTCGATGCTGTTTTTAAGATCCAGGAGTGTTAAACCCATCCCTGTGACAGCTGCTTTTTTTGCACATTTTCTGAGCAAGTGTTCAAAATAGACAATGGCAAATGTTCTGCTACCAAAACCTCCACAGAGCCCACAGAACTGTGTTATGAAGAATGTGTATACCAAAATATGTATTTACATGGATAAATATGCCTTAAAGACTAAATATGCATTTACTTCTAAGGCTGGATCAGCCTCYTGCCCAGTCTGGAGGTAAATAATCCATATTTCACAGCTGCCATGGAGGGGGGTGCTTCTTTGGAGGAAAAAAAAAGAAAAGGGGAGGGTGGGGAAGCATTTCTTTTAAAAGAATCTTCAGTAGTCTTAAAATCCTTGCATGAACTGCCATGTGTGAGGAGGAGTGTGGAGAGGATGGAGCTGAGCCTGGCACTCCAGCACTGCAGGGTTTGCTGRGGGGCTGGCAGGGCTGTGGTGCCACCAAAAACGGCCACATCCTCTCCCGTGTGTCCCCACACTCCCAAATCCCTCCGAGCTGGGGCAGAGTGACGGGGCTGGGTGTTTCCCAGTCCCACAGGGCTGTGGGAATGGGGCCACCAACCCACAGCCTCTCCTGCTGCAGCTGGCAACACAGGATTCTGGGAAATGCTGACAAAAAAGGGAATTTAAAAACCAGGAATTAAAAATTCTCCGTTCTGCCTCAGCATTGAGAGCAGAGGAATGAGTGCTGGCYGGGCAGGGAGGAGCTGGCCCTGGATTTGGCCAGGAGCAAGGGGGATGTGGTGGCACAGGGACCRGGGCCGTGCTGGGCTGGGGCTGGGCTGGCTCCTGCTTTGTGCTCCTGCCCTGGGCTCCAGGGGCAGGGCAGGAATTTGCTCTGCAGCCAGGAAAGTCCWTAATCCACCTGGAAACAGCCGGGGCGAGGCAGTGGCACAGGGGCTGCTGGGGAAGGGATTGTCAGCAAATCCCGCMCTCGGAGCTTTGTGTGAGCAAGGCTTTGCTGGGGCACCTTCAGCGCCGTTTGCTCTGGCTCCTGATGCCTAATTCATGAAGGGCTCCGAGGCTCCCTCTTATTAGGAAATTCTCATGTTAAAAAATGCAGAGATCAGCATATTTGCCGCCTCTCATAAGCTGAGTTCTCAGTCATTCATATTCCAGGGCAGAGGGAGCGCTCCTGTCAGCGGCAGGATGACAATCTGCATTAAGGGATGGGGAGGAGCAGTTCCAGCTGCTCTGCCCTTGGCTGGGACAGGCCCTGGGGGCTCTGCCTGGGGGCTCAGGGGGTGCAGATCAGRCCCAGTGCTGAGCTGGGCTCCATCATCCCCCCCAGGGTTTATCCAGTTTATCCCACAGCCATTCTGGGATGGGAGCAGTGTGACAGGCAGCCTGGCTCCCTCCCTGCACAAACCTGGGCTGGCTTCTCCCACAGGGACCTCAGAACCCTCCAGGAGCAGCAGTGACAACCAGCCCAGCCCAAAGGTCCCAGGAGCAAGAGCAGTGGACAACCAGCCCAGCCCAGAGTGTCCCCATGTGAGCAGCAGTTGAACAACCACCCCAGCCCAGAAAATGTCCCCAGGAGCAGCAGTGACAACCAGCCCAGCCCAGAGTGTCCCCAGGTCCCCAGCCCAGCACGGGGACAGCAGAAATGACCCCTCTGCAGCAGGGAGGACAGGGAGGGGACAGCACAGCAGTGCTGCTCCAGCCACAGGAGCTCCCCTTGTCAGCCAGGGGCTGGAACACTCAGCACCCCCATCCTCTCCTTTCCCAGCTCACCTGCAGTGACGATCTTTATTCCAGTCAGTATCCAGAGGGGCAAATCTGCTCCCTCCTGGTAGGGTTTCTCAGCAAACCAAGCACAGCTGGCACAGACACCCTGTGATTTCTGTGCACAGCCATCAGCCCCATTAGAGGCCCGCTGCTCCCATTAATCCCCACGACAGGCACTTAAATGCGAGCCCCGGGTGAGAACAGCCCTGCAGGCCGAGATGGAGCAGCAGCAGCCTCCCTTTCCAGTGGGTGGGATGGCAGGGCCAGCCTCCCCTCCCTCTGTCTMGTGGCTTTTTGATATAAACCAGCCTTTCCTCATTGGAGGGTGGGTAGTTCTGGGTGGAGGGGCGGCCTTTGAGGGGTGCTCAGCATTTGGGGTCTGTCCCTTCAGCTGGGGCCGGGCAGGAGCTGCTCCAGCCCCCTGAGGAGCCCGGTCCTTGCAGGAATTTGGGTRTGAGGAGGCAGCACGCTTCGTTAGGCTGGCAAAGCCCTCAAASCTGGAAGGAGCTGCTTTTCCTCCTCCCCCGTTTAAGTGAGCTGCTGAAAGCGCTGAGTTGTTCTTCCAGAGCATTTCAAATTCACTGCTCTTTCATTATCCTTGACCTTTTCACATGTTTTACCATAAGTGGGGAAAAAATTGACTTTGGAGTAAATTACAGCAAATCCCTCCCCAAAAACGTTTGAAAACAGAGCCTGGGAGGCTGGGACAGGGGAGCAACAGCTCTTGCTTGCCACTCTTTTCTGTGTAAAGAGGATTTAATGTCTGTTTGCCAAAAATTATGGATCCTAAATCCCTGTGGCTCGTTTAGAAATGACTTTTAGCAGGACAGGTGCACATATATATCCTCCCCTGTACTTTGTGTTAGGAGTGGCAGAAAGACAAAGGGTGAGATGGTACAGGGCACCTTCCTGTGTGCTGCTCCTGAAGCCTTGCACTCTGGGTCTTGCTCCTGTGGTTTTATCCTTGTCTCTTCATGCCCATCTCTTGGTCCCTGTCCCTTGGTCCCCATCTCTTGGCCCCTATTTCTTGGTCCCCATCTCTTGGTCCCCATCTCTTGGCCCCTATTTCTTGGTCCCCATCTCTTGGCTCTCTAGTCTCCTTTCCCATGTCTTAGTCCCCTTCTCTTGGTTCCTTTCTCTCTTTTCCCATTTCTTGGTCCCTATTTCTTGGTCCCCAGCTCTTGGTCACTGTCTTTCCTTTCCCATCTCTTGGTCCCCATCTCTTGGTCCTCTTCTCTCCCTTCCCATCTCTTAATCTCCATCTCTTGGTCACTTTCTTTCTTCCCATCTCTTGGTCCCCATCTCTTGGTGCCTTCTCTTGGTCCCTATTTCTTGGTCCTCTTCTCTCCTTTCCCATCTCTTGGCTCCTGTTTCTCGGTTCCCATCTCTTGGTGCCCTTCTCTCCCCGGAGGGGGAAGGGTTAGGCAGGGAGCAGGAGGAGCAGGAGCAGGAGCAGGAGGAGGCTGCAGCCCAGGCTGGGCTCCCAGCCCATTCCCTGCACCCTAAAGAAGCCATCAGACCCAGAGAATGGCAGAGACCCCCCTGGTGCTCACAGGGCTGAGCCCCCCCTTCTTCCCTGGCCCCCAGCTCCACCTGAACAGACCCGCTGTCACATGGAGGGGCTGATGGCACAGAGAACGGCTGGTGTCACACAGAGGAGCTGATGTCACACAGAATGACTGATGGCACAGAGAATGGCTGATGTCACACAGAGGAGTTGATGTCACACAGAATGGCTGATGGCACAGAGAATGGCTGATGTCACACAGGGAGCAGCTGATGTCACACAGAGTTTCCGATGTCACACAGAACGGCTGATGTCACATGGACAGACTGATGTCACACAGAGGAGCTGATGTCACAGGGACAAGCTGATATCACACAGGGACATGATATCACACAGAACTGCTGATGTCACAMGAAGTGGCTGATGTCACAGGGAGCAGCTGATGTCACACGGAACAACTGATGCCACAGGGAGCAGGAGAGGCTCCTGAGCCTGTACCCCCAGCCCAAATGAGTGTCCCCCAGCCCCAGTGAGTGTCCCCCAGCCCCAGTGAGTGTCCCCCAGCCCCGGTGAGTGTCCCCCAGCCCCAGTGAGTGTCCCCCAGCCCCAGTCAGTGTCCCCCAGCCCCGGTGAGTGTCCCTCAGCCCTGCTGAGTGTCCCCCAGCCCCAGTCAGTGTCCCCCAGCCCCAGTCAGTGTCCCCTAGCCCCAGTCAGTGTCCCCCAGCCCTGTTGGCTGTCCCCCAGCCCCAGTGGTGTCCCCCAGCCCCAGTGGTGTCCCCCAGCCCCGGTGAGCCCCGCWGTGTGCAGCCCCAGCAGCTCTGTGCAGGGCCCGGCTGTCAGAGCTCATTTCAGAATTAATTTCCCAGRGTTAATCACCCCGGGCTGCTCTCCCTGTGCTGCTCGGGGGGCACAGCACASCGAGGGGCCCTGAGAGCTCTCCTGCTGCAGCACTTCTCTCCACGAGACTGCAGATCACACTCTTAATGCCTGGGGAAAAGCACAGCTGAGGGCTTTGACCTTCTGCTGGAGCACAGCAGAGCACTCCAGCAAAGGTCAATGAGCAGGAGCAGGGAGAGGGATTGTTCCCTGAGCACCCTGAGATGGGACCCAGCACACGCAGGGCTGCTCTGGCACCAGGACAGCCTCCCCAGGGAAAGGAGAGAAGAGGAGAGCAGGATTTCCCAGAGGATGGGGGAACAGGGTTCCACTGTAGGCCTGGGCTTTGTTCTCAGCTGAGATCCCCATGGAACACACGGGACCTTGCTCTGAGCCTTCCAAATGCGCTCATTTCTCTGAGAACTGTGATCCTGAGTTAAGTTCCTTTCCCTGCCTCCTGATCCAGCTGGTGCTGGAGCAGAGGAATCCTTTTGCCACGTGGGGGAAGGTGCCAGGATTGCTGCCAGGCTCTTCCCCTCCCATTTGTTTTGGACTGGTTTGGCCAGCCCAAAAAAAAACAACCCAGCTTTCCCCCATTGCAAAACTTCCTCCATTTCTGATCCTCTCCCACCCAAAATCATGGCACCACTGCTGTAAATGACAGAGCAGATAAATACTGAGGGAGACCACAAATGAATGTCAATAATTTGGGCTGCTCCAATTTAACAATCACTTTGTTGTGTTCATTACCTCTGCCATCAAAGGCACTTTACCTGAATTTAATGCTCAGGCCTCTGGAAAAACCTGGAAGTTCTGAAAAGTGCTTTAATATTCCAATAGATTACAAATATTTCGGAAAATAATTCTTTCCACAAGCTGAGGCAGGAAAGCAAAACCAAACCCCAGCCCACCAAAGCAGGTGCTGCTCATTACCAGTGARTTTATCACGGAATCATGGAGAGGTTTGGGCTGGAAGGGACCTCAAGGATCATCCAGTGGGSATGGACAGTGCCTCTGGAGGGGTTATTTATGGCTTAGGTGAAAAAACCCCACAGCATGGAGTCATTGGTATTTGCTGAATGTCAAGAGGCACAGCTGAAAACAAAAGCCAGGCCTTGGAGGGAGCCAGGTCTGTGATTACCCCCTGGCCACCCAAAATATTGTTATTAAACAGCTCCCAGCTCAGCTTCCAGCACAGGGATCACAGCCAGAGCAGAGAACATCCAAACACAGCTTTGCTCTGGGGCAGAACCTGGCCCAGCATGGGGACACCATTCTCCTGCAGAGCCCTCCAATTCCTGAAATCCCTCAATATTTTTTGTCTTGCAGAGCCCTCCAATTCCCGAAATCCCTCAACATTTCTTTGTCCTGCAGAGCCCTCCAATTGCCAAAATCCCTCAGCATTTCTTTGTCCTGCAGAGCCCTCCAATTCCCAAAATCCCTCAGCATTTCTTTGTCCTGCAGAGCCCTCCAATTCCCAAAACCCCTCAACATTTCTGCGAACCCCAAGGTTGGAGCTGCTGACTGAGGGGCAGAGAGAAACTTGCACCAAAAAACAGCCTTAGGGAAATGCTGGCATCAGCTCAGCTCTGCCCTTCCCCTTCTGCACCAGGGCCTCTTCCTGCTTGTTCCCTCCATAGGATAAATTCCTGGGAATAACAGGGATAACGTCCTGTTATAGGGACTATCCCAGTGTCCTTACAAACCCATCCTTGGGGTCCCTGCTCCCAGGGAAGGAGGGGGGGACTCTCCAGGGCCCAGCACCCCTCCCAGTCAATCAGAGATGCAAATGCGCTCAGCAYAGTGCTCCTGCAGCTGTTCTTAATTAAAGCAGCCCACCCCGAGCCCACACGGAGCAATCACCCCCCAAAACGCCTTCCTGCTCTCAGATGTTCCCAATCACTGCTGCAGGATCCTGCAGGAATATTATTTTTGTAGGAGTAAACCATTTGCTAAATAGGCCACCTGTTAAATAAACACTCCCACTCTCCAAATATTGTTATTTTGTTTTCCAGCCTATGCACAATCTGGATTTATTTTAGATGAAAAAAGATAATCACTAAAGCACAAAAACGCCCAAAAAACAGTATTTTGACTATTTGCAACTATCCATCTTGTGAGCACATCTGCTCCTTTGCAAGCTGGCAGAGCTGCTACACTCAAAGAGATTCACAGCTCCTTATTCAGCCGGGAGCTGATGAATTTCCATCAGAGGCCTCGGCASTCTTCCCTTCTTTGTCACTTCTTCAAGCCTGAATTGCTCCCTCTCCCCAGCTTCCCTTTCCTGAGCTGCCTRTTCCCTCAGGGACAATCRCCCARCCAGGATGGCTTCAGCAAAGTGCCACAGGACAAGGGACAGGGTTTGCCTCCAGTTCTGCTATAAAATCACATTTTCTGAGCTTTCAAAGCCCACCTCGAGCTGTGCAGGAACATCCACGGCCCCTGGAGAGCAGCAGGGTGGGCATCACCAGGAAAAGGGGGATGGAATGGAATGGAATGGAATGGAATGGAATGGAATGGAATGGAATGGAATGGAATGGAATGGAATGGAATGGAGTGGGATATTTCCCTGGAAGGGATCTACAACAGCTGCAGGAGTTAAAAACAGCACCACTGCCATCAGGCTGCACCCAGCCTCTTTCCTTTGCAATGAATGGGATACCCATCCATGGAACCATAGAGCTGTAGGTCACCCGAAAAAGCCCAGGAATACTATCCCATGGAACCATGGAGCTGTTCATTTGGAAAAAGCCAGGGATACATCCCATGGAACATGAGCTGTTCAGGTCAAAAAAGCCAGGATACATCCCATGGAACCATGGAGCTGTTCAGGTCAAAAAAAAAGCCAGGGATACATCCCATGGAACATGGAAGCGGTTCATGTTGGAAAAGCCAGGATAACATGCCCCAATGGAACCATGGAGCTGTTCAGGATGAGAAAGCCAGGATGCATCCCATGGAACCATGGGGCTGTTCAGGTTGGAAAGGCCAGGATACATCCCATGGAACCATGGAGCTGTTCAGGCTGGAAAGGCCAGGATACATCCCATGGAACCATGGAGCGGTTCATGTTGGAAAAGCCAGGATACATCCCATGGAACATGGAGCTGTTCAGGATGAGAAGCCAGGATGCATCCCATGGAACCATGGAGCTGTCAGGATGAGAAAGCCAGGATACCTCCCATGAACCATGGACTGTTCAGGATGAGAAAGCCAGGATACATCCCATGGAAACCATGGAGCTGTTCAGGCTGGAAAAGCCAGGATACATCCCATGGACCATGGAGCTGTTCAGGCTGGAAAAGCCAGGATACATCCCATGGAACCATGGAGCTGTTCAGTCTGGAAAAGCCAGGATACATCCATGGAACCATGGAGCTGTTCAGGATGAGAAAGCCAGGATACATCCCATGGAATCATGGAGCTGTTCAGGCTGGAAAGCCAGGATACATCCCATGGAAACCATGGAGCTGTTGAGGCTGGAAAAGATCCTCAAATGCAGCCATGCCCAGCACTGCCCAGGCCACCACTGCCCCGTGTCCCCAAGTGCCACATGCCCAGGCTGTTAAATCCCCCAGGGATGGGCTCTCACCCCTGCCCTGGGCAGCTGCTCCAGRGCCTGACATTTCCCACAGAAACTCTGCCAGCAGCCAAGCTGAAGGAGCCCTGCACAGCCTCAGTCCTTGCTGCCCTCCTGTCCCTGGTCCCTGGAGCASAGCCCCATTCCCAGCCGGCCCCAGGAGCCCTGCAGACCTGGCAGGGGCTACAGCCACCTCAGGGATTCCCACATCTGACACGAGAGCATCTCCTTGGCACACAGAGTGGCTGAGCCCACAGGGAAGGACATCCCTGGCCACAGCAGAAACCCTGGAGCTGGGAGGGAACATCTGAGAGCACAAACGTGGCCATGAGGAGCTCTGGCACTGGGGAAGCACAGCAGCAGGACCGGCCCAGGCTGCCTGTCACTATATGACACGAAAGAACACAAACACAACCCCATGCTCAAGGTGAAGGAAAAAAGGAAGTTTTATTTCTGACTCCAATATTTATAGTTTTACAAAAGTGACAGCGGATTGGAGGGTGACAGTGCCACCTCTCCAATGACACTGGACAAACCAACAGTCCAGCAACTCTCTCCTCCTCTATAAAGGAATGCAAAACAATGAGTTATTTACAGAAAGTGTGTGAGAAAGCTCACTACAAGAATGTAAACAGCAGAAGGCTTAGAAAATCTTAAAAAACCAGGGTGACAGCTGCCCTTCCCAGCCTTCATTCCCGTGTGTCCCACAGCCCATCCCTCCCATCCCTGTGTCTCCCAAGCTGCTCCTCTCAGCCTTCATCCCCACACTCCCACAGCTGCCCAGCCCTGTGCTGCTGCTGTTCCGTGTCACACTCATCCTCTGGGGCAGCAGCCCCAGCCCAGCCCCACGCCTCTGGGGTTTCTGTGCTTGAGATCACCCCCAGGTATTAAAAGTCTCTTTTTTCCCAGCCCCACGCTCAGATAAGGAGTTGAGATTCATCAGTTCTGCTTTTCAAGGTTGTTTATTTTCTCTTATCTGTTCCATTCTTTCCCTGACCTGCTGAGATCTGTCCAGCAGGTCAGGTTGTGGCACAGCCCCTGCCCTTGGGGTGGTGTTGGCTTTTTATACTAAAAACTACGTGTGCTTTATTTACAATAATTTTCCAATACCTATCACCTATGTTAGGCAGTCTGTCTCTACTCTAAACCAACCCAGAAGTGCCACCATCACAGCAGAAGATGGAGGACAAGAAGAAGAAGAAGGACAGGGCACACCCAGATTCCTCCATCTTGCCTCCTGAACCCCCATTCTAAATCCCCAAAATTCTGCTTTTTCACCCTGTGACAAATTAACTATCATTCTACTCAAACTCTTGTGGCTTGTATACCTTCACACAAAGTTGGTAATTGTTTCCATGGGCTAAAATCAAAGGCACAGGTGTCTGTGACTACGTGCCAAGGTCACTGAGCCCCCTGCCAGGGTCTGGAGCCATCCAGGGCAGCCAGAGGGATGTCCTGGGTTCCAACACAGCCCTTCCAGGGGGGTTTTCCTTTCCCTGTGGCTGGGGCAGAGCTCTCCAGGCACGGAAAACCCCCCTGGAAGGGCTGTGTTGGAACCCAGGACATCCCTCTGGCTGCCCTGGATGGCTCCAGACCCTGCCAGGGGGCTCAGGACCCTGGCACAGAGTCAAAGACACCTGGGCTTTGATTTTAGCCCATGGAAACAATTACCAACCTTTGTGTGAGGTATACAAGCCACAAGGGTTGGAGTAGAATGATAGTTAATTTTCACAGGGTGAAAAAGAGAATTTTGGGGATTAGAATGGGGGTTCAGGAGGCAAGATGGGAGAATCTGGGTGTGTCCTGTCCTTCTTCTTCTTCTTGTCTTCATCTTCTGCTGTGATGGTGGCACTTCTGGGTTGGTTTAGAGTAGAGACAGACTGCCTAACATAGGTGATAGGTATTGAAAATTATTGTAAATAAAGCACACGTAGTTTTTTAGTATAAAAGCCAACCCACCCCAAGGCAGGGGCTGTGCCACAACCTGACCTGCTGGACAGATCTCAGCAGGTCAGGGAAAGCATGGAAAGATAAGAGAAAAAACAACCTTGAAAAGCAGACTGATGAATCTCAACTCCTTATCTGGCGTGGGGCTGGGAAAAAAGAGACTTTTAATACCTGGGGGTATCTCAGCACAGAAACCCCAGAAGGTGGGGCTGGGCTGGGGCTGCTGCCCAGAGGATGAGTGTGACACGGAACAGCAGCAGCACAGGGCTGGGCAGCTGTGGGAGTGGGGATGAAGGCTGAGAGGAGCAGCTTGGGAGACACAGGGATGGGCTGTGGGACACACGGGAATGAAGGCTGGGAGGGCAGCTGTCACCCTGTTTTTTTAAGATTTTCTAAGCCTTCTGCTGTTTACATTCTTGTAGTGAGCTTTCTCACACACTTTCTGTAAATAACTCTTGTTTTGCATTCTTTATAGAGGAGGAGAGAGTTGCTGGACTGTTGGTTTGTCAGTGTCATTGGAGAGGTGGCACTGTCACCCTCCAATCCGCTGTCACTTTTGTAAAACTATAAATATTGGAGTCAGAAATAAAACTTCCTTTTTCCTTCACCTTGAGACGGGGTTGTGTTTGTGTTCTTTCGTGTCATATAGTGACAGGCAGCCTGGGCCGTCCTGCTGCTGTGCTTCCCAGTGCCAGAGCTCCTCATGGCCAGCGTGTGCTCTCAGATGTTCCCTCCCAGCTCCAGGGTTTCTGCCTGTGCCAGGGATGTCCTCCCTGTGGGCTCAGCCACTCTGTGTGCCAAGGAGATGCTCTGTGTCAGATGTGGGAATCCCTGAGGTGGCTGTAGCCCCTGCCAGGTCTGCAGGGCTCCTGGGGCCGGCTGGGATGGGGCTTGCTCCAGGGACAGGGACAGGAGGGCAGCAAGGACTGAGGCTGTGCAGGGCTCCTTCAGCTTGGCTGCTGGCAGAGTTCCTGTGGGAAATGTCAGGCGCTGGAGCAGCTGCCCAGGGCAGGGGTGAGAGCCCATCCCTGGGGGATTTAACAGCCTGGGCATGTGGCACTTGGGGACACGGGGCAGTGGTGGCCTGGGCAGTGCTGGCATGGCTGCATTTGAGGATCTTCACCAGGGTTTTTCCAGCCTGACAGCCTCCATGGTTTCCATGGGATGTATCCTGGCTTTCTCAATCCTGAACAGGCTCCATGGTTCCATGGGATGTATCCTGGCTTTTCGACCTGAACAGCTCCATGGTTCCATGGGATGTATCCTGGCTTTTCCACTGAACAGCTCCATGGTTCCATGGGATGTAATCCTGGCTTTTCACCTGAACAGCTCCATGGTTCCATGGGATGTATCCTGGCTTTCTCATCCTGAACAGCTCCATGGTTCCATGGGATGTATCCTGGCTTTTCTCATCCTGAACAGCTCCATGTTTCCATGGGATTATCCTGGTTTTCCAACCTGAACAGCTCCATGGTTCCATGGGATGTATCGCCATTCATTGCAAAGGAAAAAGAGGCTGGGTGTCAGCTCTGATGGCAGTGGTGCTGTTTTTTAACTCCTGCAGCTGTTGTAGATCCCTTCCAGGGAAATATCCCACTCCATTCCATTCCATTCCATTCCATTCCATTCATTCCATTCCATTCCATTCCATTCCATTCCATTCCATTCCATCCCCTTTTCCTGGATGCCCACCCTGCTGCTCTCCAGGGGCCGTGGATGTTCTGCACAGCTCGAGGTGGGCTTTGAAAGCTCAGAAAATGTGATTTTATAGCAGAACTGGAGGCAAACCCTGTCCCTTGTCCTGTGGCACTTTGCTGAAGCCATCCTGGTGGGGATTGTCCCTGAGGGAAAGAGGCAGCTCAGGAAAGGGAAGCTGGGGAGAGGGAGCAATTCAGGCTTGAAGAAGTGACAAAGAAGGGAGAGTGCCGAGGCCTCTGATGGAAATTCATCAGCTCCCGGCTGAATAAGGAGCTGTGAATCTCTTTGAGTGTAGCAGCTCTGCCAGCTTGCAAAGGAGCAGATGTGCTCACAAGATGGATAGTTGCAAATAGTCAAATACTGTTTTTTGGGCGTTTTTGTGCTTTAGTGATTATCTTTTTTCATCTAAAATAAATCCAGATTGTGCATGGCTGGAAAACAAAATAACAATATTTGGAGAGTGGGAGTGTTTATTTACAGGTGGCCTATTTAGCAAATGGTTTACTCCTACAAAAATAATTTCCTGCAGGATCCTGCAGCAGTGATTGGGAACATCTGAGAGCAGGAAGGCGTTTTGGGGGGTGATTGCTCCGTGTGGGCTCGGGGTGGGCTGCTTTAATTAAGACAGCTGCAGGAGCACTTGCTGAGCGCATTTGCATCTCTGATTGACTGGGAGGGGTGCTGGGCCCTGGAGAGTCCCCCCCCTTCCCTGGGAGCAGGGACCCAAGGATGGGTTTGTAAGGACACTGGGATAGTCCCTATAAGGAGTTATCCCTGTTATTCCCAGGAATTTATCCTATGGAGGGAAACAAGCAGGAAGAGGCCCTGGTGCAGAAGGGGAAGGGCAGAGCTGAGCTGATGCCAGCATTTCCCTAAGGCTGTTTTTTGTGTGCAAGTTCTCTTTGGCCCCTCAGTCAGCAGCTCCAAACTTGGGGTTCGCAGAAATGTTGAGGGGTTTTGGGAATTGAGGGCTCTGCAGGACAAAGAAATGCTGAGGGATTTGGGAATTGAGGGCTCATGCAGGACAAAGAAATGTGAGGATTTGGAATTGGAGGGCTCTGCAGGACAAAGAATGTTGAGGGATTTGGGAATTGGAGGCTCTGAAGACAAAAAATTTGAGGGATTTCGGAATTGGAGGGCTCTGCAGGAGAATGGTGTCCCCATGCTGGGCCAGGTTCTCCCCAGAGCAAAGCTGTGTTTGGATGTTCTCTGCTCTGGCTGTGATCCCTGTGCTGGAAGCTGAGCTGGGAGCTGTTTAATAACAATATTTGGGTGGCCAGGGGGTAATCACAGACCTGCTCCCTCAAGGCCTGGCTTTTGTTTTCAGCTGTGCCTCTTGACATTCAGCAAATACCAATGACTCCCTGCTGTGGGGTTTTTTCACCTAAGCCAATAATACCCCTCCAGAGGCACTGTCCATCCCACTGGATGATCCTTGAGGTCCCTTCAGCCCAAACCTCTCCATGTTCCGTGATAAATCACTGGTAATGAGCAGCCCTGCTTTGGTGGGCTGGGTTTGGTTTTGCTTTCCTGCCTCAGCTTGTGAAAGAATTATTTTCCAAAATATTTAAATCTATTGGAATATTAAAGCACTTTTCAGAACTTCCGGTTTTTCCAGAGCCTGAGCATTAAATTCAGGTAAGTGCCTTTGATGGCAGAGGTAATGAAAACAACAAAGTGATTGTTAATTTGGAAGCCCAAATTATTGACATTCATTTGTGGTCTCCCCAGTATTTATCTGCTCTGTCATTTACAGCAGTGGTGGCCATGATTTTGGGTGGGAGAGGATCAGAAATGGAGGAAGTTTTGCAATGGGGGAAAGCTGGGTTTGTTTTTTTTTGGCTGGCCAAACCAGTCCAAAACAAAATGGGAGGGGAAGAGCCTGGCGCAATCCTGGCACCTTCCCCACGTGGCAAAACGGTTCCTTGCTCCAGCACCAGCTGGATCAGGAGGCAGGGAAAGGAATTTAACTCAGGATCACAGTTCTCAGAGAATGAGCGCATTTGGAAGGCTCAAGAGCAAGGTCCGTGTGTTCCATGGGGATCTCAGCGTGAGAAAAAGCCCAGGCCTGCAGTGGAACCCTGTTCCCCCATCCTCTGGGAAATCCTGCTCTCCTCTTCTCTCTTTCCCTGGGGAGGCTGTCCTGGTGCCAGAGCAGCCTGCGTGTGCTGGGTCCCATCTCAGGGTGCTCAGGGAACAATCCCTCTCCCTGCTCCTGCTCATTGACCTTTGCTGGAGTGCTCTGCTGTGCTCCAGCAGAAGGTCAAAGCCCTCAGCTGTGCTTTCCCCAGGCATTAAGAGTGTGATCTGCAGTCTCGTGGGAGAGAAGTGCTGCAAGCAGGAGAGCTCTCAGGGCCCCTCGCTGTGCTGTGCCCCCGAGCAGCACAGGGAGAGCAGCCCGGGTGATTACACTGGAAATAATCTGAAATGAGCTTGAGGCCTACAGAGCTGTGGGGCGCACAAGGCTTCAGTGCACTCATGGTGGAAATGCAATAGGGCTGGGACTTCGCTGGACTTGGACCAACGGGGCTGGGACCTGCTGGGGCTGGGGGACACTGACTGCGGGGACACTTCAAGCGGGGCTGGGGGACACTGCACTGGGGCTGGGGGAACCTGACTGGGGCTGGGGGACATCACAGGGCTGGGGACACTCACAGGGCTGGGGGACACCCACTGGGGCTGGGGGACAACCCCTGACTGGGGCTGGGGGACACTCAACTGGGGCTGGGGGACAGCACTGGGCTGGGGACAGCACTGGGCTGGGGGACACTCACGAGGGCTGGGGGACACTGCATGGGCTGGGGCGAACTCCACTTGGGGCTGGGGGGAACCCCATGGGGCTGGGGACACCCTGGGGCTGGGGGACATTCTCATTTTGGGCTGGGGGACAGGCTCAGGAGCCTCTCCTGCTCCCTGTGGCATCAGTTGTTCCGTGTGACATCAGCTGCTCCCTGTGACATCAGCCACTTCATGTGACATCAGCAGTTCTGTGTGAATCATGTCCCTGTGTGATATCAAATAT